>CM067313.1:51542972-52142972 GCA_034231615.1 Meghimatium bilineatum
AAAACGAGAATATTCTACTTAAGGCTGAAGTTACATGGTGAAACAAAGGATACTACAAACATTTGATAGTGGTATTGATCAAACATATCTAAAAAAAATTGTCAATACAAACTTACATATTCAGTGAGGTTAGAATATAGGACAACTTGAGTCACACCACTTAGTTATTAGTACTTACCTTATCCTTTGCCTGATTTGACAATACATCACAGATAACATAGAATGAATGATTATACAAATGCTAATACAAAAGCAGCCACATATTTAAACCAATCAATAGCATCCTGGGCAGGCTATATGTAAAATGTTTATTTAACATGAAATATGACAACACATTCATACAGAGAATTGCATAAAAGTAAGCACCTATAGAGTAATTCCATCTATTTATTGTCTTTCTTCGATTTTGCTGTTGGGCATCGCAGGATTGAATGACGTTTGGTATTATGTATTTTAGACGGTTATTTACCAGGTTCGTGACATGTGCTTAAGTAGTGTTAAATGTAGAATGAATAAGTCATCGCAATTTGCTTTGACTTTTTTGCTTTATGCGTTTGCCGCTTTTCTTCTAACTTCTAGTATTCTGTCCTTCAAAAGTTTCTGCACCTTTGTGCAATGCCGACCTCCATGAACCACAGTATATATAGGCCTATATATTATTTAACCAATATATATATTATATAGTCTATAAGATAAAGGCCTATTTAATATCCATATTATTTAGGCCTATTTGTCTTCTATGGCAGAGTAGTTAGTAAGCAATCCTATTTCACTCAAACTAGCTTGAGATTCAAGGCAAAAAAAGGTCAGACATTCAATGAATTGATTCATAATCACAGTATTGACCCTATTCTTGTCTAGACTTAGGCTTATTATTTATTTGCAATAGACTAGACCTACAATATTACAATTAAGATGGGCAAATGACCGTAATCACTCTCTCCTCAACACCGAAAGGTACATGAGGACAGAAAGAAGAAGAAGATGGGATCTAGTACTGCAAAAATGAAATCTAAGACTAGACAAATTAGTTCAACAGCAATCACTTCTGAGGTATGACTAGGCCTATATAGATTCAGCTTTAAATTAAGCATACAATAAAGGAAGTTATGCTCAACTTCTTGTGCTAATGTAATGTTTGTTTTGCATTCGCTCCATTGTAACCATCACGGATATCCGTGCGATTTCCGCCAAGAACGTGATTACGTTGTGCCACCGTTATGTGCCTTGTAGGCCTAGCACATCCGATTTCGGCATGGTGCTAATGTAATAAAACACATTGATTTCATTTAAACAAACATACCGCTGACATCTCAACCAGAACACACCCCATGGGAAAAACGGACATGCCTACCAGTGACCATCCAAACAACAGTAGCAGGTGTGCATGGGAATGAACATCAGAATAATCTGCAGAAAAGAGTAGCAGCTCTCAGTTTCCTTGATGATGTTTACCCAAGTGATCTATGGACCAGAGTATATACAGATGGATCAGCACAGAATGCAGTAAAAAATGGAGGAAGTGGTGTATATGTAGAATACCCAGATGGCACCACTGATACCACTTGTATACCAACAGGGAATTACTGCAACAACTATGACTCTGAAGTCAAAGCTATTTATACAGCTGCAGAGAAACTGTTAACATTGGACAGGACCTCACACCCTATTGTAATACTTACAGATGCAAGATCAGTACTAGAGGCATTACAATCCAATAAACTTCCAGAGTTAAAAGTGGTATTATCCATAGTACAAAATAGGTGTAGAGTTATACTGCAATGGATTCCATCACACTGTGGAATAGCAGGAAATGAGAGAGCTGATCAACTCGCCAAGGAAGGTGCTAACATGCAGCAACCGGATGTACCAATCAGCTATCACCAAAAGAAATCCATGATAAAGGCACAACGAAAGCCTAACTTACCTCCACGGGATGACTACCACCTACTTAACAGACAAGAACAGGTCATCATATTTCGACTGAGAACTGGACACAATAGACTAAACAGCCATATGTATACAAAATTTAAAATTGGCACAACAGCAAAGTGTAATTGTGGACAAGTCAACCAGACTTCAGAACATATCCTTCAAGAATGTGCAAACTATGACACATTAAGATGCACATACTGGCCTTCTGATACACCAATGAATGTTAAACTTTATGGTACAAAACAAGAAATGGAAAACACTGTCCAATTTATACAAGAAACAACACTGCAGATATAGACATTATTAGCGAACGAAAGAAGAAGAATTTAAACAAACTCCAAACAACAATCAGATAACCAAGCATTGCTGCAACAAGGCTATTCAATCATTGACATTGATTGTTAACAAAATAGCCTAGTCTGCCTAGACTTAGACTAATTTTTACGGCTGAAGTAAAGTACAGTTCTCCGCTGTGACCTTTGCTCTAGCTTCGAGGTGTTTTCTAACTTGTGTGTTGTGATTGCCTTGCAGAGTGCTAGTATTGTTGTATTATTTAGTTTCAAATATAAGTAGTATTTAAAATTAATATTTATTTAAAATGATTACATTAGATTTAGTATTCAGCCTGGGGTTAAGGATTAGGATCAGTTTCTAGTGTTAATTTTAACCTCTTGTTAGAATTAAAGTAAATTATTATTATGTATAATAGCAGGAAGATATAATTTAAGGGACATGCGCAGTGGTATACGTTAGCAGATGGATTCGAACAATTATGGCATCCGTGTTTATGACATGTGATCTTACTTTCGTTATAAATTCATATATGGAGAAGAAAGTGTGTGAAGTCGAATGATATAATATTATTAATTTAAAACGCTTGCATTAGAGTTAGTGTTAAAGAGTAGAATAAGTGTTCAGTATTTAGAATTAGGGTAGATTATTATTATATAGAATAGCGGGAATATTCATGGAGTTCGTTTCTGTAATTAAAAAAGTGTATCCCGCAGATAATGCTAAGGTAAGTGTCTGGTTTTATTCACATTGTTACAGTTTCTCAACCCTACGGATAATTGATGTTTTAGGGAGATCTATGACGTCAGCTAGTTAAAAATGTAAACAGCGTGCTATTTATAGCACAGCGGAGAACTATTATTTACTTTCATCATTGTTACTAGACTAGTATTGACTAATTACAGTACATCATCAAATATATTAGTTCGAATGAAAATCCTAAAACTAAACACATAATATGGTACCAAAATATTAGCAATATTTCCTGGCTTGTTCATTTCAAGAATGTACTTACATCATAAATATGCCGTCCTGTAACATATTCATATTCGGGTGGTGTATTACTTCTGCGAGATGGTAGTTCTCCTGCGGCCGGAAAGATTGGTGGACCATGAGAAGAAACACCGGTTGCCGAAACACCTCGTCTAGAATAGAAGTCATGCTGAGTAAAACCATGAGAATATTGGTGGACGTCCCTTGGAATTGCATATTTTCCACGTCCACGAAAATCCCCATGGTCAAACCTGTCGTCTGGCGGAGGACCTGAATTACTACCTCTCCCTCTACCCCTACTCCGATAAGACATGTTTTGAGTTTAAAACTATGCGAGCAACGATAACATAAGAGTCCAATTTTACAATAATTATATTATATATTGTTGGTATTGTTTGCTGAAATTAAGATGTATTTATTTATTCTCTGGTCAAGATTCAATATTCATCATGTTTCCAATATTTGTGATCATTATAAATGCATCCATTATCCAACCTTCTACGATCGACAAATTTAGTTATTAGCACTTCCGGTTGCCACATTTTTTTGAATCTTGTTCTCTCACTCTCTCTTTTCCTGCGGGGGATACCGACCCCTACCAGGAGCGTCCACAGGTGGCGGATAGTGGAAAAGCCTCTTGAAGCCAGCTGTGAATAACCCTCTGGGCAAATATACAGCCGCTGACCAAACGGTGTCGCTGACCACGAGGACGGGGTGGAATATCAGTCGGCGCTGATATCCCCACTGAAATACCCCATATGTCCATTGACTGGCAGCATCAAAGCGAGTATGAGCCGCTATAAGCTCAGGTTGCTGGAGTGGGGTCAGTTACCCCACTCCAGGAATGTGCCGGGGGGAGGGGAGGGGGTAGGGTTTAGGTAGGGTTAGAGGGTTGGGTAGGGTAAATGGGACATTATAGATATTAGAACGAGAGAGCAATGTTCTTAAATCACCTTCCCTGAGTGAGAGGTGTCTTAGATCACAAGAAATAAACCACAGAGGAGGATAATGAATACCTGGCAACAACAAAATTATCCTAGGAGAGGGGAACTCTACCTCAAAACCCCGGGCAGATGGTGCTCGTTAACCCTGTTAGGCAAGCTGTCTAGGAGAAGGAAAACTCCAAAATGAAACCTCCACTGCCCTGTGGACAATCCTTGGATGGATAAGGGCTAGGGAAACACATCCTGACTCAAAAGTAAGATGGAAGACGGAGACACTGGACCGAAAGGTACAAAATAGTCCAGCCAAGGCTGAAAACCACAGTGTCACGCAATGACTTCACATGTCAAATAAAAGGTTACAGATGATTCGTTTTGGTGCTTCATCTGTGGAATCCCGTCAGGCGGATGAAGTGCCGGGCTCTAAGCCTCGAAGGAGCCCACCCTCAGCGACTGGTGGTACCTCTGTCTCAATTTGTGGAGCCAGGAAAAGAGATCAGAGGAAAAAAACTACTGGTTCAAAAAAATCACATATAGATCATGATGCAGACAAAGACAAAAATAAGCACTTAAAAATATTGCAGTGGAATGCAGAGGGCGTGTACAATAAAAAGACTGCACTTGCAAACCGATTACACACAGAGGAAATCGACATAGCATGCATACAGGAAACACACCTCACAAACAACAATATATTCAACATCCGAGGATACCAAACATTTCGGAACGATAGAGAAAAAAGACATAAAGGAGGAGTTCTTATACTTGTGAAAAACAATATCGTTGTCTCTGAAATTCGAGTAGACACAGAAGAACAGGCTGAAATCATTGGAACCTGTCTAACCCTTCCAACTAAAGAGGTCACAGTATATAACTATTACTGTCCACAAGACAAGAGCCTATCTCTACACACAATTAACACAGAAAAAGATAACTGTCTTGTAATTGGTGACTTCAATAGCCACTCACAGAGTTGGGGATATACAGAACAAGATAGTAGAGGAGAAGAAGTGGAAGACTGGCAGTGTGAGGTGAAACTTCAACTGCTTAATGAACCTGAAGACCACCCAACTTTCTACTCTAGAAGATGGCACACCACCTCAACCCCTGACCTAGCCTTTGCAACAGACGCCTTGGCGAAAATAACATACAGGGAAGTGCTGGAGCAGCTTGGTGGAAGTGACCATCGCCCCATCAAACTCACCATTGACATTAACCATACCCCTTTTGGTCCTACAACCACACCCAGATGGAACTTCAAGAAAGCAAACTGGAGTAAGTTTGCTGACCTGACAGACAAATTCACAAAAACCTTAAATCCAAGGATTAAAAACGTGAACAAAACTGCACAACTCCTGGCTTCTGCACTTCTTCAAGCAGCCAAGCAAACCATACCAAGAGGTGCTAGGAAAAATTACAAACCGTACTGGTCTGACGAACTCGATGAGTTGGAGAAAGAAGTGTCAAAGGCCAGACACAGCAGAAAAAAGCCCATCCACAGAAAACAACATATCACTAAAAGCTGCTGTAGCCAAACTAAGAAAAACGACAATTACAAACACAAGGAAAAGCTGGCATGAAAAAACAGAAAATTTAAACTTCGACAAAGAGGGAAGAAAGCTATGGAAAATAACAAAAATGCTCAACAACGAAGATAACAAAACAGCACCAGTAGCTATAGAGAATGGTGGAGATGTACTCACAGGAAAGAAGGCTGCAAATCACTTTATACGGCATTACCAAAGTACTATGATTGTGTATGGAAAGATGGACTCCTCCTTAAACTACAACAAAACAAAGTGACAGGGCGCATGTATTACTGGATAAAACACTACCTGCACAACTGAAAAGCAGCAGTGAAGCTTGAAATGAAGCATAGCAGAAAGAAACTCTTTAAGCATGGAGTACCACAGGGAGGTGTTCTATCCCCCACTCTATTCCTTATATTCATGAATGACATTGACCAAATTCTCTCGCGTAAAGTCAATACTGCAATGTATGCAGACGATCTGGCGATATGGTGCAGTGAAGAGAGCGTTGGCACAACAAAAATAAGGTTGCAAGATACTATGGACAATTTGGCCAAGTGGACAGACCAATGGGCCATGTCTATCAATGCCCAAAAAACTACCTATACCATCTTCAACACAGAAAATCCTACTAACCATAAATGGTCAAACATTGCCAAAAGATGAGACACCTACATACCTTGGAGTCACTTTTGATCCAAGACTTACATGGAAACAGCACATAGACAAGTGCCAAAAAAGGTACAATGAGGACAGCACTCCTTAAAATATTGGCTGGAACAGATTGGGGTGCAAATGGAAAAATTCTAAGTAGAGCATATACAGGTTATGTAAGACCAGCTTTGGAATATGGAATGTCAGCATGGGGGACTGCAGCCAAGAGTAACACTCAAAGGATCTCAAAGATACAAAACCGCAATCTCAGAATTATAACAGGAGGTATGATTACTACCCCAATCACAGAAATGGAAACATGCACAGGTTTGCCATCAATGGAAGAAAGAAGAAATGAAAAAATCCTCACACAGTATGCAAAGTTCAAATGTTTGGAGAGTCATCAAATGAACCAAAGACTAAGCAGACCTATAAAAGAGCGACTCAAAAGAGGTAGCTTTCTACACTCTGCTAAACAGCTCCAGAAATCACTCACAGATACAGACCTACAAAACCTAAAACCACTAAACACCTTTAACACATACCCAACATGGGACAGGAAAAACTTCCCAAGAATTATGAACAATATACCAAGCATTATTTCGAAAACAGAAACTACTATACAAGTACTAAAGGAGACAACTAAGAATCGCATACAGAAAGCATACCCAAAGGATATATGGACTATGGACACATGTATATACAGATGGATCAGCGAAAGAGGCAGTATTAGATGGAGGATCAGGAATATATATAGTAACACCAGATGGAAAAGAAATAGAGAAATCCATACCCACAGGCAAACATTCCACAAATTTCAAAGCAGAAATGGAAGCCATAATAGAGGCAGCCAAAATGCTCATGAATTGCTTGCCGAGTCACAACAGACATGTAGTATTTCTAACGGATGCAAAATCAGTATTGCAGGCATTGAAAGATCCAAAGAACATGAGCATGAATGAAATTACTGCCTGCTTACTACACCTCAGCAGTACCACCAAAGAAACAGTACTGCAGTGGATCCCAGGTCACTGTGGCATACCTGGAAATGAAAAAGCTGATCTCCTGGCAAGGAAAAAATATCACTGGAACAAATAGAAAATGATAATACGTACTATGAAAGTAAGACCATGTTAAAAGCAGAATATAAGAAAAAGTGGAAGCAAATGCACCCAACTGCAGAACCAAATGACCCCTACCACCAAATGTCACGCAAGGAACAAACCATCATTTTCAGACTACGAACTGGTCACAACAGATTGAGAAGTCACATGTTCCGAAAGCTGAAGATTGGTGAGACAGACATGTGCAACTGTGGACTGAGCCCAGAGACTGAAGAACACATTCTTCATGCCTGTCAACTCTACCAAGAAGAGAGGGAGAAAATATGGCCTACTGAGACGGCACTGCTTCCAGACTTGAGGGGTTCCATGGATGACCTGAAGCGAATCACACAATTCATTGAAGCTATTGGTGCTGTAACCTGATATCTGACTGAAGAACGATGAAGAAGAAGAAGACTCTCTCTTTCGCTATGCGTGGCGTGTCCTTTGCAAAACATTGTCCTCACTGCAATTCTGTAAGCCTCGCAGTCTGTGTGAGCTGCCCAGCTTCTTCCAGTGTCATGTTCAGATGATTTTTGATGTCATGTATCAATCGTAGTCTTCGCTTTCCTCTTGTCTGGAACTTTCCCCTCCATGACTAATCTTTCCAAACCATTGTGTTTTTTATGTCCGAAATATGTAAGTGCGTTTTTTAAAATAGTTTTGAGGAGCCAGTCTTCTGTGTTCAGATATTTGCAGACGTCTGCGCTAGTTCTTTTTCTGTTCGTGATATTCTTTGGACCTTTCTATTTCATTTCGAAAACATTAAATTTTTTAAAATATGTCGTAAACAAAATTACATTATAGATCGGTAACTCCATACAATATTGTGCCCTGATATTTTCTTCTTCTTCAGCGTTCATTCTCAACCTCCCATTGGATCTCTCTTGCAGCAGGACACTGGTCCTACTAGATTTCCAGCAGGATATAGTCCAGATAATGGAAATGCGTTGTTTCGCAGTTTTATTTGCACCAATGGCCCGACACATCCGTCTTCGGTGGGGTGCCCTGATATAACAACAAGGGGCTTCGAAATTAGGAGAGTGCGGGTCTCGTCCTAAAGATGCGTTACAAGGGGCTTTATCCTACAGAATACAAACACACCATTGTACACGAGTATACTTTCACGGAATACGTTAGGAAACATGTGGGTGTTGATTGTTATCTTTATAAGATGGTTATGGTGATCGGATATCATTGTACCTCAGTCAACCCCGTATGTGTTCAGTATCCCCGGCATATGACGAAGAATGCTGGTGGTTTCCGTGACCCGCTGTTTAAACATTTTTCTCATTTCTCTTTGCATGCGTCCATAGTTTTTTAAACTGTTTCACCTATTATCCAAGTTAGACTAGAGTTATTTGCTAAGAAAAAAAAATAGCGAATCGTATAAAAAAGAATACTCCCATCTACCAAATGTTACCATGACTAATATTTGATACCGCAGAAGAACAAGTTCAGTTGCTAACATCGGTTATATTGTGGAATCTACAAGTGTCAAACTCCACCTTTAGTGGAATCTCCATCTTTCACGAACATTTCTGCCTTTTCATTTCCTGATGTCACAGTGGGATGGTATTGCCTGGATCCACTGTAGTACTAACCTACTTTTGATCTCAAATGACTTCCTTCTCGTATGATTTCCTTCAGGTATGACAGTTTTTTGCTGTCAATAGCTTGTATGACAGACATTGCATCAGTAAGAAACACCACCTGTTGATTCGGCTTGTTGTGTTTTAATTATTTCTGCAGCAATGTTTAGGGTCTGTACTTCCGCAGAGTAGTTGGAGCAGAGATTCCAAGTGCTGAACACATGAAATCATTTTATTTTTCTGGATATTTTATGTAAACTCAGGCATCTCCGCTTTTCACTGATTTGGTTGTTGATCCATCAGTATAGTTCAACAATTGTATCCATACTTCCCTGGGGTACATATCTTCAATCATGTTAAAGTGAATTTCCTCAGTTTGGCAATCTTTTTTCTTGCTTTTGCCTCTATTAAAAATGTTTCACTGTCCACCTCCCCTCCCCATATTATTGACATAACTTCTAGACAGCCCCTAAGTTTCAATTTAATTTTGTAAGCTCTTGAATCTGAGGAATTAGGTCCACCCTCAAGAGATCGCCAAACAGTTTAAGAAAATGTGTCTTCAATTCTAGTATTACCTCTTGTTTTATTACTGTTTGTATAGATCTCATTTCATATGCGACAAACTTCCTCTAATGTTCTTTTGTTAGTGTCCATTACAGTTACTAGCTATGGATAGACACCATTGCACTCCGGGCATACCTATTGGCAGTGCTTTTTTCTATTAAAATGGGTGGGTATAAGCTAAGTTTGCGAGGTAAAGTACCTAATTATTAATGACAAATCCCTTCCCGCGGGATATCTCTTTCCCCTCCTCCATATACCACAAATTATGACATCAAACAGTGGACTTCGTCCTGACGACAGGCCTGACAATATAACATGACCACAGATGCTGAACGCAGAAGAAGATGACATCCAAATAATTTTTAATCTGTTGAACACACCTTTAAAAAGTTTGATATTTACCTAGCAAGCATTCTTTCTTCCTATAACCTCATCTGTGTGTTTATGTCTATCCAATCCATCCATCAATCAATCCATCCATCCATCCATCCATCCATCCATCCATCTATCTATCTATCTATCTATATATCTATCTATCTATCTATCTATCTATCTATCTATCTATCTATCTATCTATCTATCTATCTATCTATCTATCTATCTATCTATCTATCTATCTATACGCTGTATCCCTTGTTTGCCTTGCGGCGTCAGGGGTAGAAGAGTTCTCTGGAGATGATCTTCCTGTGTGCTATTTGTAAGCTTGTTCCTGTGGCTTCTTTGATTTCTGTGATCATTCTTTTGCATGGTGTACTTCTGGCTTTATAGCTGTTATATCTATGTGTTGTGGCCATCTATGGCATGCTGTCTGTTGGTAGCCTGGAAGTGTGTAAAAACCACTTGATCTGTTGTCTTTTGATGTGTTCCAATACTGGTATTGTTTTTGGATATCTGTCTGATGTTATCGTTTCTAATTCTATTTTTTAATGACACTCCGAGTATTCTTCGTATACATGTCATTTCTGCAGTCACTGTCCAGGTTTGGCACTGGTAGCACAGTGATGAGATAATAATAGTCTTGAATAATGCAACTTTAGTGTCTATGTTTACATTTTTGTTCTTAAAAATACGTGTTATCTGCCCTAGTATCTGGTATGTTTTGTTGCATCTATATTGTATCTCTTTACTTTTTTCCCTTCACTTGTTATAATGCTTCCTACGTAAGTGAACTTTTTCTTGTTTAAGGTGTTTATTATCGATGGAGATAGTGATATTTCTTTCTTTCTTTGCTATTTCCATTATTTCGGTCTTTTCAATATTAATCTTTATATTAATTTTTGGCATGTTGTGTGGAGTCTGTTCATATGTTCTTGCAATTGTTCTTCTTAGGTCCACCTAAGTATTATCTAGAATCGGAATTCTATAATCTTGAAACCACGTCTCAGACAAACAACTCGGCAATACTGTAAGTGGCTATCTTCACAAAACGCTCTGCGAGATGCAAGCCCTTCTCCTAATTAATTCTTTGAGCTGATCCACACAGTCAGCTACCATGGCTGGATCAATGGCCATTTTGCATATACTTTGACTAGCCAGCCAATGAAAACACGGGAAAAGTTTGCTCAGCCTAGATCAATGACGTTTGTACTCCATACAAACAGGTATTCTTTAAAATGCTTTTCAAATAGCCACGCCGAACTAGACACTGTGCCCGTTCTGTTTGAAAATCACTTTCTTGCAACGCTCTGCCAGAGCTCGTCACGTTTGATTGTTACGTTTGATTGGTCGTCAGTATTTGTTCGTTACAATGGACATCACAAGACCTGTGGGCTAGGTTGGAATTCATCCTTCTATCGTGATGCATTTGACTTTTATGACGAATTTCTTTGGCTGACGACTCAAATCCTATTTATTCGCTAAACCCTGTGTTGCCTTTCAGCGTCAGGAGTTTTCTGGAGACAACCCCCATGTGTACTGTGTTTATTGTGGAATCTTGCTCCTCTTTTATTTTGGTGGTCCACCGTTTTCGTGGTCAGCCTCTAGGTGTAACAATATGAAGATCGTTTGTGAATCGAACGCCATTTTGGTAATGATTTTTCCTGAGAAGCTTCTCCATTTGAGAAGTATTATAACAATCTCTCGCAAATTTCAGTGCAAAAATGGAATCTATAAAGTGCGCTCATAAATAGTTGTTCACCAATATTGTCTATTTTCTCCGTAATTACTGAACGTGTATAGGCTTCATATTTTGCACGAGTGCATTATTTCATAAAGCAGTCGCTACGAATGTCGTTTTTAAGGTGGTAATGATTTTATGAAGAAAATAAATTGTACAGTAATTGCTGGTATAGGCTTATCGTTCATTTGTTGTATCATTCGTTGCATTGACATTATATGTGGCGATATATACAATCAACAGTTAACCGTGTATATAATTGTATTATTGTTTATTTTGTCTCCGAACAGTACAATGTATTCTTCTATTCCATATCTTTCTGTTCCCAAATGTGCGTTGAAATGTTCTAATACGAATAGGCTTTCTTCTGTGTTGTTATAATATCATTTATGTTATAAAAAAAATGCTTCCCTTATTGTTCTATTCATAATCTGATGAATCGTAAAGATCGATAATTGCAGTTGGTTGAATGAAGCGCAAACCATCTTTCTATCAAAATTCTTCTTCAACTTTCAATATATGGTCCTCACATTTTATCCAGAATTCTTTGGCAATGGCGGAGAGCATAGTATCTGCAATTTTCTGAACATCATTCAGTTTGAAGATTTTATTTTCTGTTGCCACTGCTCCCTTAATTTTGGCCAAACAAATTCTATTGGATTTACATGTGAATGGTAGGATGGTAATCTTATACAGCTATGTCCATGCTCCTAGCACAATTGAAATTGGGCAAACTTGTAGTTTTCTGGGATATCTCAATAAACTAGTCGTAGGCGTGTTCACTGTGACGCCCACTGTCAATTCAATTGCAATTAGAAAAGTTCAAGGGAGATAAGAGATACCTTTCAATTGCAATCAGGGGACACAAGTGAGAAACTCCACAGGCAGACATCATCAAAGGTTGGCTGCAACAGACCTCCAACATCTTTGTCTCTTGTTTTGGTGATGCACTCTGCTAGACTGTACCCTGTCCATCTTGTGACGTTACTCTCCCACTTGTATCTCTGCTTACCTCTTGCTCATTTCCCTTTGACTTTACCCTCAAGTAAGGTCTTCAATAAGGTGTCATGTCTTTTAATGTGTCCAAAATATTTTATTTGCCTAATCTTTATTTCTCTTAGTAATTTTTTTCTTCATATAAAGTACTGTAGAATCTCCATGATGTTCTCCCTATTCTTCTATATACCCACATCTCAAAGGCATCAATTCTGTCTTCTGTTTGTTTAAGGCTGGTGTAACTAAGTAGTGGATATGCAGGTGTAAATGTGGAAGATATTCCATCATTATATTCAAGGAAACGGTGAGCTATAGATATTTTAACATTAGTTGGATTACTATTATGTTGGTGAGTTGTGGAGACACTCTTGCCGTCACTGGTATTAGAATATCTTCCTGTTTCTCTAGCAGAAAATAACACAGGCACAGATACATCATTAACGTTGTCATTATGTGAATTGTCAAAAACTCTTTATTTTTATGCAACCACAGTTCATACTTTGATGATGACTACACAGGGAACATTCTAAAATATTGGCCTGACACATCTGTCTTCGGAGGTGTTTGTAAGGTATAATTTCTTGATACTATTCTGTTTATTATTGTAGCCTATGCTCTGCATGTAAGTATAATTTCTATAGGCTTAATGCTTTGACTGTGATCCTCTTATTTTATAAGTGGTCTAGTCAATTATTTAAAAAAATCATTTACTAATGATTCTCTGTATATTGGTTTGACCACAGGTGTTATGGATATAATGACAAGGATTTGGGACCACCACCCAAGCCACCAACTTTTCTTCCTGAGAAAGTGCCCGGATTACAACTAAGTGATTTTCTAACAAGGGAGAATTTAGGGCAGTTTACTAGACTATATTGCAGTTTTTCAGGTTATTCTTCACTTTAGATATCACATAAATTTATAAATACACAAATTTTATGCCTGTAAGCATGGACCAAACCGTCCAACAGTATACTCAGGCTGGTATGATGTTACGGCTGAAGAATTTTACAGATTCTGTGGGTTGCTAATGTTTTAATTCATTCATTTTCCTTTTGCGCTGAAGTTAGCACATAGAGCAGAGGTCAGATCTCTTCAATTGTTCAAAGCTATTCTGTGCAGTTCTTGAATAGTATGAATATTGGTTGTTTTACTTTCTCTAAGTATTGTTCTTCTGAGTGTTTCTTTTGGTCTACCTCTTGCTCTTTTCCCTGTAGGTATCCATTCAAGAGATTGGTAGTGTATTCTGTTGGTGTCTGCGCGTAGGACATGCCCGATGAAGGACCAACAGCGTTTTCTGATAACATCTGTGATGAAATTTTGATGTGTCTCTTCTATGATTTTATCATTCGATTTGAATTCACTCCAATGGGTGTTAGTTATCCTACGAAGACATTTGTTCTCAAAACTCAGTAATTTCTTTTCTGAAGATAAAGAGCTTTTCCAGCTCTCACATCCATATGATAGCACCGGAATAACGCACAAATTAAATAAGCGCATTTTCATGTATGTGCTGATTGACTTTGACTTCCAGATATTAGACAGTCTGTTAAATGCACTTGATGCTAGGGCAATGCGAGTTGTAATTTCTGTCATGACATCACCGTTGAGTGTAATTTGCTTCCTAACTGACTTCTGTTACACAAATCGGTCTGGACTTTACGATATTAGTTGATTAATCCAATGATCGACGGAATGACTTAGACTTGATTAGAGAAACACCCTCCATCAACGGACGTCACTACCGGAAGTTGCTCATGCATGCTGGGCTTATAAATCCCCCCAATTCAAATCTCTTCTGGTCAAAGAAATCTTTATGGAATGGGTTATGGGCTAGATCGTTTATGTTTAGAGATACCCGGTAGGTTCAAGGCGATCATGAGCTTTTTGAAAGTTTCTGATCCAGCAACTGAGAAACCAACTGACAGGCTTTGTAAAGTTAACATGTTGTTAACTTACATTAGAAGCAAATGTAAAAAACTATATCAGCCTGATCAGAATATTGCTATTGATGAAAGAATGGTTAGAAATAAGGGGAGATTTCCATTTTGGCAGTACATTAAGGATATACCAACAAAGTGGAGGATGACGTTGTGGATATTAGCTGATTCTATTAGTGGTTATACATATGATTTTGAAGTTTATTTGGGAAAGAATAATAATAATACAAATGTAGGAGGGTTTGGTTTAGCACATGGGGTAGTTATGAATTTGATAAAACCATTAGTGCAGGGGTATAGGGTTTACTTTGATAATTTTTATACTTCGATGCATTTACTGAAATATTTCTGGAACGTAGGTGTACTTGCATGTGGAACTATGTTAAGAAATATAAAAGGCTTTCCAGTAGAATTTAAAAATATTAAGCAATTTGAAAAAGTCAATGCTAAGGGGCTATGAGGTGGATGAGGAATGGGGAACAGTAACATAAGGCAGTGGATAGATAATAAAACAATTTCTATAATCCATAAAGCAAATAAATGTACATATATAAAGCGAATAACAAAAGTAAATGGGGGTTTTAAGGGAGATTCAAGTCAGGCAGCCTAATGTTGTTAAAGATTACAATAAGTATATGAAAGGGATAGATAAAAGTGATAAGCTGATAGGTAAATATAACTGTCTTAGACAGTTATACAATAGCACACAATGGATCCTGAATTGTCAAAAATAATGCGAAATTGTAAGCTCTGCTATAGTAAGTCAAAAGTTGAAACAGTAAAGTGAGATGTAAAGTCCGTGATACATATTTATGTTTCCATGGTGGCAGAAATTGTCTATCAGAATATCACAAAAGCATAAAAAATTAAAACGACAACCAATTATCTTGTAATATTTGTTTATTTATCAGAGTTAAAACAATACACAAACACAATAACATCACATTAGCATCTTGTAGTAATACACTTAACAATGCTTGAATTAATATTATACTCATATGTGATGTTAACACAATTTCAAATATATATAGTTGAAAACAATTTTTTTTCTACAAAAAGTCATGTAACATATACCATTCTTTGAATGTGTGTTGTGCTTACATCTATTGATACATCTGTTCCATTTTTAATATGTTTTATATATATATATATATATATATATATATATATATATATATATATATATATATATATATATATATATATATATATATATATATATATATATATATATATATATATATGGATCAGATGTAATAATAACTAAACTTTGTATGTTTTTCTTGTCTTGAATTTTTTTGGGTTCTTTGTATGTCATTTCCAAAATTTGATCAAAATTTTAAAATAATAAATTTATCCTATTTTGTTAAATTCTAAAAATGTCATGACCAAACACGTCATGTAAGATCATAATTTTGTTCAAGATACATAGATCATTGTATCCTGAACAAAATAACATTGATTATCATCTGCTATTTTTTACAAATTAAAAAAACGATATGCCTATATACCATTTTTTTAAAAAAAGGACAAAACACCATGTCTGTAAAATGTTGAATACAAAGTTGAGAGAGCTGGAAACACGACCCATCATGAACTTGAGTTGGTAGATGGTCTGAGGAAGTTGTAGCTGCGTGAAGGATCTGTTGGGAAGAGTATCTGGCACTGGGTCATCAGCCTTTTCACTGCCTGCAAGATGTGAATGAATATATCAAGTAGCATCAATGTTTGCCTGGGATAATAATATGGAATATCTTAACATTTCAGGTTTATTGCATTTGGTCCTCTTGATGCTTTCTATAACAAACCTTAGCACTAGTGATTTCTCTAGCAGACCATAGCACAAGTGGTCTTTATAGAAAACATTAGCATAAGTTGTTTTATAGTAAACCTTAGCAACAGTGCCGTTTATAGTATACCTTAACACTAGTGGTTTGTATAGCAAACCTTAGCACTAATGGTATCTATACCAAACCTTAGCACTAGAGGTTTTTTTTTATGCAAACCCTAGACCAGGGGTGGGCATGACCCACCAAACCATTATTGTCAGCCATGATGATTTAAAGTTATTTATATACACTGGCCCATGAACTCAGAAAATATCCGACCAGAAGAAATCCAAACTAAAATATGTTGTTCAACGGTGATAATGGAGGGACTTCAAACACTGCAAGTCATTTGATATTTGAAAAACCATCTCTGGCAGTTAATGACAAATGATATAAAATCCGCTTGAAACTTCACAGGATTATATCTGGCAGTTAGTGACATATGATATCAAATCCGTTTGAAACTACAAAGGACTATAAAATTAAAAACGTTGCATATTCCATCCAATGACCCAAAAATGTTTCCCATATCTGCTCTGGACTTTCTGCAGTGAACATCCAAATTTGTGGTTTCTATAGAAAATACCAGGACTTCTGGTTCTTCTTGGTGAGTCTTAAACATAAGTACAATTTCCGTAAAAACAAATTATCCTTTAAAAGCCTTTGTCGAGTGTACTCAGCAACGGTTATCCTGTTACACAAAGCTGTTATTGAGTGTACTCAGCAACGGTTATCCTGTTACACAAAGCTGTTATCGAGTGTACTCAGCAACGGTTATCCTGTTACACAAAGCTGTTATTGAGTGTACTCAGAAGTTGCCATGACTCAAGTTCGGGGACGTATAATCACATATCATTAATGTCATGTGACTGGAATCAGCGAATCACAGTTAGAAGTAGTATTCTACATCCAATACTGGTATAGTGTATGAAAAATAGGAGAATGTCGGACAAGAAATTGTAAATATCTAGGCATCTGTCACAATCAAAATCAATCTAGTTACAATGGCCATCAATATGTATAAATGAGGTAAAATCCTTGTGGATGGTCATTTTGATGTTAAGGAATTCTTGGAGACTATGTTTGTTTTCAAAGCAGATATAGTAACATGTTTGTTTCGTTATGAAATAACACCCGGCAAGTATGAACCTAATGTATTGATGTAGACTACAGACAACACTAGGTCAAGGTCTAGAGAACAATTGTTTTGACAAGGTAAGCTACATCTAAATGTTTTATTTATTTCCCCAGTGATACTATGTTAGTTTGGTTATGCAACAAAAACATAAATACAATAGATTTAGGTGTGTAAAAGAATGTTTTCAGGGTTGCCACATCAGACAATAAAGGCGAGCAATGTTTTCAATTATATTTTGATTTTTACTTATCTTTACAAACCTTATCAGACCTCTTGTATCAAATATAAACAAATAAAACATATACCTATATACATAGCATTCAATTATTTATTTACATGTACAAAAATTATTTTAAAACCTCTTTTAAAAAACTGTATTTGTTTTTCAATCATTCATGTTTGTTTTTTTTGTGACAGATTTTTGGTGAAAAAACATCTTTACCACTGTCTCACACTTCTTGTATTACAAATTACACACACACACAAATTAATTGCACACATATTTGCAGTATTCTTTAATTACTTGTGCAAAAATTATTGTAAAATCATGTTTTAAATACTCTTGTTCCTTTCTTTTGGTTTTTATGAACTTTTTTGGGGGCTGTGATATTCTATTGAATGTCAACATTATAGCTAACGTTATGCCAAAACTTTCTTAGTCATCTCTTAAAACATGCATGGCAGGTAACAATACATTTATTCTTTGCTCCTCTATCCGGACGTGGTAACAGGAGAAAAAATAAAAAATTGGGGGGATAGAATTTAAAGTAAATCTGGGTCCATTCCCTGCTAACATCCATACTACTTGAACCTGACATTTTAGGAGGGGTGTTAAGTAAAGCCAAAAGCAGGTCCATATTTGTTCAACTATAACAGATTGTCACCACATGAATTTGCGCATATATCAGTGGTGTATGTATTTATAAGTGCCATTCTGTCAAATCAGTGATGTTCATTTAAATACGAAAGTCTGTCATATCAATGTTTAACACCCCTCTAAAAAATTATGTCCAATAGTCATAAATTACAGCCTAATGGGAAAACACCCAATCTGTGTTAGACACAGATATATAGATACTTACTTGAATATACTTGCGTTGCGTCTCATCATTAAGAACGTGAGCCACATAACGCGATGAGATCTTCTCTCTACCAGTACGAGCATGGATACCAACCATAGTAACACCAATAGGCCATGGAGCATTTCCAATAGCCATCTCTAGGTATGCATCATTGGCCTGTATTGGATTAAGGGACACATAGTTCAAGCATGCTGAATGAGTAGAATGCAAATAAGGATGTATTGATTAATGATACAAAAAATGATTTAAAAAAAACTGCCGGTTGTTTGGTTGCCGATCCATGGGCTCATGCCCTTTGACCCTATAAAAAAAAATGTCAATAGTGCATGTTTCCCATTACAGAGTTACGTAGGTAGTATGTAAGTACATAGGGAGGTAGTACATGTGGCTGTACGGTAAAGGCTACATGCTTTCACCATGCCATGTACAGGGTGAATTTATTAAATTACCCTTTAACAAAATACTAAGTCCTTACTGGGAGTCCAACCCTGGATCCCAAGGATGTGAGACCAACACTCTAACCTTCGGCAATGCACCACAAATGATGCCATTATTGATGGCACAAGAAAGGAGAGTGCTTGTTGACAGTAAATGATAATGCAGTGAGTAATGATATAAAAGTCCAGTGAAATTTCCTTCTTCCCATATGTGTGCTTGATTCTCTCCTATGTTATATCAGGGTTATTTTTACAAGATAATTTGATATCTATCACCTGTGTGTTGCCTTCCCTTCTTCCCATATGTTTGAAAATTTGTACTCACTGTGAAAAACTGAAGTCCAACAGGTAAAGCTTGAAACGAGGTAATAAAGTTTTGCTAATTGTACAAAACACACATAGGCACACACACAAATCGACGTTTCGACAGAAAGGCCTTTATCAAGGATCACAAAGACATTAGTAGGGATGACGCAACTTGCGTTCATATGTCTAGTAAGTTGGCCGGAGTGATAGAAATGAGGTTAAAGGTAACATAAACAGGAAATGTACAGAAATAGGAAGTATACAAAAACAGAACTGAATACATGTTAAACAAGACAGAGAGATTATGGAACAACCCAATATTATGCATATGTCAAGCGCTCATTCATACCCAAAAGTTTCAGAGTGCCATACATCACTTGACTACCTAATACTGATAAATAATCTATGCATTGTATATCATTAGAAAGAGAATTTGTTACAAAACATGAATTGTACATTGATGATATTTGATCAATTCACAAGGATAGAGTTAGTAAACATAAATCTCTTGTGTGTTGTCGGCCTGAAAGGGGAACAAGGAATAGCGACACTATTTACTATCCATAAATAGTGTAAGAGGCATCTATTGAGTTTGTAGGGTGGAGTTGTGCTGTCCCATGCCATATAGGGTCAATGTGACCCAGAAGCCATGCTGAAGTTGGATGTGTCAGGCTGAAAGGAGCAGATATCGCAGCAAATTTGTAAATCATAACTCAACATTTTCGGCTCTGACTACATCCTGCAAATCTGCACAAGCTGGAGAACAAACGTAGAAGTAAAAACATACATACATACCCGCAAGCAATGATCTCACTGTGTACATACACACAAGTAATGATCTCACTGTGTACATACCCGCAAGTAATTTTTATCCATCATGAATTGTACAATCTCAACAATGCTTCCCAACAATCCTTCATCAACATCCTGTCAGAAAAAAAATGTCACATGTTCAACGAAATATTATCTACCAGCATATTTCATAGCAATGGATGCGCGTGTAGAATAGAGTAGTCTGTCTTTGTGTCCAGTTATTAATGTCATGACTATTATTGGTAATACTTTACTAATCTCGTTCATACTCGTAAAATAGAAAAATCATAATGGTATAATGCCACGGTTGGATGTGTTGGGCCATTGGTGCAAATAAAATGGTGACAAAACGAATGTTGTTAATGTTTTAAAATTATGTTACGTACATTATGTCTTGTTGAAAATTTAGTAGAAACAACCTGCTACAAGAGAGATTCATTGGGAATTTGAGGATGAACAAAAAAATAAAATAAAGGTATGATAGGAGCAGCAATGACAGATTCATGGAAAGAATTAAACAGACATAAGTAGAGAGGGAACTCAAGAAACGTGCTGGAGATGAATAGGACATACTCTTCTTTTGATCCATTCTCCAAATCCTGCAGGTCAGCAGGATGTAGTCCAGAGAGCAGAATGTGTCGTGGTTTATGACTTGACTGTGATATCTGTCCCTTTTGACCTGACACATCCAACCAGCATGGCTTTCGGTTGACACTGGCACACTTTGAACCTCTGTGAGATGGAGCAGCCACCTCAACCCCCAAAATATCCTTAGGTGGTAAATACTGAATCTAGTATAAAGATTACTATAAAATCCTAACTATCCATGTAAAAAATAAATAACCAGCAATGAAATAAAGAAGGACAATTTTCCATTTTACGGTCAAACAAGGACCTTTCTCAAGTTTCCAATGATTGCATGCTTAAATCTTTCTCCTCTCTCTGAATCTTCTAGTTTCCAATGATTGAATGGATAACTCCTTCTCCTCTTTCAACTTCTGGTACTGAATGTTGTAGAATGCCATTACCTCCTGGTTTTTTGTGGCCTATTCCTGGTTCTGCAACTGAGGTTCTGGATTTTGAGGTTCTCTCAAGGTTCTGGATTTTTCCAAAAACAGTCATTCGACTGGACAGAACTACAAACATTTCCTGTAAATTACCTGTCAGTCAATTCTATTATTAAATTAGATAGATGAATCCTAGTGCATTCTTAAATCTATCTGTCATGGAAGCGACCTGTATAGACTTATCAGCATAGGAAACTGATCGCAGGAGAAGAAATCTATCTATCAATTTCCCACTACTCAGGAATCGGCTTTCTGACAATTTTTCTAAGTTGAAAGTTCCTTAAGTATAAAATACACTGATAGACTTTCATCTGACCACATACACTATGCTAAACTCTACAAGTTGACACATCATCAAATCTAAAGTCTTTTGCATGCTGCCTAAACTCTTAATAATCTGGCAGCAGGGTAAGAATGTAACTGCAAGATGATTTCATTGGTAATGGCTCATTACCTAACAAACTAGCCAGGGAACTACGCCCACAGGCTGCGTTTAAAGTCACGGGTCCGCGTGAACCCTGGATTTCTGGCGGTAAGATCTATAGATCAAAACTTCCAATGACTGAGAATTTCTAAGATCTGACCACAAATAAGATAAATTATCTCCCTCACCTCAGAACTACAAGCATAGGTGTCCACCCCAGATCCAGCAGATTGTCACACTAGTACCCACTAAATTGGATATATGAATCCAAGGGGTCTTTGATTATCATTTTAGGAACAGTTGTTAAGCACACAGTTCCAAGTTCCATCAAACTGAATAAGTTCCTTAGCTTTCTCTCGTACAATATAGTAAAATATATCTCAGAGATCTATTAGTACAATATTAGAACAACAAATCAATTCTCTAATAAACATAACTGAAACATGAAAAAGAAAATTACCTTATTTTTAAGTTTACGGAATAAAGGTTTTAGATATGAGACAGTTTGTGAATGTGTTGCACTGGCCATCTTTCCCTTTGTTGTCCGCTTCTCCTCCTCAGACCGGTCATTGAGCATCTCTCCCCATTTCTTCAGAACATACTAGAATAAAAATAGACAATGTCTTATTGAAATTAGTTTTATTATCTTATATTGCAGTTTATAAACCAATCCGTTTATTAGCAGAGAGAGATTTTAACGTCCAGAAAGTTTCAAAAGTCGATAATCCATTAACCTTATGCATGCTCTGGTTAACTCTGATCGACAAAAATTGTAAAGCTCCTTGTCAACCCATGTCGAATACATTCATCAAATGATATACCATGTTAAATAGACATACCCCAGCCTGATTGGTAAATGTACATACTCGGGGGCATACGCAATTGAAGCCATTATATTTATACGCCCGTCATGTCCATTTTAAACAGTTCTTTGTAGCAGTTATGCATAGTAATCCAATAAATCTGACCACATCTGCACACTGGTATGATGCCATGAAGGTGAATAGGGTTTAATAGACTTTTGTTTCATTGTATTTTGAATAAAATAATAATGAATTGCCTTACCACTTACCTTAAAAAACCTCAAGACAGTCTCATGATCTTTATCCTTGTCCCCTTGTCCAAGTTCTTTCCTCATTCTCTGATCAGAACACATGAACATTCCAGTAGTGTTAACAAACATATATCTCTACAGAATGCTAACAAACATATATCTCTACAGAATGCTAACAAACATACATCTCTACAGAAAGCTAACAAACATACATCTCTACAGAATGCTAACAAATATATATCTCTACAGAATGCTAACAAACATATATCTCTACAGAATGCTAACAAACATATATCTCTACAGAATGCTAACAAACATACATCTCTACATAATGCTAACAAACATACATCTCTACAGAATGCTAACAAATATATATCTCTACAGAATGCTAACAAACATATATCTCTACAGAATGCTAACAAACATATATCTCTACAGAATGCTAACAAACATACATCTCTACAGAATGCTAACAAACATACATCTCTACAGAATGCTAACAAATATATATCTCTACAGAATGCTAACAAACATATATCTCTACAGAATGCTAACACACATACCAACCTAGAAAGGGTACGAACATACTAGAAAGGGTGTGACATGTCCTTTTTGAATACATAGACTGACACAAGTCCATAGAATTGGGGATTCAAACCCCTCCCCCAGAAAATCAGAACATGATTTTTAGTACTAGAAATGAGAAAAAAGATGGGTAACACACACATCCTCATTATTTTTTTAGAAAAGTTTTTTTTTAATAAAAGAAGAAAATCACACATGAAAATGAGTAAATTGACATGACATCTTATTTATTTTAAGGTAACCCCCCCCACCCAATCCACAGCCATGGATCAGCATCAAGTCCTCAAGTCCCCCTCCCCACTGAAGACGTATCCACAGCCATGGATCAGCATCAAGTCCCCCCCCCAACTGAAGACATATCCACAGCCATGGATCAGCATCAAGTCCCCCCCCCCACTGAAGACGTATCCACAGCCTTGGATCAACATCAAGCCCCCCCCCCCACTGAAGATGTATCCACAGCCCTGGATCAGCATCAAGTCCCACCACTAAAGACATATCCACAGCCATGGATCAGCATCAAGTCCCCCCCCCCCCAACTGAAGACATATCCACAGCCATGGATCAGCATCAAGTTCCCCTACCCCCCCCCCCTGAAAACATATCCACAGCCCTGGATAAGCATCAAGTTAACAAAGAGCTGTCCAGTTCTGATCTATTTATTGAAACAGGTTGTATGGAAGTATATCCCAACTATGGAATAGATACAGATTTTGCAAAGTGACACAAACTGCCAAAGAATAAAGAAGAAGAAGAAGCAAGATGTATTTCAGAGAATTGTCACTGCACTATAGTTTAAAGATTTTGCAAAATTTTCACTTTTTGGCCTGGCACATCCAACTTTAGCATGGCAATTTTGGGTCAGAAGGGTAGCTAACTCTCTCGCCAGACCATCTTTGGTTATCTACAATGGCATTTATAACAGATGGCAGGCTGTGTTGCTACTCTTTAAAGCCAGCTCCACCGTGTATTACCTGAGCTGGAAACGGGTGAAAAGAATAGCAACACTGTTTACTTTCATGTATGTCATATGAGGTGACTAAGGAGGATATGATGTGGAGTTGGCTGTCCCATCTCATATAACGTCAAAGTGACCCAGAATGCATGATGTAGTTGGATATGCCCAAAGGCGCAGATATTGCAGCTAAGCTCTAAACCATAACACAATGCATTTCATTCTACTACATCTTGTTAATCTTCAGGAGTTTGAGAATGAACAAAGAAGAAAATGCTATATACATAACAGACATTAGGGTAGATGCACTGTTGGTTTGTTGCTGATCCAGCAGTCCATCGGGTTCATGGCTCTTGATCAAATGCCACTGTGTGACATATGTTGTTTTGTTCCATATAAGGTGTTCCATTTATCTGGCCTTGGAGGGAGAAGCATTTTCCTGGCGTCATTCATTGCTGGACATTCAAAAAAGATGGTGGTCAACAGTTTCAGACTAGATGCATAGTCAATGATCGTAGAAGAAGCTGCATTAACTTTGTAGATTGTGAAATAAACATGCACTTGTAAACCAGACATCACAACCTGATTTGAATCTGCAACCTCATAAACATATATGTAAATAACTTTCCAATTCGTCATGGAAATTGCTAAAATAGATAAATTTTTAAAGTGTAATTTTTACATAACTAAATACTGGCTGTGAATGAATGGCCAACTCAACAGACAATATTTCTCTACATACAGAACAACATCATCACAAA
Source organism: Meghimatium bilineatum (assembly GCA_034231615.1). Classification (NCBI taxonomy): domain Eukaryota; kingdom Metazoa; phylum Mollusca; class Gastropoda; order Stylommatophora; family Philomycidae; genus Meghimatium; species Meghimatium bilineatum. Next base: position 51,568,078 of record CM067313.1, read on the forward strand.
TGTCCACTATACTATTAAAGCTTACATCAATGTCCTCTTGTGTGGTCCCATCATCTTTAACAGAAACATCATTTGATTGGTTTGTATCATCTCCGCCACCAGACTTTACAATTTCATTCAGATAGTCCTGATCCACCTTCTCCATGGCAGCTTGAAAGTCATTCTCATATCCTCCTCCCTGTCATATGCAGATTAGACAATCTATTCATTAACTCTTAACAGACATCCATGTCATATTCAGATTAGACAATCTATTCATAAACTCTTAACAGACATCCATGTCATATGCAGATAGTCTATATCCTCTAAAGATAGTCAATATCACAGCAGACCATCCACCTCTCACATGGACAAGATCATGGCATAAAATCATGAACATGAATATGTCACTAAAGGACAGAGTGTCAATGCAGAGTTCTACAAAACAGTCCTACAACATTATCACAACACTACATGCAGATATTGCTCTGAGAAGTGGCACACAGGCAACTGGATTGTGTATCACGACACTACATGCAGACTCTGAGAAGTGGCACACAGGCAACTGGATTGTGTATCACGACACTACATGCAGACTCTGAGAAGTGGCACACAGGCAACTGGATTGTGTATCTCGACACTACATGCAGACATTGCTTTGAGAAGTGGCACACAGGCAACTGGATTGTGTATCACGACACTACAAGCAGACATTGCTTTGAGAAGTGGCACACAGGCAACTGGATTGTGTATCATGACAATGCTCCTTCACAACACAGGTCTGACACTACAAATGAATTTTTTTGCAAAAATAAAAAACAACACCAAATTTCTCCAACAACCTCCATACTCACTCAATCTTATTCTGCTTTAATTCTTGTCTCTTCAACTTAAGATAATGAAAGATCACAGATTCTATGACAATGACGAGATTTAAGCCCCCCCCCCCCCCCCCCCCCCCCACCCAAAAAAAATGAGGTGATTCTGAAATGTGCATACCAGGGATACTTCCTTCAGAGGCAGGAGCACTGTAATAAGTGTATACAACCACAAGAGGACTACTTGGAGATAGAGCCAATAGTCTGTAAGTATAACAGTATTCTGGGAGAAAAATCAGTCCTGGATATTTAATGAACAGTCCTCGGATGATAGTTATGTATACCTGAAACAGCTTTCTATCACTCAACTATAACTTACTTCCCATTAACTGAACAGTCCTCATATAAGGATGATAGTTACATATACCTGAAACAGCTCTCCATCACTCTACTAAACTAATCCATTAACTGAAAGAGCTCGCCATCAGTCAATATAACTATCTTCCCCATTAGCTGAAACAGCTCTCTGTTACTCAACTATAACTATCTTCCCCATTAGCTGACCTGTATATCTGGTTCTGTAGTCTCCAACTTCTTCAACCTTTTGTAGGTATCAATGTCATCTTCTCCGAACAGTCTGATAGGCTCACCTCTCTCCCGAAGTCTCCTGATCACCTGGACAAGACACAAAATGTCAATCATATGTGTGACAATCATTAGATATAAGTGAAAGCACTAAGAAAGCCTTCTTTCTTCTTTTGTTCACCTGGAATATGCCTATATCTACAACTTTTGTTCACCTGGAATATGCCTATATCTACAACTTTTGTTCACTTGGAATATACTTATATAACTTTCTCTCCTATGAACCTGAGTGTGTAAAAGAGAAATCATTGGATAAAAGTGATGGTATCAATCAATCAATAAACCTATAACCCGTGAGGGTTGTAGGGGTACCACATTGGATACGTTAGCACACAGAGTCCTCCAGCGGTTTTGTATCTTTAATGATGCGGAGGAGCGAGGAAAAATCTTTCATGTCCATTCCTTGATGTTTTCTGTCCATGTCTTTATTTGCCCTCCTCTTCTCCCACCCCTTTCGACGGTTCCCTGCTGTATTGTTTTTTATAAGGAATCGTGTCTGCATACATGTCCAAACCATGCTTAACCATAGTAGACCAATCATCCGGTCTCATCTTGAATCTCATAATCATCTTATGGGTGACAATCTGGAAATATAAACACAAACATCTGCTATTCCTCTCTGTTCTCAACCTTTTATTAAAGTAAAAAAGTGGATTGATTGCTTATCCTGTAGCTATTGGCTCATACCTTTTGACAATACTATTATGTGATATATACATTCTTCTTCTTCTTCTGCATTTGTTTTCAAACTCCTGCAGATTAGCAGAATGTAGTCCGGAGAACCGAATATGTTGTGTCACGGTTTACAGTATCGCTGCAATATCTGAGTCTTTGGTCTGACACATCTGACTTCAGCATGGCTTTGGGTCACTTTGTAACCATATATGGGATAGCCAACTCCATCCCATAATCTCCTTAATCCCCTCTTATGACATGCATTGAAGGTAAACATTGTTGCTATTCTTTGCTCTTCTTCTCTCTGGCCCCGGCAACACACGGGCATGATATATATACATTTGTGAACAGTTGATTTGTTCCATATAGAAATATATGGTGTTCATTTTTTTGTGTGATCTTGTATATATATATATATAGGTCAAAGTATATATCACACTTCAATGATTTATATATTATATGATGTGAAGAATATTACTTCTTTCCGTGATAGCTGAGCTAGCCTGTCTGTGGTTTTACCTTCTCCAGACGCTGCTGTTTCATGAGAATCACTCACCTGTAATAAAAAATAAACTCACTTTATGTGACTTCAAGCAAAGTATTTATTGTAAGCATGTCATCTATTTTTTACAGATAAAGATTGACCCCCCACCCCCAAAGTACAAGGCTTCTTAAATAGATCGAAAGCTGAAGTCTTCTGGGTATAAAAGAAAGCTCTGAGAAACCATCACACTACACATAGGAAGAACAAGTTACTTACCATTTCTGAGAATCGATGGTAAATAAATTAAGATATCTCTTATGGACAAGACCACCCCTTTGACCTACACACAGTAGTCTAATTTGGTTATATCAGAGCAAATGATCATGGATAAATAATGGAGGATGTAGCTTACAGTACCACAACATCCATGAATTTCTGTTCAGAGAAGTGGTGGGCAAATTACGGCCCACAGACCATATCTGGTCTGCCTAATTAATTTAAAGCTAGTATTAAATAAGTATTCCATAGCTTTAAAGCTACTGGTCTGAACTCAGAAAATACTAGCCATGTGTACAGGAACCTCAGCAGAGCACATTCTTCAGGAATGCTTGGAATATGAAATGTTGAGGCAAATACACTGGCCCGGAGAAACAACAATGGAAGAAAAAATCTACAGACCTCTGTACAAGTTATAAATCACAGTCAAGATTATAGAAAAGACAAAACTTCAGATATAAGTACATTTGAAGCGAACGAAAGAAGAAGAAACTACTTGGTTACTTGAAAGGACTAAAACAGTTGTTGGCCCTTTACCACTCCAAAAATTCTCAATCCGGCCCACTGACCCATCCAATGCTGCCCACCTCTATTTTAGAGTATGTAATCTATATATTTTATATTCTCCTTGTTTTATGCTAGATAATTAAGTTTGTCACTAGAACAAAGTCTACAGTTTTTCACTGTCCATGCAGGCAGACATAATTCCTTCATGGTTAAAGCTATGATAGAGACAAATTAAGGACTCAAAACGTGTAGATGATTGACTTCACTGTACTAGAGTTACCCCTATGTGCACTCCATCCTTCTCAACAAGGCAGCACACTGCATGCTGAGAGTACCACAAATAGCATGTAACTCCATAGCTTCTTGTTTGTGTGTTATTATTGTTTATTAACTGAGGCACGATCCTTTCAACCTAAGACCAGGGTCTATGTTAGTTATTTCGTACCATGTTGGCTTTTATCTTTGTTTGACCTTGTGGTCTGGGACAGTTAAATAACCATGCGCACAATTATTGCCAGAAATCCATAGCGCAAGGGGTCTTATGTGGTGTATGTTCTATTCAAGTAGCTGGGAAAATAGTTGAAGTCCATGAGAGGGGCTGAAAGTCCTGAGAAGGACTAACAGCGAAATCTAAAGTTATATATTGTACTTACTCCTAGTGCACTATAATAATAGTGTGTGTTGTTGTTGTTAACTGTGTGTTGATTGACTGGTTCATATTCATAGTAGCTTGAGGAAAACAAGTTTGCGTGTTGTTATCTGTGTGTGTTGATTGACTAGTATTCATAGTAGCTTGAGGAAAACAAGTTTGTGTGTTGTTATCTGTGTGTGTTGATTGACTAGTATTCATAGTAGCTTGAGGAAAACATGCAGGTAGTCTTGACTAAAATTGCAGATTTTTTAGGGATTCGGTGGAATACAGAAAACATGTGAACTCTTCTTGTTGGCAGTTGAACATGTCTATACAGCAAGTATTTCATTGTGAAGACATTTGAACTAATCAGCTTGCATATCATGGTCGCTCTCTACCTGGAACTCCGACTTCAGCCCCTGTGATTGCTTAGGCAGGAGTGATGGACTTCCATAAGAAACTCTTAATATTATGGTAGCTGATGCGTCTCTCTACCTGGAACTCCGACTTCAGCCCCTGTGCTTGCTTAGGCAGGAGTGATTGTGGACTTCCACAAGAAGAAAGTCTCAATATATAAGCATCTTCTATTGCTTTGATATTGCATGTCTGATGGACCACCAATGTGACTTTGTTACCTGCATGCATTATTATAGATTTATAGCCTATTCATAACAAATTAAATCTCTTGTCTAAGCAGGTTTCTCGGGATTAACAATAGGAGGCAGAATCAGAAATGAAAATATCAGAAGACTAACAAATACAATGACAATCCTGGATTACATCAGGAGACAACAGAAAAAGTGGTTTACACATGCTTCCAGACTTAAATCAGACATGTCCCTCAAAAAGCATTACCATTTAGACACAATGGATTACACAGCCAGCGGCAAACATTGCAAAAGATGAATTACAGAAATAAAAATCAATGAAAATAAACATATATGAAGCACACAAAAGTCAGTCTCCAAAGAAATCTTCTACCCCTGATCCTGCAAGGCATAAAGGGGTATAAAACGGGGAAAAAAAAAGATAAATTTATTTTAATCTCATTAAGTGTTACAGTTATATATTGTTCTTACTCGTGCATTCTTCTCTGGTTTTGCAGCACTGTTATGTTGTGACCAGTACTCTTCTGCCTGTTTAGCTGCAAGTGCTGACCCCCGAAAATATTTCTTTTTGGGATCCTGATGACAGACAAATTATAATTATATATCTCTCTGTGTGTGAGTATGTGTGTGTGCACGTATAAAAAATTACATGCACACACTATATTGAGGTCAAAATTGTACTCCATTATAATGACTTTCTAAAAGTGTCTTTAAGGACATTCAACACCACTTACTAGTAACATGTTGCTCAGAATTTCCTGATGTGGAGCAGAACAATAGCTAAGGTGCTCATAAGACTAATAAACATCAAATTGCAGAGAAAGTGTGCTGTCCGATACAACATAAAAGCAAACACACAGATGTCTAACTCTGACTGTAAACAGAAAGGCCATGTGTACATTCTTGATTAGAAACTGGCTTTACGGCATGTGGGACATTCCCATAAGTGCTCTGCCCTCCGTTTCAGCAGCCATCTCAGTGTATGTAGACTCATAGACTCAGAGTCCCGGTCAGGTGTTGATTGTGTGATCTTCAGGACTTTCTAAAAAATTTACTTTTCCTTCCCACCAGATATTCCTATTTCTAACATTCTCTGTATGTGTACATTCTCAGCCTCCTTGACATCATCTTCATCTTGGCCATGTGTACATAAGGATGGACAGCACAGAGTGCCAAGCAGATACTTCTGAGTATGAAACGCTGAGGCAGACATATCGGCCCAGAAACAACAGTGGAATCAAAGCTCTATGGGTCACTGTATGAACTACAAAAGACTAAGGTAAATGCAAATAAGGTAAATAGGTTACTAGAAAACTGTCAATATAAAATAATAAAATAATAAAACAAAGAACAAATTAAATTGTCAACGTATCAGTCCAATTGGGTCCTTTATCAAGACAACAAAAACAGTTAAGAACACAAAACCATAATGAATTTAACCAAATTGGCTGGGAGAATGATTTCTCTCCGGATGCATCTCCCAGCCAATTTGGTTAAATTCGTTATGGTTTTGTGTTCCTAACTGTTTTTGTCGTGATAAAGGTCCCAATTGGACCGACATGTTGACAATTGTATTTGTTCTTTGTTTTATTGTTATTTTCTATATTTTATTATTAATTTATATTGACAGTTTTCTTGTAACTTATTTACCTATTTGCATTTACCTCTATTTGTCTGGTTACTGCGGCACTTCCTTTTTGTCAGACATCCTCTGATATTTGGGTTATTTATATTTACAAAAGACTGAGTTTTATTCCGGAGACAGAATTACAGATTGAGATATAGGCAATAGGAGACATGTTTCAAGTGAACGAAAGAACAAGAAGAATATTAATTAGTTGTGCATGCTTCTAAAAATTACACAAATAGGATCCACAGATGCATATTGTTGTCAAGAACAAAAAAATTGTATAGTTTGTGTGTTGTATTATTGAAAAATAACAAAGATAATTTAGATATTATATGCTTGGCTACATTTTGTTGTCACAAGTTTCAATTTTGTATTTACTTTTATTATTTTTATACTTGTATTGTATTTAATTTAATTTTTATATATTTTCCTGTCATGTAAATTTTTTGTCAAATTAATTAGAAAAACAAATCATAATTTTTTTCAAGGTTGACGTACAGACTTGGCTGAGGTATCGTTAAATTGCAATATTCAAGTGCTATATATAACTAGTATTTTTTTAATGATGTAACCTGTAGCATTGTTTTGAAAATTTTGTCCAAGTACCTACTCAAAAATTTGGTCGAAGTCACAATATAATAAAGTAAATTAATATATAATAATATAGTCAGACAATATATAAACCATAACTAATTTTCCAAAATAAAGTGGCACAAATATTACTTCACACCAAATTATTGTTATAACTTTGCTAACAATTCAAACCGTACAGTAATCAAATTTCTATCCTCCAGTTGTCGCTTTTTTCTTTCAATTTCTGCTTTCAGTATATCCATTTTCTATATACACAAACCGGATGTTCATATCATCATCTAGTTCCATCTCCGCCCCGGAGGTTGGCGCAAAGGACCTCCAACATCCCCGATCTCTTGCTGTAGTGGTGCGCTTTAGTAAATTGTAACCTGTCCATCTCGTGATGTTTCTCTCCCATTTATATCTTTGCCTGCCCTTTGTTCGCCTCCCCTCGAGACTCTTCTCTCAAGTGAAGTCTTCAACAAGATGCCATGTAAGCCTATGTTAATGTCCAAAATACTTAATTCGTTTGATTGTCTTCTATAGTTGTTTTTTTTTATACGAAGTGATATTATAACATGTATATTCGTTTTCTTCTTTCCAAGAAGTTCTGCAGAATCTTCTTTCAAATTATAAATATCCACATCTCATTAATCCTGTCTTGCTTGTTCATTGTCTATGTTTCTTCTTCTACGTTCGTACTCAAAATCCTGCATATTAGCAGGATGTAGTCCGGAGAACGGAATGCGTTGTGTCATGGTTTACAGCATTGATGCGATATCTGCGCCTTTCGGCCTGACACATCCGACTTCAGCATGTCTTTGGGTCTCTGACCCTATATGGTATGGGACAGCCAACTCCATCCCATAACCTCCTTAGTCGCCTTTTACGACATGAATGGAAGGTAAATAGTGTTGCTATTCTTTGCTCCCCTTTCAGGCCCCTGTTATATGCGGGCGTTTCTGAGCCAAACATTAATCAAGACCGTTGAATTACAGACCCTTGTACAGAAAGTAAACAAGGCTGCATTCGTTACGTTTTTTTATTACTGTCGTGATTTTCATTGGTCATCATTTATATACTTCGATTCGCATGCTAAAGAAACCAAGGCCGACAGACGAAATGCACGAAAATAATCATATTTCATCCTTTCAGGTCATTTTTACTTTCTGTACACAGTTCTTTACTTGAGCACGGTAACGCATCAATATAGACTAGTTGTAGCAGGACGATGTTCATATAGTTACAAATATATTATACCTACACCTTCAATAAGACTGTGTTTTCAAACGTGCCAGGGATCAAGCTCATTCTTGATTATAATGGAGGATCGTCCTGGCTTAGTGATTAGGCCGCTGGCTTTGTGCCGCTTCGTTGAGATGTATGGAGTACGCGACCGTAGATATGACTTCATTAAAGGGTGAGTGGGGAATTTTACGTACAAAAAAGTTGGTCATTCGACCTTCTTTTTCTTCAACATTCATTCTCAAATTCCCGCTGGACTCTTGTAGTAGGAAAATGGTCATTCTAAATTTTCAATAGGAAATGAAAGTCAAGAGAATGAAGATGCATTGTGTCGCCATTTATGTAGCGTTGTGTTGTTTATTTATGCCAATGGCAAGACACAGTCTATTTAGCGGATTCTCCTTTTATCGAGGCAATTTTCCTTCCCCCCCCCTTAGATATGTGATGGCCTTTTGCAGAAACTCGTTAAGGGGCAGGGTAGGGAAATGTAACACATTTTTGACTAAACTCCTAATACTAAAAGTTATGATTTTCTGTGGGGTTTTGGGTTGAAACACTCTCAACCTTATCTACGAGTTTGACGGAGTAAATATAGCGTAACCCGAGTACAGTGAGATTGTTTTTAACCTTTTCAAGAAAGATCTTGGTATAAGGGAAAGTTGTATGACCTCTCCTGTCATTTATGTCTCTTTCGAGTCTTTCCTAGTTTTTATTTTATTTTAATCTTTTCAGATCCGCGCTGATCTGACCATGAGAGCCTGAAGTAATTATATTACAGAAGTAAATAAGTGTTAGAAATACATTCAGTACTAATAAAAAAAGGCGAAGAAAACAAATATAGCAATAGAAATAATAAAGACGAAAACAATTGACGTTTCGATTATGATATCTTCTTCCGAAAGGTCATATGCCTATGATCGAAACGTCAACTATTTCCGGCGCTTATTTAAAATTTAGCTATAGTTGTTTTCTTCACATTAAAAAAAATTAGTATTGGTAGTATTTGTGACACAGGTTTACTTCTTTGATAAGTGATGTAGCTTAGTTGATAGTGAGCTTGCTTACTATCACCGAGTTATACTGTGCCACGTTCGAAACCACGCCCTAAAAGAAAAACAAATCTGCTAACAGCCGCTCATCCAGTCGACCCAGCTGTAAATGGGTACCTGGCACATGAGTTAGGAAAGGTAAACAGAGCAAGAAAGAGAACTAGCCACCCCACCAAATAGTTTCTGCGGTTTAGTACATAGAAAATTATCTTTATTCCCGATAGCAGGTTGCTGCCATGGGATCTATCTTTACTTTACTTCTTTAATATAATTACTTTGTTACTTGTGTTACTGCGGCATATACCTGATTATTTGAATTTTTTGTGTCGCATTTTGGTAATTATATGCCATAATAGGTTGATTGATACAGATTTGTGGTTTCCCAGGAGCTTAGTCAATGCTGCATAGAGATATCTTCAAGTAGTCCTGGAACTGTTTTATCTTTGATCTATTTGAACGTTTACCTGCGCATAGCTCATTATATAGACGATAAATGGGATAATGTACTATTGTTACTAATCTAATTAATAATTAATGAACATTAAAACTAATGTAAATGGGTGCAAAGGGACTCGCATTGCTCTCGTGCGAACTCAGGGTTAGAAGATAACCAAGATCCTAAAAGTACCTCCTCGTTTTGCACCCTGGAAGAAATACATCTGCTCTTGCTGTATTCCTGGCCAACATTTTTAGGCTCGTGTCTGTGAGCATGGAGGCTGCAGACGGAATTATATTTTACTGCACAGACAAACAATATCTCCGACACCTCTGTGTCAACAGCACATATAGCGTCAATGTCGACACACAATGGCGCAAGACAGTCCGGTCGGAGCATTGGAGGGACCATCAATGCAATTGACATGAAAAGGCAGATACATGGTGAGAGATGAAAAGATAACATGCTGAGTATAATGAGAGAGCAGCACAGTGCCAGAGGTCAGCGCCATTTGCAAAAAGAAAGAGAAAACGTTCTTTTCAACTCTTCTGTCGAGTTCTTCCTAAACCAGAACAAGGCTCGTGTATGAGAAAAGGTTTTAGTAGGTCTCACATTCCCAACAAAGATGAGATCTGATCAACAAGGCACAGATGATTTCCATCTTAGACTTTTGGAGGATCTTAGGAATATTGTCCTGCCATCACACGTCAATGAGCTTTCTTGGATACTCAGGTGAACAGAGTTAGCTGCCTTGCTTAGACCAAGACCGTCAGAAGTAAAGACCACTGTACAGAAAGTAAACAAACCTTCATTCGTTACTATTTATTGTATTATTGTCGAGATTTTCGTTGGTCACTATTTATATACTTGAAGTCGCATAAAAAAAGTCAAGTCCAACCAATAATAAAACACATAAATTATTTTAAAAAATCAGCCTTTCAGATAATGTTTACTTTTTGTAAAAGTAGGTTCCATGGAAGCAACCCGCAATCGGGAACGAGGAAACTCTTCATGCACTAAGCCGCAGCAACTATTAGGTGGGATTGCCAGTTCCCCTCCTTGCTGTCTTTACCTCCCCTAACATGCGTTAGATTCCCATTTGTAGCTGGGTCGACTGAAGGAGAAATTGTTTCAGGCGAGAAATCCTGATAAGGATTTCTTTTTGGCCGGACGTGGTCTCTAACTTGGCACGCTGTAGCCCAGTGACAAGAAGAAAACTCACTATCAACTATACTACCACACTCCTCAATTTCTGTACATAGTCTTTACTGGAGCCCAGTCATAATTAGACAGTCTATATTGCATATAGGGGCCTACCAACGATGTAGACCTTAAGTTTGTTTTCCAAGCTCAGACCGTGCCGGATAAAGACATTTGCACAAAGATCCTCAAAAGAAACACTCTCGTGAGAAATCCGTCTGACTATTTTAGTGATATGCAATAAAATGCAGAAAGGTTGCAACTTAATGATGAGGATGATAAAATACTAATGAGGTATGCGACTTGTTAGCATTGTTGAGCTTTTGTCGTTGAACAGTAAGGGAGAGTTTGTTGTCGTGAAGGCTGGTAGTGATTGGTGCATTATTATAGAGTTTTTTTTTAAAGTAATGTTGGTAAGACAATTCATATACCTAGGAAGTAATATAACAACAGACGGTAAGAGCAGCAAAGAAATACACAATAGGTGTAGTAAAGCATACCAATCCGTAGGGCAAATGACACAAATCTTCAGAAACAAAAATGTAGATTTAAACACCAAAATAACACTATTCAAAACGATTATTATGCCAACGGGCTGTGTTACCAAAGCCAAACATGGACAACGACAGCACAAGACAAACATAAATTTGTGATAGTTGAAATGGCATCCTTGTACAGAATCCTAGGAATATCGTTACAAGACAGAGTGAGGAATGAGGACATTAGACAAAGAACTTGCATCTTGTAGACCACAGTAAGATTCATTCATTCATTTTTCTTGTGCGCTGAAGTTGGCGCATAGGGCAGAAGTCAGATCTCTCCAATTCTGTCTGTTTAAAGTTATTCTGTACAGTTCTTGAATAGTATGAATATTGCTTGTTTTACTTTCTCTAAGTATTGTTCTTCTTTCTTTAGGTCTACCCCTGGCTCTTTTGCCTGTAAGTATCCATTCAAGAGATTGGTGGTGTATTCCTTTGATGTCTGCGCGTAGGACATGTCCGATGTAGGACCAACGGCGTTTTCTGATAACATCTGTGATGAAGTGTTGATATGTCTCTTCTCTGATTTTATCATTCGATTTGAATTCACTTCAATGGGTTTTAGTTATCCTACGAAGACATTTGTTCTCGAAACTCAGTAATTTCTTTTCTGAAGATAAAGAGCTTTTACAACTCTCACATCCATATGATAGCACCGGAAAAAACGCAGGAATTAAATAAGCGTATCTTCGTGCGTGTGCTGATTGACTTTGACCTCCAGATATTAGACAGTCTGTTAAATGCACTTGATGCTAGGGCAATGCGAGTTGTAATTTCTGTCATGACATCACCGTCGAGTGTTAATTTGCTTCCTAGATAGGACAATTTGTGTGCTTTTTCAAGTTGCTGTCCATTTAAAGTAATTACGTTAGGTGAATTGGTAAAGTCCATAATTTTTTATTTTGATAAATTGATTTTGAGACCTATTTTGCACTGCGATGAGTTTTAATCTATCAGTTTTTGTTTGTGCATCTTGATTGTTTTCACTCAATAGTGCTTCGGGTAGTGATGCCCGTTGATGGAGGGTGTTTCTCTAATCAAGTCTAAGTCATTCCGTCGATCGTTGGATTAATCAACTAATATCGTAAAGTCCAGACCGATTTGTGTAACATTAAGCTACAACAGATCAAATGGTTTGCACACATCAGCAGACTACCATTAGACACCATACCACAGCAAGCTATGCTACACAGATACAGTGAAAGTAGACCTAGAGGCCGACAACGAAAACGATGGACCATCGAAATAAAAGAGGCGACAAATTCCACAATATACTCAGCACACAAGAGGGCCGTCTTCAGAAAACTTTTCCTTCCCTGACGCTGAAAGGATTTAGCGAATAGATAGATATATAGGGAAGACACATGCAATAATAGACATAAGCAAAGAAGCCCTTACTTTCCTGCATGTCATGTATATTGTTCGCAATACGCTCACAGTCGTTCACAAATATAAGGTTGAAAACAATGTCCACTTTAATTTTCGTCTTTCATTTCAGCTTGCGAAGATTGAACAATCCACCATCAGGACGGAAGTTCAAATCGATTCCTGCACTGTTATTCAGGAAAGCATCACTAAGCATAGCAGTGCGCACCACCATAAAGAGCACCGCAGCCAGCTCGCATCCTTTTAACACCATTGATCACTGGAAATGAAAGAGTTTATGCTATCACAGTAGAACATTGCAGAGCAGAGAAGTTAGAACTGTGGTCTCATGAGGTCCAGAGTAGATGGCGGTAATGATTGGTTTCCTATTTCTTCCAATTCACATACTAATCGCAGTGTGTCTTCAGCCTCTGCCATCCATGATCTGCCACGCTTAATACGTTTTCCCTTTGACTCATCTAGACGATGGTGCAATGAGTGGTGGTTGTATTCTGTCACTTTAAGGTACGACTTAACTTGTGCTACTTGATGTCGAACTCTAATGCTGGGGAGATCAAGCAGAAATCTCATAGCAGAGATGGGTGTATCTCTAGTACACCCCAGTACCGCTCTCATTGCCTCATTTTGAACTTTTTCCAATCTATCGACTTGTGTCTGTGACAAAGTTAGTAGGCCGAGGCCATAATCTATTACAGATAGCACCACCACTTGCAGGAGCAGAAAAAGTACCCATTGCTGCATGTCGAAGGTCGCCATAACCTTGATAACACTGATCCCTCTTCTAGCCTTCTGAATCATATTTGTGACGTGCTTGTTGAATGAGAGACTTCTATCAAAGATTATCCCAAGATATTTAAGGTCCTGTTCTCTTTCAATGAATGAGCCCATGCAACTAACAACTGGCAGTGTGTCATTAACCAGATTATTATTTAAGGAGTACCAGACGACCTTTGCTTTCGAGGGATTGATCACAGCGTTGTATGCTCTGCACCATATCGACAATTGATGTAGTCCATTTTGTACACTGTCAGCGATATCTCTTCTGTTCCTGTCCATGTTGAATAGTAGGATATCGTCAGCGTATGTTAGAACTCTACAATTGCTGGGAGTTTGCAATTGAGCAATTCTCAATGTATACACATTAAACAGTACTGGGGACAGGGGAGATCCTTGTGGCAGACCAGGTGCTATTGTTCTGATCTCAGATGTCCAGGATCCATACTTCAGAGCGACTTTTCTACATATTAGCACATTTGCTATCCAGCGTATGATCCAGGGGTGGATATCTTGTTCCCTTAGCATGTCGATGAGATGGGTGTAGCTAACTCTATTGTATGCATCTTCCAGGTCTATCGCTGCAACTGCAGATTCTTCTTTGTTCTGAAAACCTTCATAAACTTCATATGCAAGAACTGCTGCATTTGTGACTGTGTCTCGTCTAGGTCTGTATGCCCCTAGGTTATTTGGGAGAACGCCTTTTATCTCTAGTTCCCTGGTTATGCGTCTAGCCACAATTCGTTCCAGAATCTTACCGTATACATTCTGCAGTGTGATGATGCGATAACATTTTATGTCCGTAGAATCTTTGCCTGGTTTTGGCACGGGTATAAGATAGCTATGTAGCCACTCCTCTGGTACTACTCCTGTTTTCAGACTCGTATTATAATCGTCTGTTATTTTAGCTAGCATATTCTCCTCAATGTCCTTGAGTAAGCTGTACCTGATTCCATCCGGACCTGGAGCGCCATCGGATGCATTCTTAATAGCCAGTTGCACTTCTTTAACATCTGCAAGCTGGTCTTCTTTGGCCCTAAAATCCGTGACGGATGTCAGGATATGCAGCATTTCTTTGCGCTGATATAAGTCACCCTGATTAGTTTGTTGAAGATATCTATCAAAGTAAATGGGTTGAGGTAGACACTGAGAAGAAATCACCGACTAAAGTAATAATACAACTAGATAAAGCGTGTCGAAAATGGACGGCAGTCAGGGCTCAGGATACAGTGCAAGAACTCGCCCAACTACACTCGAAACCACAAGACATAATTATATACACAGATGGATTTGTTAGCAGAAACACAAATAAAAGTGGTTGGGGTTTTGTTGCCTACAGAAATGGCGTGAAGTTGGTTGAGAAATCTTCAGCATATTCTACTGTCACATCGAGCATGAGGATGGAGATAGAGGGAGTTACAGCAGCTCTTAATTGGTTGATAACTGATACATCAACACGCAGTAATACTCACAGACTCTCAAAGCATGTTGCGCAAGACAGAAAAGTTCATGCTAAGAAGAGAATGGTGTGACTTATTGAACAACTCAGTTGTCCAAAGCATTACATGGATATTCTGCCCTGGTCATGCTGGGGTCAGAGGAAACGAGAGAGCCGACTTACTGGCAGGCAATGCGGCGATAGACGGCACATTGCTGAGAAGAGATAAAGCAGATTTAATAAAGGCAGTAATAAATTCATTTCAAGATGCAGATGATGTCAATGAGGTTGAGAACGTACACACACAGAGAATGTTAGAAATGGGAGTATTCAGAGGTGAGGGGAGGAAAAGTAAATTTTTTGGAAAGTCCCGAAGATCACACAATCAACACCTGACAGGAACTATGAGTCTACATACACTGGGATGGCTGCTGGAGCGGAGGGCGAAGCACTTATGGGAATGTCCCGCGTGCTGTGAAGCCAGTTTCTAATCAAGAATCAAGAATGATTGGTTTTCTTCTGTCTGGGAGTAAATTAAAAAAACTCACCCTGAACATGACGTGGCGACAGAAATGGCATGTGGTCTTTAAAAGGCTTTATCACACATACTACTCGAAACCTCTCTTCAATTCTTTTTTGGGAAAAATGCAGTATTAACATTTTTTTCCCCCACCAGGAGTTCATATCGACCTACAATCTGCGAAGATTCTTATCATGCCGCATGAAGCATCTATCACTTTTATATCCTTTTTTAAAAAAATGCACGATCTTGTTAAAAAGTCAGTAAACTTCTGCAGCGAAATGTCTATTCGCGAGCAAATATTTGTCCGTGGCGTCCTATTCCGGCATTTTCATTTTTTTTCAGTATGGTCCCGAAAAAACGGCAAGTCCAAACTCTGATTGCTTACAGATGTGACAATAATATTAGATATATCGCAGTGCACAGTCGTCTTAGTGTCCTGTCATTTAGACTAAATCCGGATATTATGTTATATGTTTGTTGTTACTGAGGATATTTCAAAATCCAGTACGGGATGTTTGTTGTTGTTGTAATAGTCCTTGTCTCGATCGGTCCGTTCTGGTGACTTTGTGTGCACGGTTTGAATGGCTTGATGAAATCGTATCTTTTATTGGAGATGCGGTTAGTCAAGTACGGAAGAACGCGTGTTCAATAGTTGCTTGGCGATTTGGTGTCGTTGAACGGACTGGTTCAATTCCCTTTAGTCTCAAGAATTTTAAAAAAAATTGTCATCTGGCTTCCTACTTAAATTTATTTGTATGTCATTTAAACACTGATTATATACAACCGAGACCGTCGGCAGTATCGAGACGGAGACGGCATTGGGCGGTTATTGGAGACGGTCGTGATACAACTGGTGCACATGTAACATAGACTCGTTATGTAACAGTCTTTAGAGCCACTTACACAATCGGCGAGCGTTTTACAAGTGTCTCACAACGTTATCTATGCCATCGTTTGCAGACGTTGCACAACGAATTACATAGTACATATTGGAAAGAGGCCCCGAGATAGATTCTGTCCACATCTGCATTATATTAGCAATAAATTTGTAGTTCCGGTTGCGGGTCACTTTAAGCGGGTCACTTTAGCCGAAGTCATCTGGATGATCGTAATTTCCGGGGTATTAACATTAAATCCCTACAATTGAGCTACAAACCCTCCCTGCAACTCCTTAACGGGAAACATGCAGTAATGGAAAGTTTTTGTGTGTGTTTTTTTGGACCATTAAATCGTGCTGCTTGGATGACAGGAAGCGTTTGAGAACAGGCATATCCACCAATGTGGTATCCTTCGGCCGTTCGGTCTGAACACACATGCTTCCTACGTGTAGATTCATATTGTGTTATATTAATTTTTCGTTCGCTATGTTTTGTCTGTCTTCCCAATTCTTACATTCTATATATGTTCCTTCAGCGCCGAACATGGTGCATAGGGCAGAAATCAGATATCCCCAGTTCTATGTTCCTTCAGCGCCGAACACGGTGCATAGGGCAGAAATCAGATATCCCCAGTTCTATGTTCCTTCAGCGCCGAACATGGTGCATAGGGCAGAAATCAGATATCCCCAGTTCTATGTTCCTTCAGCGCCGAACACGGTGCATAGGGCAGAAATCAGATATCCCCAGTTCTATGTTCCTTCAGCGCCGAACACGGTGCATAGGGCAGAAATCAGAGTTCTTTAGGTCGATTGATGTGATGCTGCTGTGTGCAATTCTTGTATATTGTTAAGACCAATAGACATATCCTATTGATGGTTGTTCTGCGAACTATCTTTCATGGTCACTCTTTTTCTTTTGCAATCTGGTACCCATTTTAATAATGGGGATCTAACTAGTATAGTAGTTAAGCTGCTCGCATTGTGTTCAAGAGATGATGGGTTCGAATCTGGCTTGTGTCGTCTCGTTTACAAGTTGGATTTTCCTGTCGATTATCACTTGAAGCTACGGAGTTACGTGCTATGAGCGGTACTCTCGGCAGGCCGCGTTCCGATTGGTTGAGAGTGACGGAGTATATATGGGAAACCTGAGTACAGTAAAGTCAATACTCTGCGGTTTTGGAGCTCTTTGATCACATTTTAATGCTTGTAGTGACAGTCTGTTTTCATTCATTCTAAGTACAAGTCAATATAAATCCATCGTGTTCTTCTTATTGTTGTAGAAACATATTGCTGTTTGGTGTCTCCTCTTACTTGCTTGTTTGACTTGAATTCTCACCATCCAATATTTAAGAGTTTTCTAAGACATTCTTACATTGCCAGTTATATTAACCCCCTTACGGACCTTCCAGAATGGTTCTCATTTAACTATGTAATATGATCGTTGACAGTGTCTTCCTTTATTCTTAGTGTACAATGTTCTGTTAGTGATAAAGGTATTTCGGTCGAAACGTCAATTTGTGTCTTCTATGTGTTTTCAATGAGTAGCAAATTTTCATTCACACACGTTTCCAAATTTTCCGCTTGTCGGACCCCCATACAAGAAGAGATTTAAAAAAAAGCTGTAATGGTGTGGATCTTCTCACATTTGTGAACCATTCTTTAGTTGAACAAAATTATGTTTCATGAATTCTTTTTTAAATGTTCAAATATACACTGTCAAATAAAAGTAGGAGAAAGATTCCTGGCGCATTCGTGTGATTTAGATAGGATTGTTATTGAAAATGAACCAAACTATAAATTTGATAATCTGACCCAAACAGGTATCCATACTTTGATACTTCTATTGCCACATGCCCATCGTCTGAATGTTTGGCTTCATTGCGTGAGTCAGATTCATCGGCGTAAGTTATATTACAAGACTGGATGGATATAGTATGATGGTGGTGGACACTTTCATAATATTCCTGGATTAATTTATCAATAGAAAATCAAAATGTCTTCACTTTTAATTAAACCAGAATTAGCAGGTCATGGTAAGTGTAAATACTCTTTTCGTTATATTTTATCTTCTTTGTATCGTCTAGTTTAAAATTTTAAATTTTCTAAACAGAGGTTAAGGTCGGAACATCCCGCTGTTTTATTTGACGAACTAGGGGTCACCAGCCGTCTGCTGTCGTTTAAAAAAAAAATATTCGTTCTTTCTTTCATGAACAATGTACCCAATTATTTGTCTGGTGAATATTATATTTAGATGTGTTGTTGGTGGTTACTTTCAGGTTAATTTTTTTGCTTTGAAAGTGTACAATATGGAATATCTTATAGATATTTTTTTTTAAATATTTGAAATCACAAATTAAAAATGGAAATGATAAACTGCTACACATAAAGGCCTAATTTATGGTTTAGAAACATGGACAGAAGATAGTAGATAGTATTGGTGACTGAGATGTGGATATATAGAAGGATAGACCGTCGAAGACGGATGAGTTGGGCCATTGCTGCAAATAAAACGGCAACACAATGCATTTCCATTCTCTGGACTACATTCAACTGGAAATCTTGTAGGACCATTGTCCTGTTACAAGAGAAATCCAGCGGGAGTTTGAGAATGAACGCTGAAGAAGAAGAAGGATAGGGAGAACTTCGCGAGAAGAGAAGAAAACAAAGAGGTTCTGACAAATGCGTTTAAGGGTGTGTCCATAAATTACATTATACACTTTTTTGGGGGCAATTTTTAACCCCCCCCCACCCCCTATGACATATCAAGAAACCAGGGACCATCCTTCCGTAATTATGTAAAAAAATATAAAAAATACATTTTTATCAGAAAAAGTGCGCAAAAACGACATAATTTTGTGTACTAATTAAAAAAAATTTTTTTTTGAAATTCATCAAATTTTATTGGTTTATAAAAAAACCATTTTATTGATGCCAATTTTGTCAACTGGTATATGCTTACACTATTGTCAAACCCCTCCCCCTTGTCAACAACTGTGAAACGTTTCAGACCCCCCTCCCTCTTACTTGTTGACGATGTGATGGATAGGGAGTATGAAACATTTGACAGTTGGTCACAGGGTTTGGGGGAGCGGTTGGTTTGACAAAAGTTGATACCGTTTAATACATAAATTAAATTGTTTTAATTATAATGAAAATGAAAAATATAATTTTTTTTTGGGTGTGTTTCTCTGACTGCAAGCATGGGGAGGGTGTGTGACATAATTAAGCCCGGGTGCGATCTCTGAATTTTTGATAAGTTGCGGCAAAGGAAGGGGTGGGGGTAGTGCCTCTTTGTTGATGTAATTTACTGAAAGCCCTTATGGTGATATATCCACTTCCAGCTGTGAACTTGAGTTCACTTTGGTAATAATATGGCGTATCATTTGGCACATCATAACCCAAAGCTGGTAGTTGAATGGGCGTGGGGCGGGACATCTTTAGGCCTGGGGATTTGCAGTAAAAAACAACAAGCATCATTAGTGAAACACTGCCCTTTCAACGTGGACGAGAGTCCATCTTAGTTTTTTCAGGGAGCGAAGTAAAAAAGGAAAGAATATGCTTTAAAAAAGAAAACAATATATCGTCACAAATGCGCGCGGAAGTCATATCCCCAAGGCTAAGATTTCTACTTCTGTATTCATTCTCGAAGATTGTGCGGATGAACAGAAAGTAGTCCAGAGATGCTAAAGTGGACAGAAGAAAGATATTGAGAAATTGACCAATAGAATTTTCTTCTTCTAAGCTCATTCTCAACACTTGTGTAAATTAGCAGGATGTATTCCAGACGATGGAATGCGCTTTTTGCCATGGTTTATAGATGTGCAGCGATATCTTCGTTATATCACTTCAATACATCAAAGAATAACCCCCCCCCCCTGTGTTTCTGGGTGTTGTTTTTCTTCGTTATTCAGTCAGTTATTGGGTTACAGCACCAACAGCTTCAAATAATTTAGTAATTCGCTTCAGATCATTCATTGCTACTTGTCATGCATATCGCAAGAGGAGTCTAAGGTTGCTGGATGTGAAGTTGGATGTAAGACTGGATGCGAAGTTGGATATTCATTGAAATAGCAAAGTACAAACAAATTGTTTAGTAAGTCGTTACTACTACAACGGGAAGGAAAACCATAACCCAGCCATCTGAAAGTATGAGGAAGGTTTTTGTAAGCAGGATGCATAAGGGTATCGCTCGTACAGAAACAAGAAGTGAGAAGGACATGAAACGAATAGGAAACAATAACTGAGGATTACTAACATCGTGATAACCTCCAGGTGGGCTAGGAGTGCCACTTTAGAAATATAGTAATACCAACTTCCCACCAAGTCTCTGTTATCAGTGCTATGTTTGAGGATGAAGAAACTTCATTCTCTCCAGTCTTTGATATATATCAATCTATACTTACCTGAGTTCTTCTTTCCAGTCTTTGATATATATCAATCTATACTTACCTGAGTTCTTCTTTCCAGTCTTTGATACATATCAATCTATACTTACCTTAGTTCTTCTTTCCAGTCTTTGATATTATCAATCTATACTTACCTTAGTTCTTCTTACCAGTCTTTGATACATATCAATCTATACTTACCTTAGTTCTTCTTTCCAGTCTTTGATACATATCAATCTATACTTACCTTAGTTCTTCTTTCCAGTCTTTGATACATATCAATCTATACTTACCTTAGTTCTTCTTTCCAGTCTTTGATATTATCAATCTATACTTACCTTAGTTCTTCTTACCAGTCTTTGATACATATCAATCTATACTTACCTTAGTTCTTCTTTCCAGTCTTTGATATATATCAATCTATACTTACCTTAGTTCTTCTTTCCAGTCTTTGATATTATCAATCTATACTTACCTTAGTTCTTCTTACCAGTCTTTGATACATATCAATCTATACTTACCTTAGTTCTTCTTTCCAGTCTTTGATACATATCAATCTATACTTACCTTAGTTCTTCTTTCCAGTCTTTGATATTATCAATCTATACTTACCTTAGTTCTTCTTTCCAGTCTTTGATACATATCAATCTATACTTACCTTAGTTCTTCTTTCCAGTCTTTGATATTATCAATCTATACTTACCTTAGTTCTTCTTACCAGTCTTTGATACATATCAATCTATACTTACCTTAGTTCTTCTTTCCAGTCTTTGATACATATCAATCTATACTTACCTTAGTTCTTCTTTCCAGTCTTTGATACATATCAATCTATACTTACCTTAGTTCTTCTTTCCAGTCTTTGATACATATCAATCTATACTTACCTTAGTTCTTCTTTCCAGTCTTTGATATTATCAATCTATACTTACCTTAGTTCTTCTTACCAGTCTTTGATACATATCAATCTATACTTACCTTAGTTCTTCTTTCCAGTCTTTGATATATATCAATCTATACTTACCTTAGTTCTTCTTTCCAGTCTTTGATATTATCAATCTATACTTACCTTAGTTCTTCTTTCCAGTCTTTGATATTATCAATCTATACTTACCTTAGTTCTTCTTTCCAGTCTTTGATATTATCAATCTATACTTACCTTAGTTCTTCTTTCCAGTCTTTGATATTATCAATCTATACTTACCTTAGTTCTTCTTACCAGTCTTTGATATTATCAATCTATACTTACCTTAGTTCTTCTTTCCAGTCTTTGATACATATCAATCTATACTTACCTTAGTTCTTCTTTCCAGTCTTTGATACATATCAATCTATACTTACCTTAGTTCTTCTTTCCAGTCTTTGATATATATCAATCTATACTTACCTTAGTTCTTCTCTCCAGTCTTTGATACATATCAATCTATACTTACCTTAGTTCTTCTTTCCAGTCTTTGATATTATCAATCTATACTTACCTTAGTTCTTCTTTCCAGTCTTTGATATTATCAATCTATACTTACCTTAGTTCTTCTTTCCAGTCTTTGATATTATCAATCTATACTTACCTTAGTTCTTCTTTCCAGTCTTTGATACATATCAATCTATACTTACCTTAGTTCTTCTTTCCAGTCTTTGATATTATCAATCTATACTTACCTTAGTTCTTCTTTCCAGTCTTTGATATATATCAATCTATACTTACCTTAGTTCTTCTCTCCAGTCTTTGATACATATCAATCTATACTTACCTTAGTTCTTCTTTCCAGTCTTTGATATTATCAATCTATACTTACCTTAGTTCTTCTTTCCAGTCTTTGATATTATCAATCTATACTTACCTTAGTTCTTCTTTCCAGTCTTTGATATTATCAATCTATACTTACCTTAGTTCTTCTTTCCAGTCTTTGATACATATCAATCTATACTTACCTTAGTTCTTCTTTCCAGTCTTTGATATATATAAATCTATACTTGCCGTAGTTCTTCTTTCCAGTTTTTGATATTATCAATCTATACTTTCCTTAGTTCTTCTTTCCAGTCTTTGATATATATAAATCTATACTTGCCGTAGTTCTTCTTTCCAGTTTTTGATATTATCAATCTATACTTTCCTTAGTTCTTCTTTCCAGTCTTTGATATTATCAATCTATATTTCCCTTAGTTCTTCTGTCCAGTTTTTTATATTATCAATCTATACTTCCCTTAGTTCGTCACTTCTCCCCAACCTTGAACTGTCTCCGGTGAGGCAGTCATCGAAAGGGAATATCGCCTCATTAAGCGCCCGAACCACAAAAGTTTGCGATACTTCACCATTGCCAAGAAACATTCTTGTTGACCTGCAAGAGCATTTATTCTTCTTGAGATACCACAAGATGGTTGTTAGACCCGAGCTTCGCAAGAACTAGAAAGTAGATGTATAGATAATGTATATAACAGATGTATAACGAAAACATTGATACCAACACTTAGTTAACACAAACATGTGACATTGAATACTATTTCTGTTCTATAGAAACAGTGGGGTTTAAAGGTGCAGTCGCACACTTCTATCGTGACCATCGACATAATAAGACCCGCGGGCTAAAGTGGAAATTATCCTTCTTGAGTGACGCATATGACTTTTCCCGTGTTTTTAATTGACTGTCGACACAAAGTGTGCACAAAATGACCGATCTTCATCACGGGGAAAGTCAAATGCGTCATGTGACACTTTAGAAGGATGATTCTCTCTGAGACAGCAGCAATGTATGATAAAAGACATGCTTCTATTAACTATTTATTTGTTCCTATTTCAAGTGTTATCACATTTGCCTCACTTAACTAGTCAATCCTCTTCCCTCCTGAAATATAAATGTTCTCGTTAGAGAAAAGGTCGCACAATCCTAGCAGCAGTTTTCTTCACACTTCTGACACACGCCTACTAGTTCGTTCCATAATTCATATTCTCAGATGGAATTCCCCCTCCCCTTTCCAAAACTACTTGTCAGATAGTAAAGATCTTTTGGATCTAACTTGCGATTCTTCATGACCATATACAACCATTTTTTGCCCTTTAAAAATGTAACTAAACTAAAACATTTTCTGTATAAATTATACATTTATAAAGGTTTTGTGAATGTACGTAAATACCATTTTTTTTATTACAGTTTATCCGTCGTAATCGACGATGACCAAAAAAACTAAGTAATACAAATAATAAAAGTTAATAGTGCGTTTTAAAATGACTAACAAATCCAATGCGCGCACAAAATGTCCTTTCACAGAATTGACAACAATAACGGGTGTCTATGTGAGGTTGAGATGTTTTTTTTTCTACGTTCCCGCTTCTTTCTTGCAGTATCTTGTCTGGACTCTTCCGCCGCTAGTGCTCCCGTTCTAATGCTATAACGCCATGCTGTTCTATCCTGAGCGAGGCTCTCCCAAGCGCCTACGTCAATGTTAAGATGTTTCAGTGATGACTTGAGCGTGTCTTTGAAGCGTTTTTCTGTCCACCAGCATTTCGAAATCCTGCCTTGAGTGCTCCATAATATATTTGTTTTGGCAAACGCGAGTTCTCCATACGCACAAGATGGCCTGCCCAGCGTGCTTGCGCCTTCATAAGTAATGTGTAGATGCTTATTGAGGTTGATTTTTCCAAGACCTCGTAGTCTAGTACTTTGTTCCAACTATGGATGTTTAGTATTACACCCAAGTCTGTCGACAGTCCCAGTTGATACGGGGAAATAAGCCTTATTTAATGTTTTTTTCTCTCTCGCCAACTCTTCATTCGCTGTGACGCAAAGTATAAGTATACTGGTCAATTAAAGGCACCATAAAAATAAGAAGACGTCTTCTGTTGTAACAGTAACATGATCTGTGCACTTATGCATTACAGAAACAACTTGTTACCGAAAACATATGGTTGACTGTCTGTCCTGGACAGACTAGTGTGACAGAAAGAAGATCTGCAGCGTCACAATAATTTGCGACGGAAGAAAATGCCTTTTAGGACTTACTGGAATACTGGTGCTGTGACCAGGTCTAAATCTGTGTAATACTGCTCGACATCAATCAGTTAACCAAAGCACTCCTTCACAAGAATATGAGGTTTATTTACACAAGTTGATATACATCAATTAATAGCATCATACTCATAAGAGAGGCAAATAAACACAAGACACAAGTCCCAATCTAGCCTTATTCGAGTCCGTCCTCAACTCTGCAGACTAATCCTAAATTATCTGCAACTGGGCAATAATATAATCGTCTCAGATTACAAATTACGCTAACACATCCAGGAGTTGTTTCACTCGGGTTATAAGCTAAGTCTTAGAGAGTATACACCGACCTACTATCTGACTCTGACTGTTGCGAGACTAACTAGGACTTGCCTCTCCTGGGAGACAAGTACTGACTGCCCGAGACAAGCCTGATAGAGACTGACTTCCGATGACTACCTGGGGACTACTTCCTCCGGAGTGAAATGCGACCGCCCTGCTCGGCAGTCGATAATGCAATCTTTCTTCCTCCTGCACTCCTAAGTTTCTCCAAACTTCCAGAAACTTCCAACCAATCAAAAGCTTTCATTTCCCCAAAGGAAAACCTCTGGCCAATCAGAAATTGATCCGTCTGGTTACAATAAACCCACGTTGCCTCAGCCCAACCAGAACGCTTCTACCTGGTATGATTCCCGTCTGTCTATTATCTGACATGTTCTTAGGTAAACAAACGTTGCACTTGATCATAGTTTCACACGTTCCTATAAAAACACACGTTTGTGTTTTATCGTCGCTTGACACGTTCTTAGATAAACACACCTTCGCAATGTGTGTCAGAGATGTCCGTGGTGACATCATTTACCCAAGAGATGCAATGTGTGGCATTTCACGCCGTCAATATCTCGCTATCTGTGAAGGCCTTAGATGAGTGATAATATGTTGTCGTTTATTTAGAGATTTCATTTTTATTGTTAGTCTTCGTGAATTTATTTGGCATTAATATCTTCGTACTTTTGTCATTGTGATCTGTTGTCAAACTTGTCACTAATGAAAATCACGGAAATTATATGCATATAGAAGAGGCATTATCAAGATATTTAATGTCAGTTTCGCTATATGTTTTGTTGGATGACCTAATTGTTTATTCTGAAAACAATAGCTAAACTCCAGTTTATTCATAGGTGTATCACATATTCTACTTTTTTATTGTGGTATCTTGTTCAATTCATCATCATGTGACATATTCTTTCAAGGTCTCCTTATGGATTCTCTGAACACTCAGGGATCATGGGCGGGTTGACCTGCCACAGCTAGAACATGTTTAAGCAATCTGATATATCACTGCACCAAAAAACAACTAACAAATATGATCAAAAAACATCAGCACTGCTTTCTTGTTAATGTGTTGTTAAGGAGTCAGCTCTCTTCGATATTTATTGATCTTAACAGTTCTTGATTTGTCTTTTTAGCTGTCCATGGTATACATAAAATGCTTCTATAAATCTAATTTCGAAGGCAGCGATTTTTTTTGCTATTGTTTTTTTTAATTTAATGTCCATGCCTCACAACCGTTTAAAATAGAATTACTGGGCACATTACTCTTGTAGTTTGTCATTGCTTTCAGCATGAAATCCTTTTATCGAACAGCACACAACAAAAACACTCATTTTCTACGCCATTTTTAGCTCATTTTTGTTACTATGATCGCAGTACAACCCACGTTTTCGTTCTTGTTTCCCATTAGTGCCTACCTATGTATTTTGTGGTTAATCGTCTAAATAGTATATCAATAAATAATCAATAATTAATTGAAATATTCATTTGTAGGGTTAGGGATCAGGGTTAATTATGTTTCACTTAATTAATCCTAATACTAACCCTAAATATAATTATATTAAAAATAATAAATGATAAACATAAACATGGACAAGGGAAATACTTACACAGGTAGGCACTAAATTGGTGTAACGGGGGTTGGACTGCGATCATAGTACCGCATTTTCTTTTAGCCATTTGCTCGAGTTATACAATTTATATATGTAATTCACCATCATCGTTGTAGTCGCCACCGCCGTCGTCGGCATGGTCGATCGTCCGTCCAACACCCACGAAGCATCATCATCACCAACTGACTAAGAAAGGTGTTGCCGAAGACCAACCAAATGTACCAATCATCTACCATCAGAAAAAGTAGATGATCAGGTCAATAAAAAAGCCACACACATCAACGCAAGATGACTATCACACTATTAACATATTAGAACAAGTTATAATTCTACGCCTCAGAACAGGACACAACCGACTTCGTAGTCACATGAACACGAAGTTAAAGATTGGCAACATAGCAATGTGTACATGTGGACAGGCAGCATAGAGTGCCAAACATATACTTCAAGAGTGTTCTGAGAAATGCTGAGACAGACATATTGGCCAGAGAAAACAACACTGGAATCTAAGCTCTATAGGCCACTGTGTGAACTACAAAAGACTGAGTTTTATTAAGGAGACATAATTACAGATATAGACATGTTTCAAGTGAACGAAAGAAGAAGAAGAATCATTAATCATCATCGCAGAATTTTGAGAACCCCTTCACTGTATACTTATATTAGCATTTTGTGTGTAGTTACTATTTAGTGTATGTTATTGTTTATACTACTTTATTATATCATATTATAATATGATAATTGTTATTGACATTTTTGTTCACAGGCTTAAGGCCAACAGATGGAGTACGAGACATGATCCATATCAGTGACATTGATGAGAATGGGATTAACACAAACCTCAAAGTTCGATACAAAAATGATCTCATTTACGTATCCTTTTATTCATCATCATCATCAGATTAGTCAGTCAATGAACATCTTCAAGGTAATTGTTATGTCGCACCTTTGTCCTCTGTCCAGTAATATCTTTCTTCACCTCAACGTTAATTTGAACCCCGATATTTACGCTATTTTGTGTTATGTATTTGTTACTTAAGCCCCCCCCCTCTCCTCACACCTCCACCCCCCTCTCCTCACACCTCCACCCCCTCGTGTTTCATGCCCATCATCTCACTGTGGCCTGCAGAAGCGGGTATGATGCATTTGAAGCGTTGACCAAAATCATCGCTAGGTATGCCGGTGGTCAAGGAAAAACACCGGCTTAACACCGTAGTCCACAATTTGGTGAAATAAAATCCCTCTTATGGTGAGGTAGGCACACTCTTTTCAACCGCGGACGTTGGTACAATTTAGTTATATCAAGGCTTTACAACCATGAAATACAGTAGTGGAACATCGCAGTTCAGGTAATCCAGGCACTACAGCTTCCAGAAAATAGATTGTGAATGAATTTCCCAATACTTCTCAATGGCACAGAAAATGGAAACTACTTTTTACATCTGGCTGTCCAGTACCGCGAATCTCTAGGTCGAGGGATGTGCTACAGGATTTTCAACGTCTCGACAGGGGTTCGTTATAAACTCAAAATTGCTTACACTTCTCTAACAGTATCTACATTTTCTAGCTACATTGGTGAACATTTTACCCAAGCGAGTCCCTTGTCACTTATACAGTCATGTGGTCTCATCCGTATCATTCTTCAAAAGTGACACTAAATTTTTTGTGTGACTTTAATTGGCTGTCGGCACAAAGTTACTAATGAAAATCATGGAACAAGTTTAACAATATAATTATGGTCCTCTGAGCCACACCCATCATCGCCATGATATATAGATACTATTCCAACAATAATAGAACAATAATAATAGTAATATCTTGTGGAAAGACAGACGGTTGCCAGTATCAGTATCCTGTGTATGGTGCTCTGTATGTATCTAATATTAGTAAAGTATCAGTGTACGCGTCAAAATATATGACATACTTCGCAAACATTTGTACATGTATATACTATGGCCTACTTCGCAAACATTTGTACATGTATATACCATAGCCTACTTCGCAAACATTTGTACATGTATATACCATGACCCACTACGCAAACATTTGTACATGTATATATCATGACCCACTACGCAAACATTTGTACATGTATATACCATGACCTACTTCGCAAACATTTGTACATGTATATACGGGCCAACAATGACCTACTTCGCAAACATTTATACATGTATATACGGGCCAACAATGACCTACTTCGCAAACATTTGTACATGTATATACCATGACCCACTACGCAAACATTTGTACATGTATATACCATGACCTACTTCGCAAACATTTATACATGTATATACGGGCCAACAATGACCTACTTCGCAAATATTTATACATGTATATACGGACCAACCATGGCCTACTTCGCAAACATTTATACATGTATATACAGGCCAACCATTACTACACTATCGATCGTAACCTTAACCATGCGAGATTTTTTTTTTTTGGTAATAGAACATGTGAACAGTGCGCACGACCTCCGTAACGCTGGCTTTGTTTTTGAAGATGTGAATATTTACGGTATCTTAATTTATACGATTTAAAAAAAATGGTTTATTTATTTTTCTGTGCTCTAGAAACAATAGTTTCTCTTATATAATAATTTAAGCTTATCCTTTATAAAACATTGCTACTCAAATATTGCTGAGTATTTAGGCACCAGTGTGTTGTCAAAGAATTAAATGAGAACAAGAATAGCAAAGCTGTGACCTGCCATACATGTTGTAAAAAGCGACGGAGGAGATTTGATAAGGAGGAGGGGGAGTAGAGTAGTTTGTTCTATCCCATAGAGGGGCAAAGTGATTCGACTATGTTGAAGTCAGATGTGTCAGGCTGATATGCGTAGATATCACAGTCAAGCTGTAAACCATGATATAGCGCATTCCCCTCTCCTGACTGCATCCTGTTAATCTGCAGGAGTTTGGGAACGAACGAAGAAGAAAAAGAATGTCGATATAATAATGAATATAAACTTCTGGACAAGAAGCGAGTTGTGAATCTCAGCGTCGGTACTGATCATTGCGGAACTATACAATTTGTTTAGAATAGAATCACTGATGTAAGGGTACCTCTAGGCAATTTTTATTTCCTTTTTTTTAAAAAAAAAGCGTTAGATTACTTGCATAATTTTGTGCTGGGCGAATTATGTGTCAGAAAATCCGTTATTTTAACCCCTATATCTTTTTGTGATTAAATGTAGCGAACTAACTACCGTGCTTCAACAATGACCTAACAGACGAGCATTGAGTTGCATCACTATATAAACACATCAAAAGTGATTTAAAACTGGCCCGCTTCTTGACCATAACACAAAAATGTTGGCTATCGCAGTCTATTCTTGCACGTGCCTTTAAACCAGAAACATTTTAAGAATAATAATGGCGTCAACTAAAATGCCCATAAACCGTACACAGGCACGCAATCGCAATCATACTATTTAAAAAAAATGATGCATTAATTGATGGGACAGAAACGGAATAACGGCTACCACCAAACAATTTACAAAGCAGTAATATCACTTCTTCTTTATGCCCGTGACACATGGACATTATACGTCAGACACGCAAGGAAAATTCAACCATTTCCCCCTAATCTGCCTTCGTAAGATACTCAACAACCATTGGTCGGATAATCTGCCTTCGTAAGATACTCAACAACCATTGGTCGGATAATCTGCCTTCGTAAGATACTCAACAACCATTGGTCGGATAATCTGAATTTGTAAGATACTCAACAACCATTGGTCGGATAATACCAGATAGTGGAGTGATGATTACATTTATATTTGTAAGCTTATATAATGTTGGTGAGGGCACAGACACGCTGGGCAGAACACATGGTCCTCATGAAAGATCATCGTCTGCAAAAAAGTTGATATATGGAGAACTTCAAACTGACTTTCGCAAGGCCAGAAGACAGAAAAAACGTTTTCTCTTTTCAGACACTCTTCAGACATAACTGGCTCACTTCACCATAGACATAACTTCATGGGAGAGTCTGGCGCAAAACATATCCGAGTGACGTCATAGAATCCCGAAGCAGCTGCAGAGAACACCAGACACCATGATTCATACCAACAACAACAAAACTAGAATATGGGCAAGATGTGTTCAATGTCTCACATACTCCTCCCACACATGCTCAAAGTGCGGCAGGTAATTTCAGATACTTATATGACTCATTAGTCACAGCCGGAAACACCGCAGCCATAATCATCTCCATTATGATCCCAGATGGCTGACTGGTCATTGTCGACTCTGAGGGACGAACAGTAGGCTACTAAAAAATAAGACTTTCGACATAATATTTTGTCTTTGCTTATGCGTTTCAAATAAAATGTGTCGAACATAAAACGTTGACGGCAGTCACTGTCTCCAGATGTTTATTTCGTACTGAACACTGTTTCCAACTAGCAATATCAAAAGTTTTATGTAACTTCTTATATTTATCACTGTATTTTACCGCCCGTGTTCTGTCAGAGCCCGAACGGGGAGCAAAGAATAGGAACACTTTACTTTTCATTCATGTCACACTAAGAAGATTTTGGGATGAAGTTAGCTGTTTCATCCCATATATGGTCAAAGTTACTCTGAAGCCATGCTGAAGTCGGATGTGCCAAGACGAAAGAAGCAGATATCGAAACGGAGCTATAAGCCATTCCACAATGCATTCCGTTCCCGGGACTACATCCCGCTAATCTTCTGGAATTTGAGAACGAACGAAGGAAAAATCTGGAAAACATTACTATACAGACATGCATGTCATGTAGATTACTGATCTGGAAAAAACATTACTATACTGGCATGCATGTCATGTAGTTTACTGATCTGGAAAAACATTACTATACTGGCATGCATGTCATGTAGTTTACTGATTTGGAAAAATGTTACTATACTGGCATGCATGTCATGTAGTTTACTGATTTGGAAAAATGTTACTATACTGGCATGCATGTAATGTAGTTTACTCATCTGGAAAAACATTACTATACTGGCATGCATGTCATGTAGTTTACTCATCTAGAAAAACATTACTATACTGGCATGCATGTCATGTAGTTTACTGATGCATAAAGCTCTGGGCAGTTAAACCTCCTTGCAAGAAAACGTTTCAACTATTGTTCCTCTAAGGGATGAGCCAGATTAACCCTCTCTGTACTCCACACATTTGCTATATCACGGATCTTCTTCTTCTTCTGCGTTCTTTCTCACACTCATGCATATTAGCAGGATGTAGTCCGGAGAACGGAATGCGTTGTGTCATGGTTTACAGCAATGCTGCGATATCTGCGCCTTTCGGCCTGACACATCCGACTTCAGCATGACTTTGGGTCACTGACCCTATATGGGATGGGGCAGCCATATTCATCCCATAACATTCTTAGTCGCCTCTTACGACATGCATGGAAGGTAAACAGTGTTGCTATTCTTTGCTCCCCTTTCGGGCACCGGCAATACACGGGCGATCACGGATCTCTCTAGATACAAATTGACTGTAAGCAAACAATGCCGGGAGTGTCTTTTACGGTCAGAGGAGATTTCTATACGTTTTTTAAAATCAGTTTTCTATCATTGACATTTCTATCAGTTTTCTGAGTCAGTTTTCTATCCGTTTTCAACGAGTGAGATTTCCATTTGTTTTCTATGAGTGAGCTTTTTGTTATCAGTTTTCTTTTACTATGAGTGAGATTTCTATTAGTTTTCTATGAATGATGTTTCTATTAGTTTTCTATCAGTGATTTTTTGATGAGTTTTATATCAGTTTTCTATGAGCGAATTTTCTGTGAGTTTTTTTAAGGTGAGTTTTCGTTTTATTACGGGAAGATGTGTCCACATTTTGTACAAAACACAGTATACATTATTTAACGAAACAAACTTTCGTTAAAGACGCATACAACGTAGCATCCATCGATCTGCACGCAACGCACTGAGAGACTAACTTCCTTGGAAGGGAGGGGGGGGGGGCTCTCAATACGATGAGCGCAGATCGAACGATCGGTAGCAGACTACGTGTTTTTTCATATCCGCGTCACGGAATCTGTGAAATAAAGTTTTAATGTTAACATTTGGAATGTGTGGGACATGTCTTCCCGAAATGAACTGAGTTTTCTATCAGTTTTCAATAAGTAAGTATTCAATAAGTAAGTGAGTTTTCTCTGAATGTTTTCTATCGGTTTTTTATGAGTGAGTTTTCTATGAATGAGTTTTCTACGAGTGAGTTTTTTTATGGGTCAGTTGTATATCAGTGTTTTCTATGAGTGAATTTTGTGTGAGCTTTAATGAGTGAGTTTTCTATGAGGGAGTTTTCATAGTTTTCTATGAGTTTTTGAGCTGTACTGGTGAAATATTGTCAAAGTAATTACACTTTCTGGAGATAACGATTTAAGCTGTATGGCTAGAAAATATATATGACAGGCAATGTCCAACAATGCTTGGTTATAATGAGTCCATCGTCAATTACAGAGTCCTGAGGACTCAGTGATGGACTCAAAAGTGAATTTATTTGGCTATTTATGTTTTCTTAATTAGCTGTCGGCACAAAATGACCAATGAAAACCGCGGAAAGCCTGATAGCGTTACTTTTGAAGGATGTACCCAGAAGTCCACGTGACTATATAACTAGCGAGCGACTTCGTTTGCATTCAACGGTTATCGTGGGGCAAATCATGTAGTAAGGGTAAATAAAATCACGCCCAAACCATTCCTTGATGTTATCAATCCATTAATTTATGCGGGAGTTTGAGCATGAACGGTGAAGAAGAACATCATATTCCCACCCCCTTATTTACGGGGATGCGTCCATCGAAGGCGATGGTGACAACTTTTTCAGTCTTGTTTTGTATCTTCTGGTGTGTACAGACATGACTGAAATGTCCATCTGGCATAGGTTGAAAGGTTGAACAGATGTAGAGGATTGACTTCACTCTACTCTGGTTACCCCATATCTACTCCGTTCCTTTCAACCAAGCGTCACTCCGCATACTGAGAGTACCACGTATAACTCCGTAGCTCCAAGTGATAATGCCAAGGTATCTCCGAAAAAAATTCACTTTGTAAACAAAAGACAACGGAGAGGGACTCGAACTCACGACCTCTTGAGCACAATGCGAAGGCCAGGAAGACCCCTGAAAGTTGGCATAGAATCCCTTGCAATATTTGGGACACGTATGATCAGAATTGGACGTTTGTGTGTTGGCAGCACGTTAATCATACCATAATGTGCTAAACTCGGGACGCATATATATATATATATATATATATATATATATCCTGGACAGCGAGACACTTGTCACTTCAAGTGCGACTATAATTTTTTGTGTATATCATGATAAAACCTATTGTTATGATATGTCCATAATTTCGTGTAAACATATTGTTCTGATGTGTCCATATGTTTATGTAATCATATTGTTCTGATGTGTACATATGTTATGTAATCATATTGTTCTGATGTGTACATATGTTTATGTAATCATATTGTTCTGATGTGTCCATATGTTTATGTAATCATATTGTTCTGATGTGTCCATATGTTTATGTTTATATAATCATATTGTTCTGATGTGTACATATGTTTATGTTTATGTAATCATATTGTTCTGTGTCCATATGTTTATGTAAACGAGATAAGCACGAGTTTCTAGATAGAGGGATATGTTACATCACTGCAACAGTTGCTGGCAAACAAAACATT
The DNA here is from genome assembly GCA_034231615.1 of Meghimatium bilineatum. Taxonomy (NCBI): domain Eukaryota; kingdom Metazoa; phylum Mollusca; class Gastropoda; order Stylommatophora; family Philomycidae; genus Meghimatium; species Meghimatium bilineatum. Next base: position 51,602,377 of record CM067313.1, read on the forward strand.
TTTTGGAAATTTTTTATGCCAGTACTATTAATTTACTGATAACTGTCCTTGAACTCATCATCATCATCAGGTGCCATGCCGGTTGACGTAGGCGGTCATGGCTCTCCACAGTTATTTGTCCACAGTATTATGTATCAAGGTCGTTGTTGTTTCTTTGCCGTGCCAGGTTGTCAAACTGTCTAATATTTTCTGACGTTGTCACCCTCAGTCTCTGTTGCCTTCAATTTTACCTATTGAAGGTAAAATGTTGTGACTATGTTCTCCAAACCTGCCTGTCTCATGAAGTGGCCAAAAAAAAAGAAGATTGCCTCTTTCTTATATTGTTGATTAAGGTCCTTGAACTATATGGTAAAACATGGTTATAACTTCCTTGACATAATTTATTTTCACCTCTAGTAGGCCCATTTCCGGGTGATAGTATTATTGATGTGCTATCAGAAATATAATTTACTATACATGACGAGGGTGAATGTGACTCACTAGACCAGGGCTATTCAACTATGTTTACTCGGGGGCCAAAATGTAGAAAATAGGGATCATCACAGTCCAGATTTATAAACAAAAACACATTGAATGATTTTATACATTTAGTTTTTTTATAACTTTATTTCATTGTTTTAACAAAAATCCGCGGGCCACTTGCTAGGCCTCCGCGGGCCGGATTTGGCCCGCGGGTCGCCAATTGAATAGCCGTGCACTAGACAAATCTGAGCAAAAAGTGTCTCCCACGGTATGTACAAGGAATCGCATACCGGCTTGTACTATCGTGTGCTGTTGTGTGTCTTAGGTGTGCAACCCTTTACTATCACATTCTCTTTTGTCTTTATACCATTACTCATCTTTCCCCTACATGCAATATAATCCATGGCATCCTGTTCTCACGATTCCATGTCAATGCTCGTATCAGGCATATCGCGTTTGCATATATCTTTGTACCGAAGTAGAGAACGGCCCTGTGATCTTTTCCCTGATTGCAATTCTCCATAAAGTGGATCTTTCGTATTGTGCCATCTTCCACCCTCCTAGTGTGTCTCAGCCATTTGAGTCCGCGCAAACTGAGCATATACAAAACTATGGTATTGCCTGTTCTGTTCAATACATGAATGTTAGTGACATGATCCTGCAACCTAACTCCAAGAATGCTGCGTAGGCAGCACATGTGAAAGCTTTTTTAATCGTCTCTCCTGGTGCATATAGGTTATTTATGTTTCACTACTGTAGATAACGATGCTATTTTCGCCAGTATAGCTGGATGTATTTACCGTAAGATAATTCTCAGTAATGTTTGTGTCCGTCGAACATCTCATATTATTCAATCTAGATATCCATGGATAGCGTTCTACGTAGAACAGCCGGTTTGTCCCGCTAGACAAACGGAAGCGAGTTCCCTGTTTGTCCAGCCAGACAAATGGAAGCTAGTTCCCTGTTTGTCCCGCCAGAGTTTGGGAAGCTAGTTCCCTGTTTGTCCCGCCACAGTTTGGGAAGGTAGTCCCATGGTTGTCCCGCCAGAGTTTGGGAAGCTAGTTTCCTGTTTGTCCCGCCAGAGTTTGGGAAGGTAGTCCCATGGTTGTCCCGCCAGAGTTAGGGAAGCTAGTTTTCTGTTTGTCACGCCAGAGTTTGGGAAGCTAGTTCCCTGTTTGTCCTGCCAGAGTTTGGGAAGCTGGTTCCCTGTTTGTCCTGCCAGAGTTTGGGAAGCTGGTTTTCTGTTTGTCCCGCCAGAGTTTGTGAAGTTGGTTCAGTAATAATTTGTGGTTACGTTAGAAATTATGAACAGTAATTTGGTATACGTTACTTAGCGTAGCCGAGTGTTGTACATTCTATACAACATATGGATATCATGTAATATACGATCAGATTGTTGGATGTATGTATTATATGATACAAGTGTTGAATATCTTATGCTGTTAGGATGTTGGATGAGAGTTTGGGTACCAATGGGACATCAGAGTATTGTATATCATATTACCATCACTGTTTGATATCATATTATGATCAGAGTGTTGGATCTCATATTACCAACGTAGTGTTGGATATCATTTATGCTGACTACACTACGTATCACATAATATAGAAATAGATGTGTACTGAGCCAAACCCCCTTCAAGCCAGATATTATTGCGTGTATACAAAGACTGTGATTATTTGAGTCTAGAAAACAGAGCAATTAAGGAGTGTGCTGTGCGCGGGTTAATGAAAGGGAAGGGATCGTCAAGAGACCAACACATAATCATCAATACAATTTACCAAGACCCACCAGGGAAAACATCAGCTACAGTTAAATTCAGTGTGAATGTTTATATAATCTGATGATGAAAACATCACATAATGTTAGAAATCTATCTGGCGCAGAGTTCCATGTGATATGATGATGAAAACATCATAAAACAGGCTCAAAAGGCGTAATATACTAACTAAATTGTACCTGTGTTTTCCAAAATGTACTCACACTCCCTCGATCTCAAGAAATTGTACTTCTGTCTTCAAACATGTATTCCTTCCAACTCAAGAAATTGTACTTGCATTTTCTAACATGTACTCACTCCCTACCTCCATCTCAAGAATATTGCGCGCTACCTGTTGAAATTACCACTCATAGTAGTATAACTCTGTAGTTTAAATAAAATATTTCTTAGTGATGCCAGGGGGAAAACATGTGCCTTTGAACAAAATTTTACGGGCCGGTAGAAAACTCGATATCTCGTGACCACAAAGCAAATTGCTTACCCACCACGCAACGGAAATCTCAACAAGAAACAAACAATTTTTAAATCGATTACAATCACAATGTTCGATGTGAAGGTAGTAGACCTGGTGTCTACATAATCATTGTGTACTCATTTACATTGATGGTAACACTAGGTCATATGAATTGTGGTTATTTAATGCACATCTGTGACGTCAGTGCACGCGACTTTATTAACATTCTATACTTTATATTTCGTTTTGTTCTAGATAGAAATACAACAAACGATATTTCAGCCAGAATTACATTGTCATTCAGTACATTCAACCACCTAACATACATCTGGAAATTAAAAAAAAAACAATCAGTAAATATACCACGCTACGGCTGTTTAACTCTAATGTTAATAACTCCGTATTAACATATGGTTACGAAATCTGGAGATTAACAAAAGCACAGGAGAAGAAATTAATTTCATTTGAAAATAAATGTCTTAAACAATTTATAAATATTGACAGAAAAGAATTCATGGCATGCGAGAAGACATCAAACAACAATATGTTTCTACAACACGTACAGAAAAACTATGGATTTATATCGGCATGTACTTGGAATGAATGAACAAATGCCGCCACTACAAGCATTAAAATGAGTACCAGATTGCACGAGAAAAAGAGGAAGACCAATAGAAACTCTAAGCAGAACAACCTTTAAAGATGGCATTACTAGGAGTCTCAACAACATGCAAGAATTGCAGAGTTGGCCTATCATTACATCGCTCAAACTGCAGCACTGGTGTATACCCCATGCACCGTATTCGACGCCTAAGGAACATGGATAGATAGATATGCGATCACGGTATCTTCCTTATAGGGGTAGTATACCGTATTGCATCTTGCAATACGCGCCGAATACGGATGTGTCGGTTCACTGGCGCAATTAAAATGGCCACACAACGCATTTACATTCTTTGGACTATGTCGTGTGGAAATCTGGCAGGACCATTATTCTGCGACAAAAGAGATCCGGGGGGGGGGGAGTTTGAGAATGAACGCAGAAGAAGAAGAAGACATCTTTGCAGTCACATGGACTGTGTGGTAAAAATGATCAACAATGATGCCACCAAATTATTGCAAGCTTTCAGATGACTGGATGTCTTTGTCTCAAAATATTACAAACTGCTGATAGATATGGGGAAATTCCCACTGCACATACGAGATTCATCACTGGTAATTTTTGGGGATCGAAACAAATAAATTTACAAAGAAACAGCAATAACAAGAAACAAATAGGACAAATAACTTTGCGGAATAAAACAGGTTGCTTCTCAAACTACTGTCGACAACACGCGTAAATAATTCGATGCACATTTTCTACAAGGAAGGTTTCTGAAGTCACGGTGCAAACACGAACTTCCGGTTACAAGTCCTTACCTTTTCTTAAACGAAACCGATATTAATTGACTAATTTGTTTCGTTATTTCTGGTGTAAATGTCATCCTCAAATGTCGTCTCCGCAACAACGGTTGCTGAAACCAACCTCCAGCACCCCCTGTCTCTTTTCTTTGCTTGTATCTCTGCATACCTCTTTCTCGCCTTCCCTCGACTCTACCCTCAATGTCTTCAATAATGTGTCATGTCTATTAATATGTCCACAATTCTTTATTTGTTTGATTTTTATTTCCTGTAATAGTTTTTTTTTTTATACGCCGTGTTGTCAGAACTTCTTTGTTTTATTCTCTTTCTACGTAATTTCTCCCTATTATTCTTCATATCCACATGTCAAAGGCATCAATTTTGTCTTCTAGTTGTTTCTTCAGTATCCATGTTTCTGAGCCAATCATTAATAAGGAATATATGTAGCATTTTATAATTATTTTTAGTTTGTAATTTATTTATATGTCAATATTTTACTCATGTCATAAAAAGTTTTTTTTAGCCATTCTTATTCTCCTTATCACTTGATTGACATCTACCATCATTTGTGATTATCTATCAACCCGATTTTGGTAATGTTATACATGTTGTAGTATATTTCCATATATTGTTATGTTCAAGTATATCATTTATTTGTCTGGATACTGCGGCGCTTTCCATTTTGTCGGACATCCACCGATAATTTGGTTATTTACTGTAGATATTATGTAGGCTAATATGTAGATATTATGTAGGGTAATATGTAGATATTATGTAGGCCAATATGTAGATATTATGTAGGCTAATATGTAGATATTATGTAGGCTAATATGTAGATATTATGTAGGCTGGGTAATAGAGTGCATCCTCGTCTTACTCCTCTTTATATTTCAGTGTATGGTCTGTAGTTATTTTACCTTATTCATACATTTAAACCTAACGCCTACAGAAATACTGCGATAGCTAACACATGAATGTGTCGACTCAGTGTAGGATTATTAAGCTTTACACAAAAACCTCTGTTTTAGGAGCATATAATTTTTGTACAATTTTGTATTCGGATAGATGAGCGAGTGAACGCACGAACTTAATAACTACACTTAGACCATGATAGGTTATATCAGATGTATGTAGATAGAAAGAAATCGGAGAAACAACAGACGAAGCACATACAATTTGCTATAGTGGTGATGATTCCAAACATCAACATGGAGCGGGATAAACTGTGCACAAAGAGATGATTCCATCATTAGGCGCTCCTCTATAAACATCAGTCCCAAAACTAGATCCAAAACATCAGTCATTCAAGTTTATGCCCCCCACCTGCCCACTACGAAGAAGAGGAAATACGCTTATTTTATGAAACCTTGGACCTAATGTGGACATATGAATGTCTCACTATAATGTCTCACAATAGCTATTGGCATAACAGACCAACCGTTATGCAACGGTAAACTCTGAGATGATAATATCAATACGATGAGGCTTTCCTCTTATGAAAGCCCCTCGTTATTACATCTGTATAATTATTCTTCAATTTTTTATGAAACATTCAGAGAACTCAGCATTGCATATTACGCAGGGAGAACTATACGAGCTTCAACCCTGACCACAGTCCTAGCTACCAACATTTACGTGATCCCCGGATATGAACAGGTTGCATGCACATTGGGTATGGCAGAAAATAATACCGCGCAGGACAAGACAAAGCACCTTATTACAAGAAGCATGAGCGACGGACAATAGCAAACTGTCATGTTTAAAAGTCTGACTCATATGGTAATTTATACAATAAGTCAGAGCTACAGGCGCACCATTTAAACAACACAATCTTTAAATAATAAATAAAGTAACAACACTAACTTTATTCGAGAAACGTGAATAACTAAAAATACAATTCTTAACAAAACGTATCTTAGAAATAAATGAAAAAACGGTGACAACAAAAACCCAATAATAGTTACTCTCTAACCTTTTCATTTTCCCCGGAGACTGGTCGTTTCAGTCGATCTATGCCCAGAGAGAACCTTAAGCTTCCTCACACTTAGATATAATGCTGTCTTGCACTATTGATGATTCTCATGACACCCTATTCTTGTAGAGCAGGCGTTCTCAAACCGGTGTTCACGAGCAATCTGATGCTCTCGTAATGACATGTGGTGCTCGCGGACACTAGCCACACATCACGAGCTCACTTCACTACTCAAACTATGTTGCTCAAACCGAAATAAATAGTGTTACTATCCTCGATTATGTGGGAAAGGAACGGGGTGGGGTGTGGAGTTATAAAGATGGTTATATGGCCGGTTTTCACGTTCACCCTTGGCTTTCACCTTTCAATTTTCCTTTCATCCTAGTGTATTATATTGCTGCCACACTCAGTATTACGTGTGGGTGGTGCTCACCGCCTGACGAGTTGAGAACCCCTGTTGTAAAGAGACATCGGATTAGTGCCGTAGGGGCATTTTGCATTTCTATATAATAATAGGAAATCAACGAAAGATAGAAGAGGAAGTCTCAGAGAAACTCTTCGCAGAATAGCCATCATAAAGGATATGACAATATGTCTGAGCAACATGCACCAACTACACACAGCAACATCACATTTCTCAATATGTCTGAGCAACATGCACCAACTACACACAGCAACATCACATTTCTCAATATGTCTGAGCAACATGTACCAACTACACACAGCAGCATCACATTTCTCAATATGTCTGAGCAACATGCACCAACTACACACAGCAACATACACCAACTACACACATCAGCATCACATTTCTCAATATGTCTGAGCAACATGTACCAACTACACACAGCAACATCACATTTCTCAATATGTCTGAGCAACATGCACCAACTACACACAGCAACATCACATTTCTCAATATGTCTGAGCAACATGCACCAACTACACACAGCAACATACACCAACTACACACATCAGCATCACATTTCTCAATATGTCTGAGCAACATGTACCAACTACACACAGCAACATCACATTTCTCAATATGTCTGAGCAACATGTACCAACTACACACAGCAACATCACATTTCTCAATATGTCTGAGCAACATGCACCAACTACACACAGCAACATACACCAACTACACACATCAGCATCACATTTCTCAATATGTCTGAGCAACATGCACCAACTACACACAGCAACATACACCAACTACACACATCAGCATCACATTTCTCAATATGTCTGAGCAACATGTACCAACTACACACAGCAGCATCACATTTCTCAATATGTCTGAGCAACATGCACCAACTACACACAGCAACATACACCAACTACACACATCAGCATCACATTTCTCAATATGTCTGAGCAACATGCACCAACTACACACAGCAACATCACATTTCTCAATATGTCTGAGCAACATGCACCAACTACACACAGCAACATCACATTTCTCAATATGTCTGAGCAACATGCACCAACTACACACAGCAACATACACCAACTACACACATCAGCATCACATTTCTCAATATGTCTGAGCAACATACACCAACTACACACAGCAGCATCACATTTCTCAATATGTCTGAGCAACATGCACCAACTACACACAGCAACATACACCAACTACACACATCAGCATCACATATCTCAAATTGAAGAGCGCTGGTTTCTACTATATGCACCGTATTCGGTGTTAAAGAAACGTATATAGATGTCAATATGTTGTATTGATAGGCCTTTTGGTAGAAACGTCGATTCGTGTTTGTTATTATGTGTGTCTCCAGTGATTAGCAAAACCAACATTTTATCACCCTGTTCCTGGATTTACCTGTTATACAGATAAGCCAACGTTACAACAATTAAGAACATATCACCATCATCATTATCATTTCCGTCTCCGCAGCGAAAGTTTATTGCAATATACCTTTAACATACTCTGTCTCTTGTCTTGGTGCACTCTCCTAGACTGTATCCTGTCTATCTCACGATGTCTCTCTCACACTTGTATCTCTGCCTACCTCTTGCTCTCCACTCTTCTACTATACCTTCAAGTTAGGTCTTAAACATTGGTCATACCTTGGGTGCCCCGATGGTCCGTGCCATTTAAGTGATCGGCACCAGGAGTACCCAGGGAAACCAAGGATATTCAGGTGACGGCCATTAAGTCGTGCTTCTCATACAACTAGACAAGTCACGCGCTTGAGAACCTATATATATATATATATATATATATATATATATATATATATATATATATATATATATATATATATATATAGGTGATATCGTGTTCTTTCGTAATTTCTCTGTTTGTCTTGTCTCACATGTATTTGGGTGTGTTTTGTATATTTCCTGTTTGTGTTTTTTTCTGACCTAGTTTAAACCATTCTAGGTTATCTCCACATTTAGCGCTGCCACTTGAACACCAATAGTTCCGTTCGTGCTCGCCTTTTTTGTGTTGTGTATGCAGTCTTGCTATAAGGCTTTTGGTTGAAACGTCGATTTGTGTATGTTATTATGTATGTTTCAGTGATTGACAAAACTTCATTACCCCTGTTCCAAGCTTTGCCTCTTGGATTTTCATAGTACACATTATCGAGAACATTTTATACAGTTGAACATTGCGATATGGCATATAGTCAACATAACGATTCTGAATCAAGACAACACGAGGTAGAGTTTCGGTGATCTATAATCCTTGCGTCAATCGATACGATACGATACTTAATGATAATGATAATTTCCTGGCACTTTCTAGATCATTGGGATGGCATAGCTAATCATCGTCCGACTAGATTTCAACGCCTGCTTTCATCCAGCTTTGCTTGTTCAACAAAAAGTAGTTTTCTCTTATTACGGTGTTCGGCCCGTATTTTTCCTTGACCGACCTGGGGGCGATGTGCTCAGTATAAAAACCTTATTGCTGTTACTTTCCCAGAAGATCTGGTATCCACTTCCTATGATTAGCTCGACCTAGGAGCCGTTGGTGATTAAAACATATTTTCAGCTGAACTGGAAATTCAACCTTGAATGTAACAGCTACAAATTTTCCTGTACCAGACACTATTTTGCCCGTACCAGCTACTATTTTGCCTGCACCAGCTACTACTTTTCCTGTACCAGATACTATTTTGTCGGTACGAGATACTGTTTCGACTGTAATAGATATGATTTTCATGTGTTTATTCTTGTCTTTTTTAAATTGTTTCTTAAATCAGAATTCATTATTCGTTTCTCGGATTTCACGTTGTAGTCTTTTGAAGATCTTGTATTTAGAGATATCATTCTTTTACACTAGCATGCAAGAATATACTCGTATCTAGAGATATCATTTCTCTTACACTAGAATACAAGAATATACTCGTATCTAGAGATATCATTTCTTATACAATAGCATACAAGAATATACTCTTATCTAGGGATATCATTTCTCTTACACTAGCATACAAGAATATACTCGTATCTAGAAATATCATTTCTTATACAATAGCATACAAGAATATACTCGTATCTAGAGATATCATTTCTTATACAATAGCATACAAGAATATACTCGTATCTAGAGATATCATTTCTCTTACACTAGCATACAAGAATATACTCGTATCTAGAGATATCATTTCTCTTACACTAGCATACAAGAATATACTCGTATCTAGAGATTACACTAGCATACAAGAATACTCGCATCTAGGATATCATTTCTCTTACACTAGCATACAAGAATATACTCGCATCTAGGGATATCATTTCTCTTACACTAGCATACAAGAATATACTCGTATCTAGAGATATCATTTCTCTTACACTAGCATACAAGAATATACTCGCATCTAGGGATATCATTTCTCTTAACACTAGTACATACAAGAATATACTCGTATCTAGAGATATCATTTCTCTTACACTAGCATACAAGAATATACTCGTATCTAGGAATATTATTTCTTTTACAATAGCATACAAGAATATACTCGTTTAGGTCAAAAGGCATTAGCAAATGGCCCGCTGGGTCAACAAGTCAATCAACCAACCATTACTCCAACTTCTCTATAATAAATTAATAACAACTGATTTGACTGCTCGTCTATGCGCAAATGTACATGTGTGTACATGAGAGAGAGAGAGAGAGAGAGATTCTATATGAGCTGGTAGGCTAATTTCTCATAGCAGTCGATATTTTGATTGTCTTCCGGCCATGCTGGTGCACGCGCACATATATAATATTCTTGAATTGTTTGATCGATCACTGTGATGAGTTTTCATTTTTCTTTACGGTCACTTGAGATTTCATTTTGTCTTGTGTGTTCACATTTGACGTTATCTCTTTCTTTGTCACTTTCTATCTATCGGTCTGTCTGTTCTGTATATTCCTCGGTTTGTTTATCCTGTCTGTCTGTCGTTGCCTGTCAGTCCGTCTGCCTGTCTGTTTGAATTGTCTGTCTGTTCGTTCTTCAATCTGTTGGTCCGTCTATCCTGTCCGTCTGTTCTCATGTCTGTCTGTATGTTTGAATGTCTGTCTGTCCGTCCGTCTATTCTACAGTCTGTCCTGTCTGTCTATCTCTGTATACCTGTGTCTCTGTCTGACTTTCGCCTGGCTATCTATCTGTTTCAATGTATGTATATCCGTCCATCTGTCTGTCTGTTTCTTTGTCTGCCCATCTGTCTTACTGCCTGTCTGTCTGCTGACTGGCTGCTTGCTAATCAATTTTCCTGTCTGGCTAGCTATCTCTCATTTCTCTTTCCCCCTATCCCGTTTGTTTGCCACATTACCTGGATACCATTCAGTCTGTTTTTCTATTTATCAATATATCCATCCATCTAATCTTGTTTGTATGTCCGTTTATCTATCCATCCATCCATCTATCTTGTTGTATGTCCCGTTTATCTATCCATCCATCCATCTATCTTGTTGTATGTCCGTTTATCTATCCATCCATCTATCTTGTTGTATGTCCGTTTATCTATCCATCCATCTATCTTGTTGTATGTCCGTTTATCTATCCATCCATCTATCTTGTTGTATGGTCCGTTTATCTATCCATCCATCTATCTTGTTGTATGTCCGTTTATCTATCCATCCATCTACCCTGTTGTTTGTCCGTTTATCTATCCATCCATCATCTATCTTGTTGTTTGTCCGTTTATCTATCCATCCATCTATCTTGTTGTATGTCCGTTTATCCTATCCATCCATCCATCTATCTTGTTGCATGTCCGTTTATCTATCCATCCATCTACCCTGTTGTATGTCCGTTTATCTATCCATCCATCCATCTATCTTGTTGTATGTCCGTTTATCTATCCATCCATCCATCTATCTTGTTGTATGTCCGTTTATCTATCCATCCATCCATCTATCTTGTTGTATGTCCGTTTATCTATCCATCCATCTACCCTGTTGTTTGTCCGTTTATCTATCCATCCATCTATCTTGTTGTATGTCCGTTTATCTATCCATCCATCTACCCTGTTGTTTGTCCGTTTATCTATCCATCCATCTACCCTGTTGTTTGTCCGTTTATCTATCCATCCATCCATCTATCTTGTTGTATGTCCGTTTATCTATCCATCCATCTACCCTGTTGTTTGTCCGTTTATCTATCCATCCATCTACCCTGTTGTTTGTCCGTTTATTCTATCCATCCATCCATCTATCTTGTTGTATGTCCGTTTATCTATCCATCCATCTACCCTGTTGTTTGTCCGTTATCTATCCATCCATCTACCCTGTTTGTTTGTCCGTTTATCTATCCATCCATCTATCTTGTTGTTTGTCCGTTTATCTATCCATCCATCTATCTTGTTGTATGACCGTTTATCTATCCATCCATCCATCTATCTTGTTGTATGTCCGTTTATCTTTCCATCCATTCACCTTCTCTGTTGTATGTTCGTTTATCTATCAAACATATCTGCATACCTATGTTCCTGTGTATATATCTGTATGATAACAACCACTTGACCTATCATAGTAACACAAGCATATCCCGCGTGTGTGTGTTTTATCTGTTTGTTATGACCACTTGACCTATCAATAGTAACACAAGCATATCCCGTGTGTGTGTGTGTGTGTGTGTGTGTGTGTGTGTGTGTGTGTGTGTTTGATATTCAACTATTGGTGAATTTTGAAGGACTAATACACCAAACTCCATCACATATATACCCAGTGTGAGCGAGTGAATTTGTCTACAATAGTCTGGATGTATTAGTTGTAACTATACATTGCTCGACCTCTGCGTCTCCCTTTATTTTGTGTCGATTCATTGAGGAAAAGAAAGTGCGACAACCTCTAAATTTATCATCACCGCTGTGTGTCATGTTAAAGGAAATTATAACTATAATTCATTAGTTTTCCAGGATAATGTCTCCGCTAATTTCTAATATTGATATTTTACGTTGATTTATTGCTAGTCTAGAGGTGGCACCGGAAATATAGGACCAGCGTGAACTGCTGGGATTTCTCATACCAGAAAAGAAAAGTATATTTAGAAACAAGAACTATTTGTGTTGGGAAGTCATGGTCTCATGATTAACAAACCGTTACCGAAAGTAAACCTAAACTTCATGTACCTGGAATAATAAATGGAAGTTAAAACATTCATTGTCAATTGCCAGGTGGTCATGTTATAAAATGTTACAAATGCTTATGTTGTTCAGCTACAGATATATATATAATATATATATATATATATATATATATATATATTATATATATATATATATATATATATATATATATATATATTTATATATATATCAATAAATAATAACACACCACACACACATATAATACTAACACAACTCCGGAGATCATGATGGTTTGATTATCAGAACCCCAATCTCCAATTAAAAAAAAATTCGTCCCTCAAACTCCCACCTGATCTCTCTTATAGCAGAACAATAGTCGTGCTAAATTCCTTCAGGATGTAGTATGGAGAACAGAAATGCGTTGTGCCGCTGTTTTACATCCGAACTTGGGCGGTGGTGGTAACTAATAGGTTTAGTGTTTTTACCACTTCTAATGAAAGGTGGACGTCTGTAACCATATCACCAGTAAACCAGCCGTACGCGAGAACTGGTTCCCGTACTACACGCTTGTCACCACGTCGAAGCTAGCTTGACCTTATTGCCATTGTCCTATCGAGAGAGCCTCAGACGCTCCCATGGTGATTAATTTTACTGCCAATTTTGATGTTGAAAGCTCTGATATAAAAAAAAAATTGATTAACGTCTGCGGTTGAAAGGAGCGTACCTCACCATATGAGGTAATTAAAGAATAGTTTTGTTATTGTGAATGTTTCCTGTTACGTTCAGTTTGACAACACCATCCAAGTTGCTTATTAGGTGTCGGAGACATGATTTTAAAATCAATAATTGTCTTCGACAAAACTACATTGATCAATATGAAATGTCTTCTGCACACGTTCACACGTTTCTCAGTTATTTATCAGCTGACACTGATTACTTCATTCGATTTCTTAATGAGAGCTCACAGAAATCTAGAATGTCGGTGTTTCAAGCAGAGGAATAAATGTGCATGTTTTGTCCCAAGTTCAATTGCTGCTGTCTCGGCAATCAATCAGTCAATCAGTAAATAAATAAATCAAGCTCATGGCCGGCATAGGAGCATATACCACGTCGTATTCTCTCCAGTCTAAAAAGAAAATGGTTAAGGTGCTATTCAGATATAACCACTAACCAACATTTTTTTAGATGTAATGGGTGTATGTACGTTCAGTAATTTGTCATTGCTTTCTGAACGGTCCATATTCATAATTCCTGCATCGGGATATGAACCCAGTACTTTGATCGTCTTAGAAGCAATTTGTACTTCGTTGCCACAGAGCTTGACTCTTCAGATTACTCTTGTGGTCTTTCCGTGGAGTGGCAATATCACGTACATCATTTTACATCTGTCTTCCCCGGGTTGTTCTAAGTGTTCACTGTTTTCTCTTCCCCTTGTGGGCTCTATATCAATGCAGGTCTATGTAATTTTTTGTCTTCCTCAGAGTGTGCTCAATCCATCTATATTTCTAGATATGATTATGATTGGTAACCCCGAATGAAGACAGAATACCACGTCCAAGTCTTTACATGGTCACCGAGTGACAAGAGAAAATACCACGTCAAGTCTTTACACGGTCACCGAGTGGCAAGAGAAAATACCACGTCAAGTCTTTACATTGGTCACCGAGTGACAAGAGAAAATACCACGTCAAGTCTTTACATGGACACCGAGTGGCAAGAGAAAATACCACGTCAAGTCCTTTACACGGTCACCGAGTGGCAAGAGAAAATACCACGTCAAGTCTTTACACGGTCACCGAGTGGCAAGAGAAAATACCACGTCAAGTCTTTACATGGTCAACCGAGTGGCAAGAGAAAATACCACGTCAAGTCTTTACATGGTCACCGAGTGACAAGGAGAAAAAGGGGAAGACCAAAAACAACACTGAAAAGAACTATCGAAAAAGAAATCACAACAGCTGGTATGAAAAATGAACGATCTGGAACAACTGGCTGTTGATCGACAAGCATGGAGAGCTATTGACATCTGCCCTATGTGCCAAGCTTGTCGACAAGCATGGAGAACTATGACATCTGCCCTATGTGCCAAGCTTGTCGACAAGCATGGAGAACTATGACATCTGCCCTATGTGCCAAGCTTGTCGGACAAGCATGGAGAGCTATGACATCTGCCCTATGTGCCAAGCTTGTCGACAAGCATGGAGAGCTATGACATCTGCCCTATGTGCCAAGCTTGTCGACAAGCATGGAGAGCTATGAAATCTGCCCTATGTGCCAAGCTTGTCGACAAGCATGGAGAGCTATGAAATCTGCCTTATGTGCCAAGCTTGTCGACAAGCATGGAGAGCTATGACATCTGCCCTATGTGCCAAGCGTGTCGACAAGCATGGAGAGCTATGAAATCTGCCCTATGTGCCAAGCTTGTCGACAAGCATGGAGAGCTATGACATCTGCCCTATGTGCCAAGCGTGTCGACAAGCAGGGAGAGCTATGAAATCTGCCCTATGTGCCAAGCTTGTCGACAAGCATGGAGAGCTATGACATCTGCCCTATGTGCCAAGCGTGTCGACAAGCATGGAGAGCTATGAATCTGCCCTATGTGCCAAGCTTGTCGACAAGCATGGAGAGCTATGACATCTGCCCTATGTGCCAAGCGTGTCGACAAGCATGGAGAGCTATGACATCTGCCCTATGTGCCAAGCTTGTCGACAAGCATGGAGAGCTATGACATCTGCCCTATGTGTCAAGCTTGTCGACAAGCATGGAGAGCTATGACATCTGCCCTATGTGCCAAGCGTGTCGACAAGCATGGAGAGCTATGAAATCTGCCCTATGTGCCAAGCTTGTCGACAAGCATGGAGAGCTATGACATCTGCCCTATGTGCCAAGCGTGTCGACAAGCATGGAGAGCTATGACATCTGACCTATGTGCCAAGCTTGTCGACAAGCATGGAGAGCTATGACATCTGCCCTATGTGCCAAGCATGGAGAGCTATGACATCTGCCCTATGTGCCAAGCTTGTCGACAAGCATGGAGAGCTATGACATCTGCCCTATGTGCCAAGTTTGTCGACAAGCATGGAGATCTATGATATCTGCCCTATGTGCCAAGTTTGTCGACAAGCATGGAGATCTATGACATCTGCCCTATGTGCCAAGTTTGTCCGACAAGCATGGAGAGCTATGAAATCTGCCCTATGTGACAAGCATGGAGATCTATGACATCTGCCCTATGTGCCAAGTTTGTCGACAAGCATGGAGATTTATGACATCTGCACCTATGTGCCAAGTTTGTCGACAAGCATGGAGATCTATGACATCTGCCCTATGTGCCAAGTTTGTCGACAAGCATGGAGAGCTATGACATCTGCCCTATGTGCCAAGTTTGGCGCAAGAGGAAAATGATGATGATGAACCCTAATCTGTTCTCATCCAAAACTTATTTTCCTTATCTTATCTTGCCATTTAACATTTCAAATGCGCCTCAAGCAGATGTTCACAAATGTTTGTAACCTCTGTTCGGTTGTTGTTGTCACCATCAATGTCTTATTAGTCATTCGAGAACAGTCCAGAGCGTTTGTGTTGTTGGAAGTGTGCTCTGTGAAACTCTTCTGTAGTGTCTGATACAGATTGTTAGCTTGTGCACGGATGACGTCAACAATATGGCGTCTAAAATTGTTTTGTATAAAGTGCATTGCGATTTTCTCAATGGGGCCGTCCCATAAACTACGTCAACAATTGGGGGAGGGGGGTGTACCAAAAGTTGACGTCAACAAAACGATTTTATAATACAATAATAAGTTGTGCGAATTTGAAAATATTTGATAAACATCAGAAAAAAAGATGGCATGTTTTTGCTCTTTGTCTGAAAAAAAATATTTTAGGGGATGGAAGGGATATATTAAAAAAAAATATATGCAAAGCAATGTGTTGAACTTATCAAAAACCTCTCTAGGTAGTGTGGTAAATATTCTAAGTCTCAGTTCTAGGTAGTTTGATGAAATTGTTAAAGTCGCTAGGCAGTATGATGTACTTTTTAAAAGTCGTTAGGTAGTTTTAAGAACGTTTTAAAGTTAGACATTTTGAACAGTTTTAGAAACTTGTTTAAAGGAACATTTCCTGTCTCAATGTAAAAGGGGAAATTTTGACATTTTTTATCTACTTGATATGATGTATTTTCTACTGTCTAAATTATACAGTCAATTCTCAAAAACATCTCCTTTCGTGCCTGCAATCTTGGTCTGTATACAGATTGTCTACATGCGTCAACTGGCCTTGAGTTACTTAATTTATTGTTAAATCTCTTGAGTTTGATATCTCAACCCGTCTTTCTCATCATACTCGGACATTTCTTCTTTGTCCCAGGGGTTTCATCGAGATTTATTACCATTCTCTTATATTCCATTTTTATAGAGATTTTAGAAACACAAAAAATTATGGCTTCATAGCTACGTTCTGAATAGGATAGGCAACCCACTTTATTTTTTCTTGTATATGTGATACATCAGTCTATGTTGTCTTTCATTAATCCAAGAATTTTTCTTGTATGTTTGATACATCAGTCTATGTTGTCTTTCATTAATCAAGAATTTTGTTTCTCTCGATCTCATTAACATATATTCACATTTGTGTTAATATTTTATCCAAATTGAATTAAGGACATCACATATTCTAAACATTACGTATGAAGCAATACCCCACCAGTTTGTTGCCGGGCCCTGAAAGGGAAGAATGGAATAGATACACTGTTGCTTTTTATGCATAAGGTAAGAGACGACAAATAGAACTTCGGGGTAGAGTTTGTCATTTTGTCTCATAGTTCAAGTTGACCCCAAACGCTAGGCTGAAGCGTGACTGTCGCCAAAGAAGAACTACCAACGGAATTCAATCGAGCCTTTTGGCTCATGTTTTCGATTATTCCCGTACAGTTCATTGGTCGTCGCTGGCAGGCGACACATAGTATATCGGTAGTGACCAACGAAAATCACAGTAGTAATCAAAATCATCACGTAAAAACATCAAAAACATCACGTAAAAACATCAAAAACATCACTTAAAACATAAAAATCATCACGTAAAAACATAAAAATCATCATGTAAAAATATCAAAAATCACGTAAAAACATCAAAATCATCACGTAAAAACATCAAAATCATCACGTAAAAACATCAAAATCATCACGTAAAAACATCAAAATCATAATGTAAAAACATCAAAAACATTCCTTTGTTTTGGATTCTGCTGTTAGGTTCTCTTTTGGCGATTGGTCGCGGTTGAAGTAGGATGTATCAGCTGTAAACAAATATACAAGAAATATCCTTCTTCCAACTATACCCTGCAGCACTGGGATTTCCTTCTTCCAACTATACCCTGCAGCACTGGGAAGGTTGAAACTAACAGCACGGTTTTTTTCCTATGGTTGAGACCCATCGTAGAGTCACAGTGACTCAGGACGTGACAATCCTTTCCACTTGAACATTTGGTTGCATGCTGGAGCAATAGAGAAGTTCGGCATAACCAGTAGTCAATTGGTGGCGGGAATGAGCACAGTGAACCCTATCTTGGCTACAGTGGCTTGGATAAGTGCATAGGTTGAAACCTACCTTCCTGGTGGTGTGATAGTTATTCTCTGACTTTGTCCCAGGGTGGGCTGAAAATCCACAGACTTTCCAGCAATATAATGCCATTTAATGGCATTGGGTCAAAGAGCATGAGCACCATGGACTGCTGGATCAGCAACCATACAATATTGCTGATAACTTCCAACTACATCCTGCTGATAACGTGGGACTACATCCTGCTGATAACTTGGGACTACATCCTGCTGATACCTGGGACTACATCCTGCTGATAACAGGACTACATCTTGCTGATAACTTCGGGCTACATCCTGCTGATAACTTCGGGCTACATCCTGCTGATAACTAGGGACTACATCCTGCTGATAATTAGGGACTACATCCTGCTGATAATTAGGGACTACATCTTGCTGATACTTTGGGCTTCATCCTTCTAACTTTGGACTACATCCTGCTGATAACTTTGGGCTACATCCTGCTGATAATTTCGGGCTATATCTTGCTGATAACTTTGGGCTTCATCCTTCTAACTTTGGACTACATCTGCTGATAACTTCGGGCTACATCTTGCTGATAACTTCGGGCTACATCGTGCTGATAACTTCGGGCTACATCTTGCTGATAACTTCGGGCTACATCTTGCTGATAACTTCCCTCGGGCTACATCTTGCTGATAACTTCTGGCTACATCTTGCTGATAACTTAGGGCTACATCTTGATGATAACTTCGGGCTACATATTGCTGATAACTTCGGTCTACATCCTGCGTATAACTTCTGGCTACATTCTGCTGATAATTTCGGGCTACATCTTGCTGATAACTTCGGGCTACATCGTGCTGATAACTAGGAGACGTTCATTTTTTTCTTCGACGTTCACTCTGAAATAATTATAACGAATTTCGTGTAGTGTACCCCAGGAGCATGAAGTACCTTGTGCTGTCGTTTGATTTGTGAAATGTTGAACTAGCACATTCTATTTCGACATGTTTTTAATTCAGGTGGTTTTTCCTAGCCCATGAATGAAATATATAAATTATATATATATATATGATCGCTGGATCAGCAACGAGTCAATCAGTCAACATTAACTTACATAAACAGCTGTTTTCATTGTTTATATAATAGAATATGGATGAATGTTATACGATGGACTTTCCATGAAGAGTTTGAAGTCAAACAAATTATCAATGACTAACCAGTGCACCGACCTAAACCCCTTCCGCTCACGAAGCCTAATCGATAAGCGTGCAGTGGCCTTGAGGACATCATCAATCAATTAATCAATTCCCCAGATGCCGTGTGCTACTTAAATAGCCGGTCACCTACTAGCGTTCATTAGATATCCGTGATCATTCTCTCCATCCGTAGTGGGTTTCCATTAAGTCTTTTGTCATTTTTCAGCACATGTTACTCATAACTTTCTTCTCTCTTCAAAATCGGTTTTGGGTTATTGTCTGCGGTTATGATCAGTCTTATTTGATACCAAAAAGTTCAATGTGATTGAAGTATATGTACTAAGGGAGTAGCCAGGATTATTCGGTCCTTTATATCTTGTTTACAAATTTCAGTGATAGAGTAATTGCATAGTAACTCAAGCGAGTACCTCCTTCCCAACTCAGAAGTCTGAGTACTCATTATTAGCTTGGTGACTGGAACGACTGTACAACGTGATGTCGCCCGTTGGTCAGCGTATATTGCCAGATAAACGTGGATTGCTGCAGGTTTTTAAAAGAAAAACATTGTTCAATTGTTCTTCTTCCTCGTCTTCCCGTCAGTGTCATATTTCTTTTTGTAGATTTCTTCAATGAACTTTACTATGGTCACCAGCCGCAAGGCAGCACCACAGAAGATTGTGTCGATCACGGTTGTTTCACATGACCACAATTTTGTTCTTGTTTTGCAGTACAGTGGACAGTTATGTAGATTATATTCTGTGTTTTCTACAGATTATTCCCAAAGGTATATAGCTGTGTCGACTACACTCAAACCTCATTACAACATGTGCTATTTGGCTGTATAAATAATAAAAGTTAATTGTTGTTATTTGAGACGACCAATGTCCATAAGAATGGCATGCCGTTGCAGAATTCTCAGGAAATACAATAAGAGACAGAATCATAAACTGACAGTATCAGAATGCTAATTTAACACATTTTTGTAGATTACATCAGAGAGAAATAGTTTAAGTGGTTTTGTCACACACTTGTATTATATCTTCTAGTACTCTAGAAATACCATCAGACAACTCTCTCCAAAAAAGCAATGCTACTCAGGTTACAATGGATTCAATGCTAGAGGCAGGACTTGCACAAGATGTATTACAGGAATAAAGAAAAACCAGCATATATGAAGCATTTAACAAATCCATCTCCCTGCCGCTGCAAGAAACAAATGAACAATAGGCGAAACTTGGAACATGGTAGTACAGTTTTTCCAATCACTGGAATAACATAATAACATACCGAAATTGACGTTTCGACCAGAAGGTTTTTATCCAGAATACATTCACAACAAACAACAACGAGCAAGAACTGCACTATTGACGTTTACATGACTTAAATATAAATATAAGTTAATATAAATATAACTCAGAATAGTTAAGGCCAGGTCAAAGTGAAACAACACAAAATAGACAAAAACATACTTCAAATACAGGTGAAGCAAGGCAAACAGATAAACTACGGAACAACGGGATATCCATGCGACAGACTAGCATTAATTCCAAGGGTCAACTGTGCCAAATTGATATATATGGCGGTTCTCAATCGCGCGACTAGGTCCGGTCATCTGAGAAGCACGATTTAAAAGCCGTCACCTGAATATCATGGGTACCCACTAGCACGTGCCATAGAAGTGTCCAGCAACTGGAGTACGAGTATTGTTTTTTAATGCTTGTACATATGAAATGGGACGACATCAGACAAACAGACACACACATACATATATAGATAGCTACATAGGTAGTAAGATAGGCAGGTAGGTTTATATATATATATATATATATATATATATATATATATATATATATATATATATATAATATATATATATATATATATATATATATATATATACTATATATATATATATATACTAGTAGATAGATAAATATGTAGGTAGGTACTAGGTAGGTATAAGTAGGTAGAATGTCACGAGAAGTGATCTTGATCATAAACTAGTGGTTCTCAACTTAGGTAAAGTGGCCACCCGTGGCTTTACAGGGGGTCGGGAAGAAAAATTTTGAAATTGGGGATCACACAACCGTCCAGGGAGGGAGGGGCAACAAGAAGATAATCAGTAACGATAAATAACAGAATGATAGCGATAAATATTAATTAATCTTGGCGACTTGTAAAGTTAGTCAATGACGTTTTATTAGAGCACCAGATGGTCAGAGGGGAAAATTTGTCGCACATGGGAGGGAGGGAGGACGACGGGCAAATAAGATCGAGAACCACTTGATTTAAACTATATGAGGGAATTCTTATTCTGCGTTCATTCTTAAACATTTTTAGAACGTTGAATTCATTGGTCATGGTTTACAGCTTGGCTGCGATATCTGCGTGTTTCGGTCCTGAAACATCCGACTTCAGCATGGTTTCTATATCACTTGACCCTGTATGAGATGGGACAGCCAACTCCACCACCCCTCCCCCAAGCTCTTGCAACAAGCATGGCAAGTAACACAATTACTATTCTATGCTTCCCTTTCGGGCCCCGAGAACATATGGGCCAAGAAGGAAGTAAAATGTAAGAAAGGTGACAAAATCAGTAGGGTTCCAAGAAAATCACGATACGAACTATCGTGAATTAATACACTTTCTCTTTACTGTGGTGGAAAGTAACAGATCATGTCTCAGGTGAGAATTAATAATACACCTTCTCTTTACTGTAGTGGAAAAGATCACTCTCTTTACTATGGTGGGAAAAACAGAGCAGGTATCGGGTGGCCAAGGTGCCAGGTTCTAACCACGTGGTAAGCAGATGTGCATGCGGTTCGTCAGGTAAAAGGTACAGGTAATATGAATTATGAGTCAACGTCTAGTACACGGTTTACCATAAGGGCTCAGTTGTTTGGTCTGTGGTTGACCAGAAACAGCCTGACTTGCATCGCCTTCCTCAGTTGGTCAGTAGCGATGGCGCCATTCCTCGACCTTCCCAGAGCATGATATCTGGTATCATACTTCCCGAGGGCTGGGTGAACCACGGGATCAATTTTGATTTCAAACCACGAATAATCAGCTGATTCGAATCTGGGGTTTTCTAGTCAGTGGGCAGTTGACACAACCGCGGTTCCCACCCGGCCCGTTCAGAAAACACAACGTTTTTGCAACAGCTCAACAAAAACAGTGCCGGATTAAGTAACATAATTGCGCAATATTTTTAAACAATCAATAAATGTTCAGGCGTAGGCGATCATATTTCACCACATCTCTTTGTTTCGTGTGTTGTTCATAAGTTCATCCATTGTGTTGTTCATTCTCTGTGTCTCATTGTCTCTTCTTCCTGTAGTCTTTACCATGGTTACCAAATGTCAAATTTTTCTCTTCTCATCACATTTCCTATACATTTTCACAATCTCTAAATGTATTCAATAAATTGTTTCGGCACTACTGACGTTCATATGACTGAGTTAAATATAACCCGGAGGAGCTAAAACTATGTTAGAGGGGATGTAACACAAACATAAAATAGACAAAAACACACCAAATATCGGTGAAACAAAAGAAATAGAGAAATGACGGAACAACAGGATATCACCCATACTACTGATCGATTTGTGTTATTTGACTTCTAACAACAGGATATAATCCATACTACTGATCGATTTGTGTTATTTACTTCTAACAACAGGATATCATCAATACTACTGATCGATTTATGTTATTTGACTTCTAACAACAGGATATCATCAATACTACTCATCGATTTGTGTTATTTGACTTCTAACAACAGGATATCATAAATACTACTGATCGATTTGTGTTATTTGACTTCTAACCTTATAGTTTTAGCTTTTACGGATTATATGTATATTTATATCGTTCATGTGAGCGTCAATAGTGTCGTTCTTACCAGTGGTTTTTTTGTGTGTGAATATTATTCTTCATAAAAGTCTTTTGGACGAACCGTCTTTTGATTTTTGTGCTTTATTATATATTTTCAGCGATTAGCAAAACGTCATTACCCCTGTTCCTAGTTCATCTCAGTAGTCTCCAGTTTACTTTGAGTTTGTGTGTTTATAATTCAAGTAACATCTCTGCCCTAGTAGATGAGCCCCCATTCGCTTTGTGCTCCAGAGTCGCAGATTGGAATTTCGCACTTGACGTCTTGTTATAAACTAAACTGTCAGAGGATATTCACAAGATAGAGAGTGTCGCAGTAACAAAACCAAGAAGTGATAACTAGGATAATTTACTGTTGTTACTGTTCTAACTAATAACTAGGATAATTTACTGTTACTGTTCTAATAACTATGATAATTTACTGTTGTTACTGTTCTAATAACTATGATAATTTACTGTGTTACTGTTCTAATAACTATGATAATTTACTGTTGTTACTGTTCTAACTAATAATTAACAAATAATAAAACTTAGGTAAACGAAAATAACAGAAAAGAAATGAACAAGGATGTACTACGAATTATCTCGTAGATCCCCGGTGATTATCGGTTGAAGCTTTTGAACAATGTACTACGTTACATTTATGCAGGACCTTTATCAAGAAACAAACACAGACGAAATAAACATACACAATCAAATTAAAGTACAGAGAGATTGTTTCACCATCTCCCTCACACTGTATAAGAAACCCATCTCACTCACGCTGTATAAGAAACCCATCTCCCTCACACTGTATAAGAAACCCATCTCCCTCACATTGTATAAGAAACCCCATCTCCCTTCACACTGTATAAGACACCCATCTCCCTCACGCTGTATAAGAAACCCATCTCCATCACGCTGTATAAGACACCCATCTCCATCACGCTGTATAAAGAAACCCATCTCCATCACGCTGTATAAGACAACCCATCTCCACCTCGCTGTATAAGACACCCATCTCCCTCACGCTGTATAAGACACCCATCTCCCTCACGCTGTATAAGAAACCCATCTCCCTCACACTGTATAAGAAACCCATCTCCCTCACACTGTATAAGAAACCCATCTCCCCTCACACTGTATAAGACACCCATCTCCCTCACGCTGTATAAGAAACCCATCTCCATCACGCTGTATAAGACACCCATCTCCATCACGCTGTATAAGAAACCCATCTCCATCACGCTGTATAAGACACCCATCTCCACCTCGCTGTATAAGACACCCATCTCCCTCACGCTGTATAAGACACCCATCTCCCTCACGCTGTATAAGACACCCATCTCCCTCACGCTGTATAAGAAACCCATCTCCCTCACGCTGTATAAGACACCCATCTCTCTCACGCTGCATAAGACACCCATCTCTCTCACACTGTATAAGACACCCATCTCTCTCACGCTGTATACGACACCCATCTCTCTCACGCTGTATAACACACCCATCTCCCTAACGCTGTATAAGTTACCCATCTCCATCTCCCTGTATAAGAAATCCATCTCCATCTCCCTGTATAAGAAATCCATCTCCATCTCCCTATATAAGAAACCCGTCTCCATCTCCCTGTATAAGAAACCCGTCTCCACTCCCTGTATAAGAAACCCATCACCATCTCCATCACTCTGTATAAGAAACCCATCTCCATCACGCTGTATAAGACACCCATCTCCACCTCGCTGTATAAGACACCCATCTCCCTCACGCTGTATAAGACACCCATCTCCCTCACGCTGTATAAGACACCCATCTCCCTCACGCTGTATAAGAAACCCATCTCCCTCACGCTGTATAAGACACCCATCTCTCTCACGCTGCATAAGACACCCATCTCTCTCACACTGTATAAGACACCCATCTCTCTCACGCTGTATACGACACCCATCTCTCTCACGCTGTATAACACACCAATCTCCCTAACGCTGTATAAGTTACCCATCTCCATCTCCCTGTATAAGAAATCCATCTCCATCTCCCTGTATAAGAAATCCATCTCCATCTCCCTATATAAGAAACCCGTCTCCATCTCCCTGTATAAGAAACCCGTCTCCACCTCCCTGTATAAGAAACCCATCACCATCTCCCTAACGCTGTATAAGTTACCCATCTCCATCTCCCTGTATAAGAAACCCATCTCCATCTTCCTGTATAAGAAACCCATCGCCATCTCCCTAACGCTGTATAAGTTACCCATCTCATCTCTCTGTATAAGAAACCCGTCTCCATCTCCCTGTATAAGAAACTCATCTCCATCTCCCTGTATAAGAAACCCGTCTCCATCTCGCTGTATAAGAAACCCATCTCCATCTTCCTGTATAAGAAATCCATCTCCATCTTCCTGTATAAGAAACCCATCTCCACTTTCCTGTATAAGAAACCCATCTCCATCTCCCTGTATAAGAAACCCGTCTCCATCTCGCTGTATAAGAAACCCATCTCCATCTTCCTGTATAAGAAACCCATCTCCATCTTCCTGTATAAGAAACCCATCTCCACTTTCCTGTATAAGAAACCCATCGCCACTTTCCTGTATAAGAAACCCATCTCCATCTCCCTGTATAAGAAACCCATCTCCATCACGCTGTATAGGAAACAACAACAAACAGGGGATAATCATCTAACTTCATTAGTTTCTATTACAGCGAGATGGAGATGGTCAAACAATATCTCTGTATTTTAATTAGATTTTGTTTATGCTTATTTCGTTTGTGTTTGTTTCTTGACAAAAGGTCCCTGTTGTACTGTAACGTAGAATAAGTCCATGTTCCTTTGTTTTCTGTTATCTCTTGTTTACGTTAGTTTTTTTTCACACTGTATAAGAAACCCATCTCCCCTCACACTGTATAAGAAACCCATCTCCCTCACGCTGTATAAGAAACCCATCTCCCTCACACTGTATAAGAAACCCATCTCACTCACGCTGTATAAGAAACCCATCTCCCTCACACTGTATAAGAAACCCATCTCCCTCACACTGTATAAGAAACCCATCTCCCTTCACACTGTATAAGACACCCATCTCCCTCACGCTGTATAAGAAACCCATCTCCATCACGCTGTATAAGACACCCATCTCCATCACGCTGTATAAGAAACCCATCTCCATCACGCTGTATAAGACACCCATCTCCACCTCGCTGTATAAGACACCCATCTCCCT
The DNA here is from genome assembly GCA_034231615.1 of Meghimatium bilineatum. Classification (NCBI taxonomy): domain Eukaryota; kingdom Metazoa; phylum Mollusca; class Gastropoda; order Stylommatophora; family Philomycidae; genus Meghimatium; species Meghimatium bilineatum. The sequence continues at coordinate 51,628,843 of CM067313.1, forward strand.
CACGCTGTATAAGACACCCATCTCCCTCACGCTGTATAAGAAACCCATCTCCATCACGCTGTATAAGACACCCATCTCCACCTCGCTGTATAAGACACCCATCTCCCTCACGCTGTATAAGACACCCATCTCCCTCACGCTGTATAAGACACCCATCTCCCTCACGCTGTATAAGAAACCCATCTCCCTCACGCTGTATAAGACACCCATCTCTCTCACGCTGCATAAGACACCCATCTCTCTCACACTGTATAAGACACCCATCTCTCTCACGCTGTATACGACACCCATCTCTCTCACGCTGTATAACACACCCATCTCCCTAACGCTGAATAAGTTACCCATCTCCATCTCCCTGTATAAGAAATCCATCTCCATCTCCCTATATAAGAAACCCGTCTCCATCTCCCTGTATAAGAAACCCGTCTCCACCTCCCTGTATAAGAAACCCATCACCATCTCCCTAACGCTGTATAAGTTACCCATCTCCATCTCCCTGTATAAGAAACCCATCTCCATCTTCCTGTATAAGAAACCCATCGCCATCTCCCTAACGCTGTATAAGTTACCCATCTCATCTCTCTGTATAAGAAACCCGTCTCCATCTCCCTGTATAAGAAACTCATCTCCATCTCCCTGTATAAGAAACCCGTCTCCATCTCGCTGTATAAGAAACCCATCTCCATCTTCCTTTATAAGAAACCCATCTCCATCTTCCTGTATAAGAAACCCATCTCCACTTTCCTGTATAAGAAACCCATCTCCATCTCCCTGTATAAGAAACCCGTCTCCATCTCGCTGTATAAGAAACCCATCTCCATCTTCCTGTATAAGAAACCCATCTCCACTTTCCTGTATAAGAAACCCATCTCCACTTTCCTGTATAAGAAACCCATCTCCATCTCCCTGTATAAGAAACCCGTCTCCATCTCGCTGTATAAGAAACCCATCTCCATCTTCCTGTATAAGAAACCCATCTCCACTTTCCTGTATAAGAAACCCATCGCCACTTTCCTGTATAAGAAACCCATCTCCATCTCCCTGTATAAGAAACCCATCTCCATCACGCTGTATAGGAAACAACAACAAACAAGGGATAATCATCTAACTTCATTAGTTTCTATTACAGCGAGATGGAGATGGTCAAACAATATCTCTGTATTTTAATTAGATTTTGTTTATGCTTATTTCGTTTGTGTTTGTTTCTTGACAAAAGGTCCCTGTTGTACTGTAACGTAGAATAAGTCCATGTTCCTTTGTTTTCTGTTATCTCTTGTTTACGTTAGTTTTTTTTATTTTTTTTTATTTTTTAGTTGTAAGTTAATACGAGTAACAATAGTACATGATCCTAGTACATGATCCTAGTACATGATCCTAGTACATGATCCTAGTACGTGATCCTAGCACGTGATCCTAGTACATGATCCTAGTTATAACGTCTTGTTTATGAAGTGAATTTTCTCAGATATCCCTGGTGATTATCGTTTCTTTAAATTGTCGTTTAGTATTATATTAGTATATTAACAAATATCGTTTGAAGCTACGGAATTACGTACTATGAGTGATACTCTTGGCAGGCGCGGCACACCGATTCGTTAAGTGAGGGGACATAATACGCATGATCTCAATCCACTACCCTTTTTATTCATAATTCGTGCTTCACATGAATGTGCCATAAGTGCAGCCTTATCATCACAGAGGAGTGCACTCATGAGCATGCCCGACGTTATGTATATGCTCTAAGACGGGCTAAATTAAAAAGTGACACCAAAACGAGTGCGAATGAGGAGTGAGTGATGTACATGAAAACATCACAAAATCTGCTCACAAAGTGACGGTAACAGTTGAAAATGTACAGAATGTTTGGAGCTTGAGACACCGAAATGTCTTCATGTGGACAATCTCCAGAAAACACACGTTTTACAGAACTCCCCATTGTACCACATCACAAGAGCAAAACTTGACCATCTGAAACAGATCTGAAGGCCAAGTTCCAGGGTTCGTGTCTCGGGGCTGGTAACTATAGTACAGTTGTTGATGAAATTCACATCATCGTCTGACTTCGATGGATAATCAGGAAGAAAAAGAAGAAGCAGTTTTGCTAATATAACCTTTTAAACTATCCACGATCAACAGCTGTTTCAACTTGTTTTCGTTTGTAGTTCACTTTGAAGAAGTCCTGAGGGCCTAAATAGCCGTTCTTCAGCTTCGTTCAAGGATCTTCATTTCTATAACACTATTATATATTTAATTATAGCAGAAATGCGCTTATTGATAAAAACCATGTTGCAATATCATGTATTTTGTTAGATATTTGTTATTACTGTGGTAAGATCAAAAACATCCAAAGTTTCCCCTAAATCTCAGTGTTTATTTTTCGTGGTCACTTATCACAAATCTGCGAGTCATATGCCTCCTGTTATTAACCAAGTTCCTCTGCATTATAGTCCTACGATTTGAATCTTTATTTCCGCTCAAGATGGATATGTCGGGTATAGGCGCAAACAAAAGGGCGACACATCGCATTTCCATTCTCTGGACTACATCCTGCTGGAAATCTAGTAGGACCATTGTCCTGCTACAAGAGAAATCCAGCGGGAGTTTGAGATTGAACGCTAAAGAAGAAGAATCTGTCTTTATCTGGACCGACCGACTGTTCATTGGTCACTGTACGTATACGTTATGTCGCCTACAAAGGAAAATCACGGGAAACGTCACATAACGTCATTTAGGAAGGATGATCCGAGATCTACGCACATGACTATCATGGAGAGGGACTTGAATGAACTGGGACAGTGTTTCTCAACGTATTTAATTTCGTGTGCTACCTCCAGCCTTCCCAGCGTAGTGTTTAAATAAGTACTATGATAAGCATTATACCAGATGTCTACCAAGTCGCTGTGAACTCTAACATTGTTGGTGACACTACGTCATATGAATTGTGAGTAATTCGTGCAGATTTGTGTGACGTCAGTGCACAGCAACTTTATAGATACATTATATAAATAGGTGCTTAAAATTAGCGTCGTAGATACAGGAGGTTGGGGGGGGGGAGAAGGAGAGTCCTAAACATATTTGTTTAGGTTAGCGTTTTTTGGAGGAAAAACATTATTTTGTTAGTATATTTACAGTAAGAAATGGAGGGGGGACACAATTTAGTGAAATTGTTCTGTATTGCAAAATATAATGTTCTATTTTCCAAAGGGGAGATGTGAACACCTGAATTACCACCCGTGTCGTAGGCTTGCTAAAAAATAATAATCACTTCACTAATGATCCAAAAATGTCCACAACTATTGGATGTGCGTCTCATATTGGAATACACTAATGTAGTGACTTCTCAGCTTACAGTCTCCGAATCATAGGGGATATGAGAGAGGAGAGAAAGATTGAGAGAATGAGTTCTTTTGTGGGAAGAGATGTAATGAAAAGAAAATGTGACCATAAAAAACATGGTCATTTCTGTTTTCCCTATTTCACCAGTTGATATTTCTAGTGTCTGACAATTTTGTAAGCGCGCATGCTAGCGCGTGCGAATACGTTTGTCTACAGTATCGATCCACATGTAACATTACTCTCCGCTTGCAGCCTCGTGAGAATCCAGTGGCTTGTTTGGATAGTTCTAACTCGGGCCAAGTCAGATATCCTGGATTGCTTCCATGATCCAGATTATTCATCAAATCAGTTAGTTTTTATCTCGACCTGACTTCAACCAATACCAGCTCTGACGTTATCAAAAACATGATTTCTGATGTATCCAATAGTTTTATATTCTCTTCTACCCCTCTCCTAAATTATTAATAAGGATACTGGGTTTATTTAATGGGGGTTGGGGAGTAATAGCCTGATAGAATTGAGCATACGAAAGTAGAAGTCCCATAATTAGTACAGTCCAATCCCATTATAACAACTAGGTCCGTCGTAGCGGGAAATAGAAGTCCCATAATTAATACAGTCCAATACCATTATAACAACTAGGTCCGTCGTAGCGGGAAGTTGGAGCTGGCAATGGTCAACCCGTCTTTTTATGTTGTTGTTCTTCTAAATTGTCTCCACCCATCTAGTTTTTAGTCGTCCTTGTGCCTTGGAGGCCGATCTTCTGATGTATTCACAAAGGTCTGGGTTCGTTGGTTCCATTCGTATGATGTGGCCAAACAGGGCCGTGCCGTGCTATGATGCATAGAGGCTGCCACATCACGCGGCACTGATCAAAATACATTGTCTGGGACGACATTTTGAAGCAAAACCATTTAAGGGGGCGGCATTTCGAAGACTTGCAACATATTGAGAACATCTACCGCACGACTCTGTAGATAAACCACCTGGTTTGCTGTCTCTCGTTGTAATCTTGACTTGAGATTGTCTTTATCTCTTTCCTGATACCTTTAATTCTCCGTCAGTCTCTTCTGGTGACATTTATAACTATCCTCAAACATTTATTTCACGCGATGTTATTTTTTTTCCGCTATTGTATTTGTCAAGCGCCGCGTTTGACATTGCTAACACATAGTTGGTATAAAAATACTGTTTATAAATTGTCTGTAGTTGTGTAGCCATGCAGATTGATGGGTGTTTGCGTATTGGCAACATCTGGTAAGTAGCAGCACTGACTTTGTGAAATCTTGTTTAGATCTCTCTATCAAGTTTGCCATCCTTACAGTACAAATAGTAAACAAGAAATACAATTGGGAATTTAGAAAAAAATACTTGTATATTGTGACATGTGCTATAAAAGGATGCGCTATAGAGGGTTTCCACTGTAATTATTTAAGACCTTGTTGTTCCGAGGCCAGAAAAGGGAGCACAGAATAGTTACACTACTACCTTCAGGAGATGGCGACTAATGAGGTTTGGGAATGAAGTTGACTGTTCCATTTAAAAAATGGTCAAAGTGGCCCATATTTCATGCTGAAGTTGGATGTGTCAGATCGTAAGGCGCAAATATTGCAGTTAAGCTGTAAACCATGACACAAAGCATTCCGTTCTCCGGACTGCTATCCTCAAAGTCTGCAGGAGTTTGAGAATGAATGTAGAAGAAGACATTACCAATAATTATTTTATTGATAAGCTTTTATACTATCCCCTTTAACACTTCTTCTTCTGTTATATTCAACCGTATGTAAACACGAGAACCATGATCCCATTCTAATTCAGAAGCCTTAGACGTTATTTCTTAACAATGTAAATCAACTGACTATACTTATATGTATATATATATAACCTTTTTTTTCCACAAAAGCACAGGGGTCATCCTCAGTTGAGCATTTGAAGTGACACTCAAACGCACAGAGTTTGCGGTCTCAAAACATGGTTATGTTAAGGGGGTGTGGTTACGGATGTATGTTTAGTTCCCGAATGGAGACATTCCTTTGCAGTAAATTCCACGATCATCACATCCAGTCAGGATTGAATCATATACGCCTGGGCCAACTAGTTCATTATTCTTTCGTGAGTTATGTTGACACATCTACAGTGATGGCACATCTAACATTCACCACCATGTAGGAGTCTGCCACAAATGTACAAAGCTGCAATGTTTTCTGACCTCTATCTCTCTACCATCCATGAGGAACATTTGAAAGAAGAAAAAAATTTAAGAAATTGAGGTAAGACATGTAGCAACAATGATATTTTCACAGATGACATGCTGTCAGCTCATCCCCAACTTTCCTTAGTCGTCTCCTATGTCATACCTGGAAAAAAGACATTGACCCTATTCTTTTCACCCTGAACGAGAAATCCAGCCTCAAATCCCTACGGCAATATGTATATATATATATATATATATATATATATATATATATATATATATATATATATATATATATATATATATATATATATATATATATATATATATATATATATATATATATATATTATGTATGAGAGAGAGAGAGAAAGAGAAGGAGATATTTGTCAATTCCGAAGGTGATTGTCTAGGTTAGTTGAGGATATAACTGGTTATTTCTCTCGGAAATCCTGTTTAGCTATTGTGATCCCAGATTGGATTTCTGCATTCTGGCGATCATCTTCCGTAATGATTTGACCCATATATAGAGATCCGGCACTTATTTGATAGTCGGGTCCGTCTATGGTGATATTATTCGCTTCTCTTCACAGAGTTTTAACTTTGATTTGTGCTGTGAATACACGGTATATTTACCGTGTGTACTCGTCTATCTCAGCGTGTAATTTAGAATATTTTATTTCTATTTCACTGTTCTTTGTTCTCTTCGATTCTTGTGTATGTTTGGGGCTGTGTATACATGACGTCACAAATGGGGTGGGGGTGTGTCTGCAAATATGTGACAGTTGTTAGCAAGGGGGGTGGGGGAATTGTTAAAAGTTGATGTCAATACCCTTTCAAGAAATCTGTAAAATACCATGTTGTTTTTCATAATTTTTCTGCGAAATATTTAGGGGTAGGGATAACATTTTATGACACGATTAAGTAGGAGGAATTCTTTATAGGTGTTGACGGGGAGGAGGAGGGGGGAGGTAAAAATTGACAAAATATTTGTCACGTTATTAATGGATATTAATGTATATATTCCCTCTCTATATTTCGTTTTCTCCAAAACATAAAGGTATATATTCTCTCTGTGTGTGTAGTTTTCTGAAATTATTTTTGATGTTTTGTTTGTGACGTTATCATGTTTTTGATAAAGACCTTCTTATCGAAACGTCGGTTCTGTGTATTAATTTATTTTTATTCTTAAAACTATATTTTAACCATTTTGTTGTGAAGACATATTATTTAGTCGTGTTGCGTGACACCATGGTTGCTTTTGTACATCTCGGCTTAGTATCTCCGACTTCAGTATATGTGCTTGATTGGGCAGGATTGTGGTCCTGCTCAATGTCGCGGATGGCCCGACCAATCATAGTGTCCAAACTCTGACCAAGCTCCGTCTCCACTTCAAGGAGTTGGTCTCGATGGAATATTTTAGCCATTTAAAAATAATGTCATTGACATTTGGGATATTCATAATATGTGTTTTGTTTAGAATTATTAGTTAGCTCCCCTCACAAACCCAGCTCATCAAACCGCGTTCCATCGCCGATCATCCACATTGTACTGGCGATACGGTTATATTTATTATTAGCGCCTCAACATTCAATAATAGTTGATTAGCAATGCTCTGTACATAATATGTTTCCATTATATTTATTATTATAATTTAGTCTTAACCACAGTGTATCTTTGTTGAAAATATGCTGACTTGCCCTTATTCTTGAAAGATGTTTCATCTGCCGGGACCCGACAAGAAAGGGGGGGGGGGAATGAATAACATCACTATAATTTGTCATGTATATAGCAAGAAGAGATTACGAATGTATTCAGAGGTAATGGTTGGCTGTCACTTTTCCATAAGGGGTCAAAGTAGTACAATCATCATGCTGAAGTTATATGTGTTACAGATATCGCAGTGAAACTAAACCACAAGAACACATTTCTCCGGACTACATCACGCTAATCAACAGGAGTGTGAGAACGAAAGCAGAAGAACAAATCAGATTGTTTTTATAGTGTTTACCGTGTTCCTTCTATGATAGATCGGTCATCGGCAAGGTTGTATAATGTTTACCATATTCCTTCTATGATAGCTCGGTCATCGGCAAGGTTGTATAATGTTTACCATGTTCCTTCTATGATAGCTCGGTCATCGGCAAGGTTATATAATGTTTACCATGTTCCTTCTACGATAGCTCGGTCATCGGCAAGGTTATATAATGTTTACCATGTTCCTTCTACAATAACTCGGTCATCGGCAAGGTTGTATAATGTTTACCATGTTCCTTCTATGATAGATCGGTCATCGGCAAGGTTGTATAATGTTTACCATGTTCCTTCTATGATAGCTCGGTCATCGGCAAGGTTATATAATGTTTACCATGTTCCTTCTACGATAGCTCGGTCATCGGCAAGGTTATATAATGTTTACCATGTTCCTTCTACAATAACTCTGTCATCGGCAAGGTTGCAGATACAACTTTGGTAAATGGGGAAGAAAATTATATTTTTCCTATGGGATCTCGACCAATCGAAAAATAAGGCCTAACAACAGAATCAAAACAAAGTAAAAATCAGCCTTATTACCTGATGTTCCTGATTACTGCTGTGTTTATCGTTGGTCACTATTTATATACTTTGTGTCTTCTCGGTATCACATACCAAAGATGACCAGCGAAATGTACTGGATAAGCGAAAACATGACCCAATAGGCTTGATTGAATTCTAGTGGCGAAAGTCACGTTTGGGATAAAAACAACTTTTTCCTAGTAAGATTATCCTAATTAATTGGGAGGGAGTGGGAAGGTTGAGTTGATGTTTATTTTTGTGTTAATTATAATGCTCTATTTTCCTTGACAAAAAAAGGGGGGGGGGGGTTTAGCTTCTGAAAAATCATTCAACCAGTATCTACATTCTTGGTTGGGTATGTGAGACAACATATCATTTCGATCAAATTCACTCAAAGTAACACCTTAAAGCCGGAGACTTGGAGGTAACAAGAAGTATATGTATATGCTGCATCCATTCCATTCATAGATAAAGTAGTACGACGCATCCATCCAGCAATTCGATCCATCCATTCCATCCATACTTAGGGGTAGAACGACGCATCCATTCATTCCATCCATACTTAGAGGTATAACGACGCATCCATTCATTCCATCCATACTTAGAGGTAGAACGACGCATCCATTCATTCCATCCATATTTAGAGGTATAACGACGCATCCATTCATTCCATCCATACTTAGAGGTAGAACGACGCATCCATTCATTCCATCCATACTTAGAGGTATAACGACGCATCCATTCATTCCAGCCATACTTAGAGGTAGAACGACGCATCCATCCATTCCATCCATACTTAGAGGTAGAACAACGCATCCATTCATTCCATCCATACTTAGAGGTATAACGACGCATCCATTCATTCCATCCATACTTAGAGGTAGAACGACGCATCCATCCATTCCATCCATACTTAGAGGTAGAACGACGCATCCATCCATTACATCCATACTTAGAGGTATAACGACGCATCCATTCATTCCATCCATACTTAGAGGTAGAACGACGCATCCATTCATTCCATCCATACTTAGAGGTAGAACGATGCATCCATTCATTCCGTCCATCCAGAAATTCGATCCATCCATCCATAAACCCATAATCCCGTCACAGTCGTAGGGGTACAACTTTGGACGCGTCAATGCATATCATCTTCCAATATAGAACGCACATATCACAGACAAGCTGTAAACCACAACACAATCTATTTTTATCTCCGCACTACTTCCTGCTAACTGAATGGAGCATGAGAAGGAAGCACTAAATCAGAATAAATATATAATAAGTTGCAAATTGAAACCAATTGTAATAACAATCAGACTTTATGGACAAACATATGAAGATAGTGGACAACTACACGCCATGCTAGTTTAAACAGAAACTAGCCAATAGCGTGTAAATGACAGAAAATTGTGGAGGTCTGCTGCTTTGTACGGCAACCTGTCTGGTACATGAAAGCAGGATGAGGAAAAAAACGAACAACTCAGATCAGCAAAAAATATAGGAAGGAGAGAGAGAGAGAGAGAGAGAGAGAGAGAGAGAGAGAGAGAGAAGCTGCATCAGTAAATGTTGATCTGTTATTAATGTCAATTTTGAAACATCCATCTATCCATTTGAAAATCAAAGGCAAATCATTAACCCAATCTTCATGCCAAGATTATGTTAGAAATGTCAGATGTGGGCAGTAGTATACTTGCTCATTCGGGGACTTAACCTCGTACGAAGACCTAGACCTAGCAATGACGTCGCTAATAGACGTAATTCACACGTAGTAAGCATTCTCTTTTCTTCTTCAATTAGTGTACTTAGTAGTATTAATTGGTCATTTAAGGCTCTAGCCTCGTACGAGGTCAAGACCTCGCGAACATACCGATGAAGCCACTAATGTCTAGACCGTATTGTAAGGAAAACTATGTATGGAAAACTATGGCACCCAACGACAAGCACGGAGGGTCATTAATGAGTAAGATGGTAGTTAATATAATTTACAAAGGGAAAAATAAAGCTGTAAAAGGCTGGGTAAGATCGTGCCGAGCACCCTTTCTCTTTGCTAATATACCTTATATAAAGAAACAATATGACAATCAAGACTACGGAACTCAGCACAACCTTACCTAGCTTTGTCCAGCTGTACTTTTTGTTCTGTTATCTACATAAACCGTCATCTTACTTGTCAATGGTCCTCCATACTTTTCATTGGTTGTCGCAGTTTCTTTATATAAGGTATATTAGTATTGGAGCAGGATCTCAGTACGACAGTGCCTATCCTTTTATAGCTTCAGTATTCCCTCAATAGATTATATTAACCACCATCGTACTCGTTAATGGTCCTTCATGCTTGTCGTTGGTTGTTATAGTTTTCCTTACATACGCTATATTAGCTTTGGTAAAGGGACTCAGCACGACCAGTGGACGCCTTACCCGACCAGTGCACGACCTCTGCACGCCCCTGTATGACTACTGCACGGCACTATACGACCACTGCACGACCTCTGCAAGTCCAGTTTTTCGCTAAATACGGTCTATTAGTGGCGTCATCGGTATGTTCGCGAGGTCTTGGCCTCGTACGAGGCTAGAGCCTTAAATTACCAATTAATACTACTAAGTACACTAATTGTAGAAGAAAAGAGAATGCTTACTACGTGTGAAATGAGTAGTCTATGAAAAGCAGTAAACAGAACAAGAAGAGATCATGTGAGGAATGAAGTTATTGCAAGAACTGTTGGAACAACGTCTGTGGCCAAATGTATTGAAAAACAAGAGACTGAAATGGTTCGGCCACTTAATGAGAATGAACCAATACTGACCAACAGAAGAGCGTACAACATGCGAATAGAAACAACAAAAGTCAGAGGAAGACCACGAATAAGGAGAATTGAAGGAGATACTAGCGTTCTGGGACGTCACGGTATCGGTAACTATTCAGATTCCCAATCACGTAATAGAAGGGTGATGGGTTATATAATGGCATATCAAGCGACCAAACGTGACATAGCTGGAAAATCGATGACCACTTAATCCTACTACGGGTAACAGCAAAATTAGAAAAACGACAATAGATGTTGATAAAATATCACGATAGTTTAAAATTATTTTTTTGTCGAATGTTGTATGGATGTCTCTCTCCTCCACTTCACGTTCATCTGATCTGTCAGCTGCTCGCAGAGTATAAACCGCGATTGTCTTAACCAGTAATGTAATCGTAAACTGTACCCTCAGTGATTAGTGCCAGACATTGTAATCTGTTGCACAGTGTTTACAGAATGATAGCCCTCAACTGGCCAGGCTGACTGGTAGACAGTGCAATTTTATGAGGGTAAAATCTGGCGACTGGTAGACAGTGCAATTTTATGAGGGTAAAATCTGGCGACTGGTAGACAGTGCAATTTTATGAGGGTAAAATCTGGCTAACTTGCTCGCCGAGAATCTGATTTCATCTATCTCTCTATCTGTCTGTCGCTATCTCGGTCTGTCTCTACTTACACACCTATATAACTGCCTGTCTATCTTATCTTATCTTATCTTATCTTATCTTATCTTATCTTATCTTATCTTATCTTATCTTATCTTGTCTTGTCTTGTCTTGTCTTGTCTTGTCTTGTCTTGTCTTGTCTGTGTCTGTGTCTGTCTGTCTGTCTAATATAACTGTCCATCTGTCTGTCTATATGTCTATCCCTCAACCTATTTATCTGTATTCGTCTGTCCATCATGATGATCACGGCATGATTTTTCAACATCCGTTGGAATGGCTGAGGACAGAAGTATTTGGGGGACCGTTTTTGTTCTGTTGTCTCCAGTGTGGCATTATTACCATCCTAACTGGTTATGGATCCTGCTATTATTATTCTTACTGGCTAATATGGAAACACCCCTCTGTGATGACGCATTTGACCATTCCCATGATTTTCATTGGTCACTATGATTGTACTTTTTGTGACAGCCAATGACAATCAAGAGAACAGTTAAATGGGCCGTATTGGAAGGTTTGTTTTCACCTTAGTCAACATGCCTTATATTCTCGAGGAATATAAAGACAAAATTATAGCATCTTGGTGTGGTGGGTGGGCGAGGTAACTCAGCTGCTAGTGAATTTGCTTCCTATTCGGGTGATCCAAGGTTCAACTGGAAATATTTTTAAATCTCCAGCGGTTAATCTATCTATATAGCCTAGAAAGCCTAAGATAATGGGTACTAGGTCTTCTGGAAAATCTTATAGCCATCACGTTATTGATTATCAATACCAGTCGACTTGAAGGAAGTTGAGAATATACATACACTTCAATTTTATGGCAACTTCCTTCCTGTGACATTGTCCAGATTCTCAACCAATAATTGCCAAAGACCCCTTTATATGTCACTCCTACACGAGATTTGGAACGAGGTTAACACAACTTCCGCAGAAAATCCAGAATGTCTTCAAGGAACATATTTCATGATTACTCATCGCCTGAAGTTTGATGTATGCACGTCTTTTATATTTTTATTTTATTTGGGCCAGTTTTATTCTATATTTTTATCAGAATTCTAAGTCAAAGCGTCATGTTTAATGAATAACCCTCGGGGAATATCAGGGATTCATGCGTGATCGCTGGAGAATGGGGGGGGGGGGGGTGGTGTGTTTGCTTTTGGCCACGTTTCTAGCACTAAAGAAAAGTAATGTTCCGATTTGCTAAGAAGTGGGGAATTGAATCCTCAAATCCCCTCTTATCGACGGGCCTGCCTGTCTTGTATGTATATAAGGGATGTCCATAAAGTACAATTATATTATAAACAGTACCCTTGAAAAAAGTTAAGGAACACATTTTGAAAGGAAGATAAGTCACAAGAAATTAAAAAAACAACTAACAAAACAGCAATTGAAAATATAACATGATAATCTTGTCAGTTACATTCATCAGTATAATTCATGACACTAGCACTCACGTTATGTAAAACTGACAGCACAATAATGAACACAACCCTCATGTTCAACATTACTGACAATAACGGTCAACATTATCAGTATCGCGCGCGCGCGTGCGTGTGTGTGTGTGTGTGTGTGTGTGTGCGTGCGTGCGTGCGTGCGTGCGTGCGTGTGTGTCTCCTCCATTATTGATGATACATTCAAGGCACCGATGTTTTATGGAAATGATGAGCTTGCGAATGAAGCATTTGAGCACTGCCTGCCACTGATGCTGAAATAGCAGAAGCAGTTCATGCAGAGTTGCAGCAGATGGCTTTATATTGCTTAACTCATCGCCCAAGCTCATTCCAATGACGTTCTATTGGATTCATATCAAGATTGTTTGCAGGTCGGTCCTGCAAATATGGACACCCGCTTGTTGAAGGAAATAATATACTGCACGAGAACAGTGTGGCCTTGCATTATCATCTTGAAGGACTTTGTTGTATCCACATAACTTGCAGCGCTGTGATGACTAGAGGTAGTAAAATCTCGTCACGGTATCGGTCACCATTCAGATTCCCAATCACATAATAGAAGGGTGATGGGTTATACGGAGTAAACTCATATCTCCCACCATCACTAATCCCCCACCATGTTGGTTAAGTTGTAGAATTGCACGATCACTAAAGCGTTCAAGAGGACATCTCCATACTCGGATTCGTCCATTTGTGAGCTCCAAGACAAATTCGGACTTATCGGTAAACGTTTGCGCACTCTGTAGTCGCCAATGCACGTTCTACATACGCCATGCTAAACAAGTTACTCTGAGGACAGCACTCAAATGTGGCCGAATGGCTGGACGACAAGCACAAAGGTTGGCTTCGCGAAGACTTCTTCTTTCGTTCACTTGAAACATGTCTATATCTTAATTCTGTCTCATGAATAAAACTCACTGTCTTTTGTAGTTCATACAGTGACCCATAGAGCTTTGATTTCAGTGTTGTTTCCTCTGGGCAATATGTCTGCCTCAGCGTTTCATACTCAGAACACTCTTGAAGTATATGTTTGGCACTCTGTGCTGCCTGTCCACATGGCCGCGTTGCCAAACTTGAATTTTGTGTACGATGAAAGATGTTGACAATGATGATGTTTTGAAAGATGTGACAGTGATGTTTTCACAGGTGACAGCTTGTCAGTCAATCCTCCAACTTTCCTTCGTTACATCCTACAACATGCCTAGAAAGAAGACAGTGGTCATATTCTTGTGCACCTTGAACTAGAAATCTAGTTCTCGGTTGTAACACCGTCGAGCAGGCAAGATACAAGGCAAGAAAGATTGAGGACGACTATTTTAGTTTTAGTTATACCCAAAAGCTGAAATCAGTAGATTAAACTGAAAGTTTTCTATTTATCTTCATTGTAAAGACTCCTTGGTCGAAACGTCGTAACCTATAATCTATAAACCTATAGCCATTTAATGTACTGTGCATATGCCACTCCGTCGCTGAGTTTATGTTGGTAACTCTGTAAGTTTACTTATTCAAGCTAACCACTTATATATTCAGACCCACCGAAGTTTACTTATTAATGTTAACACAAATCATATTTTGGGTACCACTGTGATTTTACGTATTCATATTTTGAACACCATTGTAAGTTTAAATATTCATGTTAACACCGCTAAATAGTTTGGTTACTGCTGTAAGCTTACTCATATATTTTGGGCACAACTGGAACTTTACCTATTCATATTTTGGGCACCACTGTAACTTTATTGAAAGACCTGGCAACACAAAGACAGAAATGGAAAGCTATGGTTTCTGCCCTATGCGCCGCCTATGGCCCTGGAGGAACATAACATAGCATAACTGTAACTTTACCTATTCATATTTGGGCACCACTGTAACTTACATATTCATATTATGGGTACCAGTGTAACTTTACATATTCATATTTTGGGTACCACTGTAACTTTACATGTTCATATTTTGGGTACCATTGTAACTTTACATACTCATATTTTGGGTACCATTGTAACTTTACATATTCATATTTTGGGTATCACTGTAACTTTACATGATCATATTTTGGGTACCATTGTAACTTTACATGTTCATATTTTGGGTACCATTGTAACTTTACATATTCATATTTTGGGTACCACTGTAACTTTACATGTTCATATTTTGGGTACCACTGTAACTTTGCATGTTCATATTTTGGGTACCATTGTAACTTTACATACTCATATTTTGGGTACCATTGTAACTTTACATATTCATATTTTGGGTACCACTGTAACTTTACATGATCATATTTTGGGTACCATTGTAACTTTACATGTTCATATTTTGGGTACCATTGTAACTTTACATATTCATATTTTGGGTACCATTGTAACTTTACATGTTCATATTTTGGGTACCATTGTAACTTTACATGTTCATATTTTGGGTACCATTGTAACTTTACATATTCATATTTTGGGTACCATTGTAACTTTACTTAACTTATATTGTGGAAAAAACAACAAGTAAGGGATCTAGACACCCCACCTAATGGTTTTTGTGGCTTAATACATGAAGAGTTATCTTCATCCCCGACGGCAGATGCCATGGGACCTAGCCTTACCTTTTACTGTTTCTTTACGTATTCATATTTTAGGTACTACTATAACTTTACTTGTTCGTGTTTTGCTGAAATTTCCTTGACAATGAGCTCAGACATTTACAGGTTCCATCTTGGTTGCCGTCAACCCGTATAAGGAACTTAAATGCTATGAACAGAAAGAAGTCACTGCTTACAGAGGTCAAAAAATCAGTCAGGTTGAGCCGCATGTCTTCGCCATAGCCGAGGCAGCTTACCAGAACCTTCTCAGTTCTAGCATTAACCAAAGCTGTATTATCAGCGGAGAGAGCGGGGCAGGCAAGGTAGGCGTAACTACTTCTTCTTCTTTGCTTGTTTCTATACTTTCATATTAGTAACTAACAAGTTCATGCTCGTATGTCAAATGTGTCGGATCGAACAGTGTCAGTATCGTAGTCTAGCTGTAAACCACAACACAATGTATTACATTATTATGACTACACACTGATATCCGGCATGTATTTGAAAACAAACTCGTTGGACAGGCCATGTAGTAAGTATGCCAGATCCCCTAACAAAGATACTCCTCTAAGGTGTGATGAAAAAGGACATGCGCCCTCAAATGTGGATAAAAGTAGCGTTTCAACGAATCGGTAAAGATCTCACTAAAAGCCTCTATAAAAAAACCATGACACATGGGTTAGTTGTGAACTTGTAGAAGACACTGTAAACTGATAGTAGACGCTGTACAATGACAGCAGAAAGTGTAAACTGATAGTAGACGCTGTACAATGACAGCAGAAAGTGTAAACTGATAGTAGACGCTGTACAATGACAGCAGAAAGTGTAAACTGATAGTAGACGCTGTACAATGACAGCAGAAAGTGTAAACTGATAGTAAAAAATATAAAATGGCAGTCATCATCATCAAGTGCCGTCTCCGCAACGAAGGTTGGCTGCAACGTATCTCCAACATCTCCTGTCTCTTGTCTTGGTGGTGCACTCTGCTAGACTGTAACCTGTCCATCGTGTAATGTTACTCTCCCACTTGTATCTCTGCCTACCTCTTGCTCGCTTCCCTTTGACTTTACCCTCAAGTAAGGTCTTCAATAGGGTGTCATGTCTTTTAATGTGCCCAAAGTTTTTTATTATTTTTGATCTTTATTTCTCTTAGTAGTTCTTACTAAAATGGCAGTAGACGCTGTAAAATCACAGTGTAATTGTAGTAGGCGCTGTAAAATAGTAGTAGACACTGTAAAATGGTAGTAGCCACTGTAAAATGGTACTTAGTTATTGCTCTAGTACCAAAGACGGCACATAGGGTGGATGTCATAGATTTTCATGTCTCTTGTTTCATTGCAATTTGCTTTAGATCTTGATTGTTTCTGATACCGATGGTTAAACCTTCTCTTGTAATAGTTCTACATAAAGTTTTCTGTGGTCTTCCTCGTTTTCTCTTGCCCTTTGGTGACAACATAAAAACTTGACAGGGGTCTTTTGGTATCCATTCGTAGCGCGTTTCCTAATAAAATGGTAGTAGACACTGTAAAATGGAGCACGAACTGTTTACAAGAGCAATAACAAAAGTAAAATTTTATTTTTCACCATAGAGACGCGTGTGGAGCACAGTGTTAGACCAGTAGGTTTTACGCAAACCTTTTTTTACGGGATAGCACAGGAGTTCAGTAAGCTAAGGGAGTAAACCCGTACAGGATATCCGGAAGTGAGACCATAAGACAGTAGATAGTGTATTAAACAGTCTTCTTGCAGTTCTGCCTGTTGCCTTGAGTATTTGCATTGCCTTCCTCTTGGAACTAATCAACAGAGTAGAGAACACGGTCAAGGCACGTTCTTCATTAAACCTGCTGGGCAAACAATTATGTGTGACATTTATGGACTATTGTGTCTCGGCAATTTATTTGAAGACCTCATAGTTCATTTGAAATTTGACACTGCCTGCTTCCTGACCCCCACCCCCTCCCCCCTGTAACGACGCAAGCGACCATAATTTATGAACCAATAATGGTCGCATCAGTACAATGCTAAACAAGTATGTTTTATTCGACCATCAGGTATAAAAGTGAAAAATATGGACAAATGTTATTTAAATTTCCGATTAAGACAGACTTAAAACGACATAATTATCTGAACAAACGTTTAATTAGTGACTTGAAATAAATCATTTCCTCTTAATTATTGTATATATTTTTTTATATTTCAGACCGAGACAACAAAGTTCATCTTGCAATACCTGTGTTCCGTAACTAACCATACATCGTTCTGGACAGAGCAGCAGATCCTGGAAGCAAACACTGTGTTGGAGGCTTTTGGTAAGAATTATTGATTTTTGCACCGGTATTTTCCACTTTGATACAGGACATACATGCACGTCTCTCTTAATCTCATTTCTCTAGCAATAGACATACAAACCAAACAATGGATATTTCGCATGACAAAATATAATTAACTAACATTTTGTGGTTAATAATTGTTAGCTACGAAAATAACAGAACGTAGAAAATTGGCGAGTTATTAACTTTGTGACGAGGCACGATCTTTTAACCGATAACACAAGTTCGTTTTGGGTTATATTAGGCCGTATGCTCATTTTGTTCTCAAACTCTCACTAAATCTCTCTTGTAGCAGAACATAACTGTCCTACTAGATTACCAGCAGAAAGTATCAAGAGAACGGAAATGTATAGTGCTATATATTACCAGCAGAAAGTAGCCGAGAGAACGGAAATGTATAGTGCTTTAGATTACCAGCAGAAAGTATCAAGAGAACGGAAATGTATAGTGCTATATATTACCAGCAGAAAGTAGCCGAGAGAACGGAAATGTATAGTGCTTTAGATTACCAGCAGAAAGTATCAAGAGAACGGAAATGTATAGTGCTTTAGATTACCAGCAGAAAGTAGTCGAGAGAACGGAAATGTATAGTGCTTTAGATTACCAGCAGAAAGTAGTCGAGAGAACGGAAATGTATAGTGCTATATATTACCAGCAGAAAGTAGCCGAGAGAACGGAAATGTATAGTGCTTTAGATTACCAGCAGAAAGTAGTCGAGAGAACGGAAATTCATAATGCTACCCTTCTATTTGCGCAAATGACCCAACAAATCCAACTTATATGTTCACATATCCATTAAAAAAGTATAATTGAACTTCAGAGTATCCTGTAACAAATACCTGCTTGATTGTACAGTTCGGTCTGCGGAAAAACATTATTAGATGCACTGATACATATCATCTACAAGAGCGGTGTTCGTGTTCTTGTCTCAGAAAAAACCCACAATCTTGATGGCTGTGGTTAGGGAATTGAACAGTGGCGTATCCAGGATTTTGATATAGAGCATACATTCATAAATGTTAATAATTAGGGCCGTAGATGCATCTTTGGTTTGCAGGCAGGTTTTAGCTAAAAATTGTAATTCTCTCTTATTCGTGGCCAAATCCATTTTCGTGAGTTTATAGTGACCTCGTTTTTTGGGAAATCCATAAATTGGGGGAAAGGGGGGGGGGGGTGACCCACTTTTCTTGCATCCTAGTATTAAACATCGTGTTCAGATTTATCGTGGAAGGGGTGGGGAACCCCTGGCAACTCTCCATCCTTTAGGTATTAGGTATGTTGATTATCCTCTTCACACACCGGACACTTCAATAGGTGCTCAGATCTCCGTTCAGTAAATCTCTCAGGTTATAGCGGCTGATGGTTCTGGTTCTATATTAGTTCACTGCTCTTTTTGAAATCTTTGTCAGGGGTTCTCTACGGGCCACGCCCATCCTCACTTCCAATTCGCGCATTCTCGATATTGACTCATGCTCATTCATCTCAAAATCCTCTGATCGTGCGGACTCACGAAGAGCAATGAGTATATCTGCTCGGTCCATGGGCTGACCGTCTGTTGTGGTGGCGAGGTTAGCTAATTGGTCGGCCCGTTCGTTTCACTCCACGTCCGCGTGTCCGGGGAAACAAATAAGCGTGAGGTTTCGTAGTGATGTTCTCTCTAATGACTCAACCCATTCCCTACGTAGATTTACGGTTTTGACTTTCTGAATCATATTCAGTGAGTCACGTAGTATGCACGCATGGG
Source organism: Meghimatium bilineatum (assembly GCA_034231615.1). NCBI lineage: Eukaryota > Metazoa > Mollusca > Gastropoda > Stylommatophora > Philomycidae > Meghimatium > Meghimatium bilineatum. The sequence goes on from CM067313.1 coordinate 51,648,495, forward strand.
AATATGCCTGCGATTCCAGCCACTTAAGTGACTGCGTTACGGCGAATACTTCCATTGTTAGGCTGCTTGTTGTTGCAGTAAAGACACCACTGTTTCTTCCTTTTGATCTGGCAGTAAAGACCCATGAGCATCGGTGGTGACGGATGACTGACCCGTCCGTGTAAATGGTGAAATGAGATGTTCTGCGTTCGCTCTCAAACTCCTACAGATTAACATGCATATTAGTTTGGAAAACGGTATGCTTGTATCATGGTTTACAGCTTTTCTGCGATATCTACTCCTTGCGGCCTGACACATCCGACTTCAATATTATTTCTGGATCACATTAGCCCTATATGGGATGGGACAGCCAACCCCACCACCAAAACATCCATGGTCGACTCTTACAACGTGCTTGTTAAGTAACGGTGTTGCTATTCCTTGTTCCCTGTTATCTACGGAGTATAAGAACTTATAATGACATGTGACCCCATATGTGAACAGAGCTGATGTAGAAGCTGTTAGGTTACTACCTTGCAAAGAAACGATTGTGGACTTCACCTTGGTAACATACCTGGAGATCTAGTATGACCGAAGATCTAGTATGACCGGAGATCTAGTATGACCGGAGATCTAGTATGACCGAAGATCTAGTATGACCGAAGATCTAGTATGACCGAAGATCTAGTATGACCGAAGATCTAGTATGACCGGAGATCTAGTATGACCTGAGATCTAGTATGACCGGAGATCTAGTATGACCGAAGATCTAGTATGACCAGAGATCTAGTATGACCTGAGATCTAGTATGACCGGAGATCTAGTATGACCGAAGATCTAGTATGACCGAAGATCTTGTATGACCGAAGATCTAGTATGACCGAAGATCTAGTATGACCGAAGATCTAGTATGACCGGAGATCTAGTATGACCGAAGATCTAGTATGACCGGAGATCTAGTATGACCTGAGATCTAGTATGACCGGAGATCTAGTATGACCGAAGATCTAGTATGACCGAAGATCTTGTATGACCGAAGATCTAGTATGACCGAAGATCTAGTATGACCGGAGATCTAGTATGACCGGAGATCTAGTATGACCGAAGATCTAGTATGACCAGAGATCTAGTATGACCGGAGATCTAGTATGACCGAAGATCTAGTATGACCGAAGATCTAGTATGACCAGAGATCTAGTATGACCGGAGATCTAGTATGACCGAAGATCTAGTATGACCGAAGATCTAGTATGACTGGAGATCTAGTATGACCGATGACCGGAGTGTTTGAGCAAAGAAACGATTATGGACTTCACTTTAGTAACAAGCTGGACACAGAAAAGATCATATTCACCTTGCCAAGCTATATAACAATCTGACATAGTCACAGTCATCATCTCTAAATAGTATCAGAATAGTTACACACCATATTCAAATAAACGATGTTCTTGGGAGGCTGCCAATGTACAAGCTGAGAACCACGTTTTTTTCTTATATGTTAAATACAGACAAGTTGAATACACAAGGTTTCTACATTTAATGTTGTTCTTGGAACGGAGACTAAGATGTGAGGGACAGGACTGGTTGCGCATGTTGACAGGAAGTAAGCAATTAGTGGCAACTTATGTACTAAAACTCGTGTAACTACGGTCAGTTATTAAAGCAGCTCTTAAGATGTCGTCACAACCAGGTCATTCCAGCTGCAGCTGTGTCTAACTAGAAGTTATTCTTGCTTGGCTATCTCTTGTAGTTAGTAGCCTTCGTCAAATTTACAGTTATAATAATAATATATAATAAGACCCATAACCGGGCAGGATCGTAGAGGTGCCACACTGGAGGAAAAAAAAACATCCTCGCAATTCTATCCTTAGCCATTCAGAGAATTGTAGAAAAATCATGCCAGACCACTCCTTGATGTTATCAATACAGGATTTACTTCGACCACACCTTCTTCTTCTATCCTCGACTGTTGCTTGAAAAATAATTTTAGAAAGTGAAGACAAGTTTAGAAGATCCGCTGTATGGTTGACTATATATATAGGTGATTGTCAGTATGGGTGATTATATGGGTGATTCGCAGTATACACGAGTGAAGTAAGAATGTGGACAGACATAACCAGGGCCACACGGCAAGGACTTTGACTACACGTAATTAATGAAACCAAGAAAGAATACTATCGGTAAAGTATTCGTTGATATTGTATGTGCATACGGATTCATACAAAAATGGGATCTCACATTGTCAAAGCAAGAAGGAATTTGCAGTGGGAAAAAGAGTACAAAACGACCCACTTGTTTGTATTACAGAGACCTGCTTATACTCATATCTCAGAGGCACCCGTGTGTTTTTAGCGTAGCAAAGAAAACCAGCACTCTTACTTGTCACGCATGTCACAGGAGACAACTAAACAGGTTTTGGGGTGGGATTTGCTTTCAAATCCCATAGGTAACCAAAGTGACTCACAAGTCATGCTGAAATTGGATGTGTTAGGCCGAAATTCGCAGATATCGCTACGCAGCTAAGCTGTAAACCAAGGTAGTACCAAGGCTTAAACAGGTAGCAAAAAATAACACAGTGACTTGTCACAGGTGCCGAAAGAGGTGGCTGAAACAGATTGCGTTTGAAGTTTGGCTTACCAATGCCATTGAAGGAAAAAAATGACCAAAACATTCAATATACCCGGTATTATTCTTATTGTTCTATGTGGGTACACACCCCCACAGATTAGCGGGATTTAGTCCGAAAGACGTAATGCAATGTATCATGGTTTACAGTATGGCTGTGATAAGTACACCTTTTGGTTTGCCACACCCAAATGGCTTCTGGGTCACTTTGACCCTTTTAGGATGTGACAATCAAAACACACCCAATCCTCCTTAGTTGCCTCTTATGACATGCTTGGCAAGTCACAGTTTTGCTACTTTTTTCTCTCCTTTCAGGTCCGATAGTATACTGATGAGTTCAGTGTTGAAGTCGGATGTGTCTGGCTGTAAGACGCAGATATTGCTAGTATGATGTAACAAATGACTCAATGCATTTTGTTTTCTAGACTACAATCTGCTGCTTCTTCATCTTATTATGTGTTCATTCTCAAACTCCTACATATGAGCAGTTTGCGGGTCGTAAATATTTGCGCTTTTCGCCATGATACAGCCGACTTCAAAATGGCTTCTGGGTCATGTAACCCTCTATGGGTTGGGAAGCCAATTCTGCCCCATATACCTCCTTAGTAGCCTCTTATGCAAGGAATACCTCTCTTAAGAGACTAAACATACATCCAAAGAACTCTTGCTAAACACAGATACACCTTTCAGACAACAAACCTTAAACAAGTTCTGATGTCACCTCGGTTACTCAACGGAGGGGACTTCTTGTCAGAATGGCTATGTTCTATCAAGAGCTACTTGCTCACAGCTAAAGGGATTACTTCATCATCATCATCGTTGTCGTCATCATCATCATGTAGATGGCATGTTCCAGTATTGTAAATGCAGACATTCAAATAGGTAAAAATGTATGACCACAATTATTTTGTGGTAACAACGCTGGCCACATTTGAACACACAATTCATATAACCACATGGTTTCATCACGACTAGGAAATAGCAATAATAATAATCTCCCGTCCCTGTTTTCAAATGTGATCCACAGTTTGGCTGAAGTAAAGTGGCAGTATGTCTCGAATAGCATAAAATATCAGTTTAATGCATATATTCCGGACTATGCCCTGCTAACCAGCAGAGTTTCTGATGGTAGAGGAAGAAAGTAATAAACCACCAATACTGTATCAACAAGTCCAAACAATCCTGTATATCAGGGGTGGGCAAACTACGGCCCGCGGGCCGCATGCGGCCCGCTATTGGATATTTTGCGCCCTCAAACACATTTTTAAATACACGAACATTGTTAAAATATTTGCAAAACCTTTTACCCATATTAGAAAATATACTGTTATAGTGTAAGTCTGTTAGAAATGTAATTTATTTCAGAAGTTATCTACATTATGTAAAACTACCTTTCTTTACAATAAAAATATTTAATTGATTACTTACCGAGAATTTTAAACAAAAACATACATTATATTATATGCGGCCCTCCAATAGCTTTACAATTTTCAATGCGGCCCTCTGCACAAAAAGTTTTCCCACCCCTGGTGTATATGTTTGTTAATTAGCAGTTATTCTCACATTATAGCAGGATACCTCTTGTAAAAGTGCAATGGTGCTGCTAGATTTCCTACAAAAAGGATGTAGTCCAGAGAACGGAGATGCTTTGTATGTTTAAAAAAAAATATTTGCGCCAGTGGCCCGAAACATTCGACTTTGAGGATAATCCTGTATATGACAGATTTTTAAACTATTATTTATTTTAGGCTTCACTCGTACATTTAGTTATCTGTCTATTTTGTTGATCCTATCCCAAAATATGGTTCTACTATTTGTGCGGAAAACAAACGAAATTTAGGCAATTTTTTAACCGCAAATTATTTCCATTGTCTAATCGGTCTATAAAGACAAAATTGCTGATCGACGCAGATTTCATAAAAAGTGTGAAGGTGGACCCTTGTTTTTCCCGTGTGTTGCCGAGGCCCGAAAGGGGAGCAAAGAATAGCAACACTGTTTACCCTCCACGCATGCCGTAAAAGGCGACTAAGGAGGTTATGGGATGGAGTTGGCTGTCCCATCCCATATAGGGTCAGTGACCCAAAACCATGCTGAAGTCGAATGTGTCAGACCGAAAGGCGCAGATATCGCAGCAATGTTGTAAAACATGACACAACGCATTCCGTTCTCCGGACTACATCCTGATAATCTGCAGGAGTTTGATAAAGAACGCAGAAGAAGAAGAAGACCCTTGTTTTTGAGAAATGACCATTGTGTTTTATCTGCTTTTGCTGTTAGACGTCGCATAATTTTATTGACGATCTGTTTTCGGGTTACGACAAGTATAGTCTCTTGATATGCAGTAACATTGCGGCATTCTGAACGTTGATAACATCTTCAATCCACCTTCTTCTTGGTCTTCCTCTACATCTCTACTGTTTACATTTTCATGTTGTATGCTTTTGCTGCTGGCAAATATTGGTTCATTCTCATTATGTGTCTAAGCCATCTCAGTCTGTGTTTTTCAATATATTTCAACCATATATGTTGTTCCAATAGTTCTTGTAATCTCTAAATTTAGTCACAAAGCCAGTAATACGTGAGTGGTTCGTCTCTTCTTCTTCTGTCTAACTACTTTGGACGAGTTCAAATTGCGAGACTAATTTACAAACCCCTCTACCACAGAGACATATGATATATACATACAGCTATTAAGTCATATGATTGATCTGTATTATAATTGAGCACAAATAATGTATATATATATATATTGATTTGTTTTAGGTAATGCCAAGACAGTCCGCAACGATAACTCCAGTAGGTTTGGCAAGTTCATGCAGGTGTGTTTTTCTGGCAACCAGATCAAAGGCTGTATCGTACAGGATTATTTGCTGGAACAGTCTAGGATTACTTTTCAAAATGAGCAAGAGCGGAATTATCACGTATTTTACCAGTTAACAGCCGCGGCACAGGCGTGCCCTCAATTGGCTGAATCCTACTTGCTGGGACCTGCTGATTCTTACAACTATCTTAGCCAGAGTGGATGTTTCGCCCTTGATGGTGTTAACGATGCAGTTATGTTTGATAGCTTACGGCTTGCAATGAATGTTCTGGGAGTTTCCGAAGAGATGTCTCATGGCCTTTTCTCAGTACTTTCTGCAGTTCTTCTTCTTGGAAATCTCAAATTTCAACCAGTAGATGGAGATTCAGAGAAGAGTGAATTATCTTCTGTGGATAAGGAGATTGTGGACAAAGTGTGCCACCTGTTAGGGTTTGAAGTAGACAGCTTCCAGTGCATTGCTCTGTTCAGACAAATCCAGGTCAGAGGCACCATAACTAGCATTCCCTTCAAGTTACAAGAGGTAAGTTACTCAATAATCTCTGACATACAATCAACACATCAAGGGACGTAGACAGGACTTGACAAGGTAATATATATATATATATATATATATATATATATATATATATATATATATATATATATATATATATGAAACAACTAATCCGTAGGGTCCCATATTTACAATGATAAAAAACTAACCACTTCATCTTTGAGGGATTGTTTATCTTTGTTTTTAGAAAACTACTAAAATCATACACACACAAACACAATATCTTTATATATATATATATATATATATATATACTTATGTATGTATATACCACAGATAATGAATGTGTTGGACCATTGGCGCAAATATAACGGCGACACAACGCATTTCCACACTATGGACTACATTCTGCTGGAAATCTAGTAGAACCATGGTCCTGCTGCAAGAGAGATTCAGTGGAGTATGAAAATGAATCAATGGTACCCCCTTTCCCTGTCAACAATGGCCATGAATTTATCCCCCCTTCCTTCCTGCTTAATTCTGTAATAAAAATGTGAATCCTCACCACAAACACACACACACACACACATTGTTTTTCGGAAATAATACCCAATAATACGCTTTTTTCTGATTTTGTTGTTGTTGTTGTTGTTGTTGTTGAAAAATCTACCAAATTTAGACAGTTTGTGGCCTTGCATAAAAACAGCATTTTTGACGTCAATTTTTGTTATTCCCTTCCTCACCCTTGTCAACAACTGTCACATTTGTTTAGATGCTCCCCCTTCCCCACAGCCCCAATATATAAACATATACGTTCTACATGTCACAGTTTGCAAACACTCCGGCTATCAATTTATTTGTATAACTTTGACAGATTTTGACTAAAAAAAATAACCAGGCTGTTGGTCTGAACAGAGGATGGAATCATTTTACATTTGAATCGTCGTCTCGTTGACTTTGCTAATAACAGACCAGGCTTATCCACGCAGGCGTTCATTTCACACGGGTCACGTTCATCGCACAATCAATTTAAAATGCGATCAATTTAATGCCTAGACGGAGAACGCTATTAATTATGCAAGCACACAATCATTCATGCACATAAGTTGAAATTATCGTCTACTAATTACTTCAAGTATTACACATATTTTTTTTAAAATGATGTATACAGTCGAATCCTTGTATATCGCATATTTCTATAACAATAATCCCACTTTAAAAATTCAAAGTCTCTAATTATTAGATATTATGTATGTTGATTATCATCTTCACACACCGGACACGTCCATAGGTGCTCAGATTTCTGCTTCAGTAAATCTCTCAGGGTATAACGGCTGATGGTTCCGGTTCTATGTTGGTTCACTGCTTTTTTAAAAATCTTTGTCAGGGGTTCTCTACGGGCCACGCCCATCCTCGCTTCCAATTCGCGCATTCTCGATATTGACTCATGCTCATTCGTCTCAAAATCCTCTGATCGTGAGGACTCACGAAGAGCAGTGAGTATGTCTGCTCGGTCCATAGGCTGACCGTCTGTTGTGGTGGCGAGACTAGCTAATTAGTCGGCACGTTCGTTTCGCTCCACGACCGCATGTCCGAGGACAAAAATAAACGTGAGTTTTCGTAGTGATGCCCGCGTATTTGCTTTCTCCAATGACTCCACCCGTTTCCTACGTACATCACCTGTTTTTACTTTCTGAATCATATTCATTGTGTCACTTAGTATGCAAGCATGAGAATAGGCTTGCTATTTAAACCAGTTAAGTGCCTGCGTTACTGTGAATACTTCCATTTTTAGACTGCTTGTTGTTGCGGTAAAGACACCACTGGCTTCGTGTACTGTTCTTCCTTTTGATCTGGCAGTAAATCTAGTTCAGCTCCGAATACAATGCATAGTTCAGAAATACTCTCCATTCTGAGAGATGTGATGCTATATTGTGTAGTTCTTGCATCTTTATGAGACCCGTGGTCTAACCATTTTGAAGATTATTTTACAAATGGCTTCTCTTGCTCTTCCTCTCTCTTTTTTGTGTGTGACATCTGGTACACATTTCAATGAATGTAGTTGTATTATCACGCCATTCAGTGTATTCATTGTAAGCACATTCTTGATTCTTGATTAGAAACTGGCCTCACAGCACGTGGGGCATTCCCATAAGTGCTCCGCCCTCTATTTCAGTAGTCATTCGACTCGATGGTGTTTCGAGTCTAATGTCGCCGAAACAGACGTCGACATCAGGGCACAAGTCTGGCCCTTGCGACAGGTTTCTTTGTTGTTCCGCCCACCCACGACGTGCCCGTAACCAGTTCAAGCACAACGTCGGTCTATCGGAACAACATGTCATTTACCTAGGTTTTCTGTTGCATGGTTAGTTTGTTTAGTGAGCCATTGGTGAGACCCACAAACACAACCGCATGCGCCATTGTAAGCACATGACTTATATAAGTTGACATTATTTGTTGTTGTGTGTGTATATAGAAGGTATGTTGTACTATTGTGTATTCATACACCCAATCACGTGAATACCTGCGATAAAACTGATTAACTACATTCAACATACACATAAATTTAAACCGGGGTAGGCGACATCTATAGCTACGCCCAACCTCTAGCTCACTGTTTCCACTACTTTTTTGTAACCATTCCCCCAAAAATGTCATTCTTAAAATTGTAGTGCCCGCCCTCCTCCCCTATGTAACATATACATATTTTGCTATATTCACAAATTGAAGTATTCACTAAATGAAGCCTAATTACAACTTGTTCGAATTGTTCTGAACAATGAAATTGCCCCTGTGGAGCATGTGCCCCACTTTGGGAAACAATGCTCTAGATCATCACATGAATTTACTGTCCAGGACACGCCGACGTCCACGGTACTGAGAGAGCAGATACTTGCATTCCAGGCATCAATATACTGGGAGTTGGCAATGGATGAGTAGATGTGCTGAGACCGCTTCGTGAGAGCCTTCTGGATGGGGACACCACGATGGATGAAACATCGAGACTGAGATTTCAGGAGTTCGGTAAATGTGCAACTACTAGTAGTTGAACTGGACGCCTGCGTGGCAGACTGAGAAATCTGGTCAACCAGCTAACTATGGGAACCGTCAGTATGTATATTTCATGGGACGTATTCCTTCCAGAACGTTGTCTTCCCAATGAACTCTCTGAACCTCTCTCTGTCTTGGGCGATGTGGCTTGCATTTTCTAGCGATGTAATCATGTTATCTTTCATGTCGTCAGTCCATCATCTTCTTGGTCTGCCCTTTCTCCTCTTTCCAGGTACTCTTCCCTCCATTATTTGTCTTTCTAAACAGTTGTGTCAGTATGTATACCTTTCGCATATATACACAATCTTGGACACACAATAACAGATGATGAAAGATATGAAGACTTGTTGATTGAGCGTACTATGAGTCATAGTGCCACACTAAATCCGTAATACTGGTTTGAAGAAGAGATTTTTATGTGTAATTTGTTGCCAAACACAATACATGCTGAGAAAACGTGCAGTCAGTTGGCGGAAATTAGTCTCTTGTGATAAGCGTCGAGTGGATGTATGGAGGTCGAGTGACTACACTCACTTCCGTCATGCGCACAACTGTTAACAGACACACTTGAGTGGTATTGATGATGTGTGATGTGTGCGTGAGTTTGTGTGTGTGTGTGTGTGTGTGTGTGTGTGTACGCGAGCGCGCGTGCATAGTGAATAAAATAAACATATTACAAAAGATTGTGTCTAAAAAAAACTGTTATCATCGGGAACTTTAAACACAATTATTTATGCTTTTAGAACGCCTCACGTTCGATTTTTCTATATGCTCTGATGTTGTCCTTGATTGTGTTTATACGTTTCGCTGCTGACACCTTTTATAGACGATATTATTATTGTGTTGTAAGAGGTATAAACAACACTCCGTAACGGTTGTAGATGTGGCCAAGTAAACAAAAATGTTGTCCATTTGTCCACGACATTGCGGTGTATCGGGGAATATGACGTTAATACTCGAATTTTTCATTGACCAACGGTATGCCTGGGAATGATGTAGTTCTCATTAAGTACGCCGCTTTTACTTTACCAGACGATCTGGTACCCATTTCCTTAGACTGGGTCAAGCTTGGAGCCGTATACTATTTTAGCAAGAGCAATATCAATTTTCAATTATTACTTAAATACATGGCTGCTGCTTGATTCCAGACCAAGGACTTGTATTCCCGGTCCTGTTTTTGTAAGTGCAACTTCTTCTCTGAAGGTTTCCGTGGTGTATGGACTAGTGCATTTACAGGTAGTCCAAACTTTGTTGTAGTATGTGCCAGGGAGTGTTATCGGATCTCAAAACAGCAGCAGGAATATTCACACTGTGACCTACAGTTAAGTCCGTAGATCAGCGATAGGGGGGGGGGTTAAAGTATTCGCAACCCCCTCTTTACGGAATTGAAACATTATTTTTTAGTACTAGGAATTTAGCCGAAAGGTAGGTTAATCCCATTCCCCCCCCCCCCCGCTTAAAAAACCCCCGATTTTCTACAGAAAATTATCACATTTCTCATGAAAAAGAAAGAATTGCACACGAAGATGGGAGAATGCCCCCACCCCCTCTTTTTTAAGTAACCTCTCCTTTCTAAAGCCATATCTAGGGGCATGTCTACAGTGCATAACGTAGAATCGATTAAAGAGAGTAGAACATAACAAGATCATTTGATATTCTACTTATTATATTGTCCCCTATAGCCAACTTGAGACCATCGACATCCTCCAAAGCTGGTACAACTCAATACTTCATTACATGACAATGTGAATGGTGTAAGCACGTTTTATAGCTATGTATCTGACTACTTTGATATCAAGAGAGCAGTCCAGCAAGGGTGTGCTCTTGCTCGAATACTCTTTGGGATATTCTTAAACCTCCCCTTTACATTACCCATTACAAAAAATCGGTGACAGTAACCAATTTGTACAATCTCACATTGGTTGTACAATCTCACATTGGTTATACAATCTCACATTGGTTGTACAATCTCACATTGGTTATACAATCTCACATTGGTTGTACAATCTCACATTGGTTGTACAATCTCACATTGGTTGTATTATAAATATATATTATAAAGCTTGAATACCACTCTTACCATTTCAACATATTCCAGATCATTGAGAAGTGAACTGCTAGAACTAAAGTACTAATATAATCAATTGTACTTTCTACTAGGCCGTAGAGAACCGACACGCCATGGCTAAAGCGCTTTACTCACGAACATTCGCATGGCTTGTGGACGCTATTAACAAGTGCACCAACCCGGGGGCTTACCAGAAACACTTCATTGGAATTTTGGATATATTTGGATTCGAAAACTTTGAGGTATGTATATATATATATACCGTAATGATCATTATATGTACATACTACTCGTGTTTCTTCTTGTGTGTACATATCTTGTGTGTACGCATCTTGGGTGTACATATCTTGTGTGTACAGTGTCGTGCTTACTCATCGTAATATGTGTTCTTTATAAAGGCCTTTTTAATAATCGAAACGTCAATTTTTGTGCTATTATGCGTGTTTCAAGTGAGTAGCAGAACTTTTTTTTTAATTTTTGATTAGAAAACTATCCTCACAGCACGTGGGGCCTTCCCATAAGTGCTCCGCCCTCTGTTCCAGCAGCCACTCAACTCGATGGTGTTTCGAGTCCAATGCTGCCGAAACAGACGTCGACATCAGGGCACAACTCTAGCCCTTGCGACAGTTTTCTTTGTTGTTCCGCCCACCCACGCCGTGCCCGTAAGTAGTTCAAGCACAACGTCGGCATGTCGGAACAACATGGTAACTGTTATCGAAGGTTACGACTACAAAAAGTAGAACTTTATCACCATAGCCCCTAGTTTCGCACGTAAAGTTTTATATATATATATACACACACACTGGTAAAAATACCAACTGTTTACAACTACCCCTGTCGTGACGTCGTAAATTTCGTAGCATACCCCATTTATCGAGAGATACGTGGTGCAGGTTAATGTTTTTCTTGTTCTCGTTGTCAGGTGAATATGTCTACACAGCAAGTCCGGTTTTCTGACTGGAAAAATAAAAGTAAAGGTAGATCATCAACCTGTCATAGGAAATGAAGATAATTCTGCAAGTACTAAGTCGCAGAAACTATTTTGTGGTATGACTAGTTCTCTTCCTTGCTGTGTTTACTTTCTCCAATCCATTCGCCAGGTACCCATTTACAGCTGCGTCGAGTGGATGAACGGTTAAGTCTGGCGAGAAATAACGACCCGGATGTTTTTATTCCGGACATGGATTCGAACCTGGTACGCTGTAACTCGGTGATAGTAAGCAAACTCACTGTCAACTAGGATACGACGCACTTGATAAATGCTGCTGTATTTGAAAACTCCCCAAGACTCCCATACAGTTTAACTTGTCTACACAGCAAGTCCGGTTGTCTTGATAAATGTTGCTGTATCTGAAAACTCATCAGTGTTCTCATACAGTTTTCTGTGGATATTTAACTCTGTGGGCCAGTGCACCTCCTTAACTGGTTTAGTGTAACGCATGATAGTTGTGTCATGTTCTAATGCAGATGATAACTTGCACAATTCTGTCTAGATAGTAGTAGTTGTCTTGTGGGTTGTCAACTTTCCTAATAGCTTTGATGGGGTTTTTTATTTTCCTGGTCAATGATGTCTTGATCTCATGTTTTTCTAGCATATTTGCCTTGGTTAATAAGATTATGAAATATTGTCCCGGGTATGTATCCTCTCAAAGTTTGGGCGCTAGTTTAGTACACACTAGAGGAATGATGTCGTCAGTATTTTTTTCCACCTCTAAAAAAAGGGCTCAAAAGGCAGAGGATTGACTTTATTGTACTCGTGTTACTCCATATAAACTTCATCATTATCACGAAGTGGCACACCGATGCCGAGATGACAACTCATAGCACGTAACTCCGTAGCTCCAAACGATAATCCCCAGGAATCTCCGAAAAAAATACACTTTATAAACATGACGTCGCAAGCGGGCTTCGACCCGCAAACTCTTGACCACAAGACAATGGGCTTAACCAATACGCCAGGGAGATCCAGCTGTACCAGATGACCTAGTAGCCACCTATGAGACTGAATCGACATAGAAACCGTTGAAGATGTAAAATATGTTTCCAATATAACAGAGAATCATAACTTAGATCACTAGACGTTGAAGCCACCGTTCGTACGATTCTGCTAAGGCATGGAAGATCTAACCACACATACTTTTACACTGCTTTAGTAGACTTTTTTATCAAATATAGAAAACACTATATTTTCAATAGTTTTACCATAAAAGGGAGGGGGGAACTGATTACAATATTTTATTTTTACTTTTGTGTGTGTAAAAGTGTCATGTTATTTTATGCATGAGAGGGAGATTGAACGCAATTTCCCCCTCGTATCTATGGATGCGTATGCACTTAAACCCACTGTGCTATTGACCGAGGCTCTCATTTGTAAGCGTATACCGTTCTCATTTACACCGAGGCTTCTGTGTGGATTTTCATTTGTTAAATAATATATATACAGTTAATGAACTCTCGGTAATGTTTGTGTTTACAACCACCTTTGTCGTGACGTCAAAATTTTTGTAGCATACCTCTATCGAGATATCCGTGGTACAGATTATTGTTATTCTTTTTCTATATATTGAAGTAGCCTCACAGAGTGACGCGCAATCGGGTAGTTCGTGATCCTGTTACTGTCGTTAGGTCACAAACTAGCCTTCACAAAACGGATATTTACATTGAGCGCCAGGATTGATTGGCATTGCCTCATTCTGGATTCTTTCCAATCTTTCTGTTTGAGTCTGACTCATTGTCAGAATTGCCAGTGCGTCCTCTACCACCGCCACCACCAATCCCTGCTACAGCAGAAATAGCAGCCTCTGTTCACATTGAGCAACAGCCATAACTTTCATCGCCGCAAGACCTTTATAATCCTTTACAATGATGTGGTGAACACGATTTTTGAAACTCAGATTTCGGTCCAACATAACCCCCAAGTACTTCATTGTGCTGGTTCTCTCGATGACATCCACTCTCAAAGAAACCTATGGCGTGTACGTGTTTACTATGTGATTATTTAGGGAAAACCATGTTATCGATGCTTTTGATGGAATAACAAAAGCTCCAGAGTTACTGCTCCATTCTCCTATACGATCAAGCTCCCTCTGAAAATTCCTGGCAATCGTTTCTCTATCTCTGCCCTGCCTATATACCAAGATGTCATCATCATAAGTAATGGTTATCCCTGGTCTTGCAAACTGACAGCGTGTAATTTGAACTGTATACACATTAAATAGTACTGGGGACAGAGATGACCCTTGTGGTAGTCCTGGGTTTATGACTGTTGGTGCTGTAGACCAATTCCCACACTTAAGAATAACCTGTCTCTGAAAAATTGCCGAGACAATCCACCTGACAACAAAAGGACTTACTTGGAGTTGCAGCATTATGACTATCAAGAAATCAAGGACACTCTGTTATAAGCATCCTCCAGGTCTATTGCAGCAGCGCACGTCTCCATTCGTTCGTCAAAACCTTCGAAAACTTCCTGCACGAACACGGTGGCGTTGTGCCAAGTCTGCTTTCCTGGACGATAGCCTCCCAATATTGATGGTAGTCTGTTATTCTTTTCTAGATGTAGGGACAATTTCCACGCAACAATCTTTTCTAATAACTTGCCGATCGTATTCTGCATGGTTATGAGTCTGAAACCATGTATCTTAGCATGACTCTTGCCAGGCTTGGGTAGTGGGATCAAGTAACTATGCAACCAGTCTTCCTCTACTGTGTCATTCGCTAGGCTCTTGTTGAACAACATTGCCAGCTCCTTAAGGTCCTCGTCTGACCTGCCTCTGAGATCATCGTACCTACGAGATGCCGTCAGGTTCTGGCGCCGTGTTTCTTGAACTTTTCAGTACGGTTGTAATATCTTCAAGAGTAATTACATTATTGCTTTCCATCACTTGCTTATTGCACATGTCTGTGACTGTTTTCATGATTTCATTGTAATTCCCTAAATTCCTCTGACCAATTTGTGCCTTGTAATGAGCCAGCAGTGCTGCACCCTTATTCTCATCTGTCTTCTGCCATATTAAGTCTTTGCTTTGAAAATTGGGGATTGTTATAAGCTTCCCTAGGTCGTTCATTGAATTATGCAGGCGCCAGAACAGTTTTAGTGACTTTTCTTTTGCAATGTCATGAAAACAGTCTTCCCATTTTTTGCCTTCGCAGTTTTAGTGAGATCTTTAAATTGTTGCACCATGTCGACTTTGGTCTGTTTTAATTGCGAAACAAGATCTGGTTGTACTGTCACTTTTTTTCTTCCTTTTTGTCACTCTGCAACTGCGCTACATTTGATCTTCCATCCACATTGAACTTCCTCATTCCATCCAGGGGGGGGGGGAGGTTGATTCCATGCATGTGCCCTGGTGGCGTCTGTCCTACGTTTTTCCTTTATAATTCTTTTTATGATGGACGACCCATTTCAATCATACTGGAAGGACTTAACTCTAGCTCTCTGTTGTTTAATTTTTTCGTTTGTCCACCAACAAGACACATGGCAAATGGTCACTGCCGTGATACACCAGCACATCCCATCTACATTTGGGTGTGATATCAGCCGTCACTAGACTGTCGTCGTCGCCATCCCTAGCAGCCAGCCTTGTCGTGCGCCCGTCGTTTATGCATACTAAATTCATATCAATCAAAGCCTCCTCAAGATCTCTTTCCTGTTGATTAGATGTAGTATTGCCCCAAGAGCTTCCTTTTGCATTAAAATCCCCGACAGAAGATGACGTCTCTTTCGTCTTTTACTACACCTAGAGATTTCCAGCTCTGCACGTTCAGGCTGGTGTTGCATCTTACACGTAGACGAGCACGAAAAAGTGCTGTGCGTTTTGTACTCTGACAGCTTTCAGCTGAATATCATCACCATCCCATTCAGACATATCTATCTCGACAGCGTCAATGTCTTCTCGTACAAGAATTACTTGCACCAGGTGTCGCCTATTGTAGATACTTTGAATGCCTGTGACTTGGAGACGGTTTTCCATTCTATGTGAAATAACTTGAAATAACGGCTACACTCATGAATATTTCAGCTCTGATGCACGAACTCCGTCGCACCGGCAAAGATCGACTCCCTTGCCAAAATAACTAACACCACATCATAGACGAAATAATGAATTAATCCATCAATCAAGTGATGTTGACGGTGTCACACACAAAAACACTTCGATATGTCCGCCATTTTGACCGGAAGTGTATGTGTGTTGTGACATTGTGTTGTCAATAAGCTTGGTTGGTGAGCATCTACCGTGCCACAATACGTCCATCTTGTAACTTTTCTCTTTGTCGTCCCCTATCTCTTCTCCCCTTGATCTTTCCAGTAGTTCTTCTCAGCACATGCCCTAGAAACCTTCACGGTCTGCCCCTAATGTTTGAAATCATGGATCTTTTTACGCCAGCATCAGTGAGAACCTCTGCATTAGTTTTCTTAGCTGTCCATGGTATTTTCATCATTCTTCTCAGAAACCACATCTCTATAGCCTCTAATTTACTTTGAATTTTTTTGTTTACAGTCCATGCTTCACATCCATTAAAAAAATTGGTTCTTCTTCTTCTTTGTTCATTCTCAAACTCCTCCAAATTAGCAGGATGTAGTCAAGAGAACGGAATGTGTTGTGCCATGGTATACAGCAATGCTGCGATATCTGCGCCTTTCAGCCGGACACATCCAACTTTAGCATGACTTTGCGATATGTTGACCCTATATGGGATGGGACAGCCAACTCCATCCCATAGCCTCCTTAGTTGCCTCTTACGACATGAATTGAAGGTAAACAGTGTTACTATTCTTTACTCTTCTCTCAAGCCCCTGCAGCACACGGGCGAGAATTGGTTTGATATAGCATATCAACACTCGAATTCGGATCTGCATTGATAGACTTCCATTGCACAAAATGGTTCTCATTTTTTGGAATGCTGATTTGGCTTGTGCTGTTCGGCTCTTTATCCCACTTGAGCATCTACCTTCTGATGTTAACAGGGTGCCAAGATATTTCACTTTTTTAAACTTGTGCTAATTGTGTGTCGTTAATTATTATGTTGCATCTTAGTGGTGTATGTCTCTTTGAGACAACCATTATTTCTGTTTTCTTCTTCTTTAAACTGAGGCATTTGTTTCCACGCTCTTTCACTACTTTATCTAATAGGGCTTGTAGTTCCTGCGATCAGTACTGTGTCGTCAGCATATCTCAAGTTATTTATATTGCATCCTCCCACTTTTATTCCTGGCATATCTTCTATATTTCGCATAATGTATTCTGTATGCAGGAAGAAAAGATCTGGTAACATTACACAACCTTGCCTGACACCCATTTCTATCTTTTGAAATCTACCTATAGTGTTGTTAACTCTCATCGCAGCCGTTTGTTTCCAATACATATTTCTTACTATTCTTAGATCTTTCCCATCAACGTTAAGATTTTCTAGTAGTTTTATAATCTCAGAATGCTTCACCTTATCAAATGCTATATATTCATATATATAGCAATATATTCATAGCAATCTAATAACGTAATATATTCATAGCAATATAGTAGTCAGCAATCATGTTAACTCTCACGTTTTTACATTGTTATTTTTACTAGATAGAAATCGAATCGTGCCGCATATATCTCGATGGCAATAACTTGCCTAACTGACCCAGTGCTAGACAAAAGCTATAACATGGCGTCTGGGTCTGGATTGAGTCATACCAAGATATCCTTGTCCGGGCTGTGTCATGCATTCAGCAATCCCACTTTGATCGATATTTTTTTTATCCACCCTTCGGTTTTCCCTCCTCTGTTGATGACTTTCTTATCTGTCAGTTAAAAAAATATGAAATTGCTTCCATTAAAAAACAACATGTGATATTGTAAAAGACATTCCCAAACAAATCATACGCGGCAAGTGTATAACATACGATGTTTGTGTTGTGTTACTTCATCATGGTGCAAACAAGAGCAGCATTGATATTGAAAGCTACATTTCAAAAGGAACCATAGAAATTAATAAAGACGTTTCGATAATGTTTCAGAAATGATCATATATTTAGACAAATATACATATGGTGGTCGAGGCTGCATATGGATATAAATGGTAAACTTTATAAGATGTACGGAGATTAAGATTTAATCATTGATTTTATTTGTCGGTTACAATAATCCGATGGAATAAAATATTAACGTAAACGTCTTGAATTGGACGATTATACAGAATGACTGTTATCATTCGTGCACCCATATATATTCTTCGTGTTGCAGTACCAACCAGTGTTGCCAACTCGTTTTGCTAAAATGCACCAGTCTCGTGTCAAACAAGACCTAAATTGTTGTGAAAGACTAAAATGAACACGAACCTTTTCATTGGGCACGTTACAAGATAGCGCATTATAATTCATTATTACCATTTATTGTAAGTAGAAGCCAAAGACAAACAATTTCAACTTTTCCCTACAACGCTTATAGGCACATGTGCAAATGACAATAGAAAGATAGATAAATAGTAATAAGAAGTGTTATTGCAGAATTGACTAAAGGTAAATGTAAGATAGCATGCGCACGGTTTACCATATGTGCTCAGCTGCCTAGTCATGGGGTTTATCAGAAATCATCAGAATAGTGTCGCCTACTGCACTTTCCCAGTAATGAAGGCTTCATTCCTCGACCTTCTAATGGCACGAGCCATGGTACTTTATTTCCATTGTGGCTGGGTGAACCACTGAATTAAATTTGATTTCAAACCACGAATAACCAGGGGACTAACATAAGAGTTTGCTTGTCCGCGGATGAATGGCTAACTTACACTACCGCTGCTCCCGTATCTAACTCATTTATCCTAATATTTTGACACGGCTTTATGGAAATGTAATTATGGCGCAAAACGACTGTAAAAGGCATTAACTATTGTACTGTAATTATACAAGGCTTAAAACCCCTAGTGAACTTATTTTGCTTTCTAGATTATTTGCCATTTTGGCTTTGCAATGTTAGCAAAAAATCCAAAGTGGAAAGTATATTTTTAAAAGAGCTAAAACACTGAAAGCAATAAGAGTATCACTAAAGCAATTTTTTAAAAAGCCATAAAAATAAATTGCACAAAAACGCTAAAGTAGCATTTTCAAAAGTTCGGCACTAAATACATAGGAAAACTCACATAATATATTACGAAAAACACTTCAATGGCAACACTGATGCCAATTCTAGAAAGACGATAACAAATGTAATACAGTACACGGGAGGGCAATTCTTTTGGTAGTCACTATGATAATTTGTCAATTCTGTGACAAACCTCATTCCTCCCGCTGTTTAAAGTTTCTTATAATTATATTAAAGACCAGGTCGTACGGCGTGGATAATTATTTTAGAAGTAGACACTCAAGTTCGTGCTGGTGTTGAATTACAATGTTTCCTACATAAAAAAAAGTACAGGGAAAAATTGAGTTCAGTGGAAGAAGTCATAGAAATCAGCAGTAACATTTTTGTAAAACTATATCCTCCTTGCACCTCGGACTTGTCTATAGTTGCTCGGATCTCCGCCTAAGTAGGCCTATATCTCTTAAGGCATAGCTGCTATTGCAGAGCAAGTCTATGACGACCAGGTTCGAATCTTGCCACTGGCAATTGTGCATTCAGACCGTTCAGAAAGCAACGTATTTATAATGCATGGAATATCACTACAACTAAAAATGCGGGGTTGATAGCTAGATCCTGAATAGGATATGCTAGTACTTTTTAAAATAAAAAATAGTGACTGATGATTCCGTTCTAATGGTAATGCAAAATACGTTAAATAAGTTACTAGAAAATCTTAATTATAGATAAAAATAAATTCGAAAGTATATTTTTTTTAAACATTCAATAAAACAAAACAGGACAATTTTCGACGTATCGGTCCAAATGAAACGTTTTTCAAGAAACTAATAACGTTGAAAGTAAACAAAAACACACAAATATTGATAACTTAATCGACTTGGGAATGTTTCCCTTACGAAGAAACATTACCCATCACCTGTTGCAACACGCATGTCCAGTAAAAGAGAAAATGCGTGCTTTCAGTATGTGGGCATGTATTTGCGCACTATTGGTGAGTAATGCAGAGGTGGTAAGAGAGGGGGGGGGGGTAAGGGGAAGGAAAAAAGTAAGAAATATGTGACAGGGGTCTACCAATAGAAGTAAAGACTATAGAAATGTACAAGAAGGATCAGCATTTGATCTATTTCTTACTCTTTCCTTCCCCTTAAACCTCCCTCCCCGACACTACTACCTCGGCATTACTCATCAATAGTGCGCAAATACATGCCCACATATTGAAAGCACGCATTTTCTCTTTTACTGGACATGCGCGTTGCAACCGGTAGTATGTAATGTTTCTTAGTAAGGGAAACATTCCCAAATCGATTAAGTTATCAATATTTGTGTGTTTTGTTTATTTTCAACGTTATTAGCTTCTTGAAAAACGTTTCGTTTGGACCGATACGTCGAAAATTGTCCTGTTGTGTTTTATTGATTGTTTTTTTATATACTTTTGTATCTATTTTTGTATCTATAATTAGGTTTTCTAGTAACATATTTAACTTATTTTGTATTACCATTTATTCGTTTTGTTACTGCAGCACCCTCCATTTTGTTGGACACCCTCCGACCTTTTGGTTATTTATATTTGATCCCGTTCTATGTTAGTTCAGTGCTATTTTTGAAATCTGTGTTCTCTACAGACCAAGCATATTCTCACTCCCAAATCGTGTATTCTGCATTTTGACTCATGCTCATGTATCTCATAATCGTCTGATCGTGCGGACTGGAACCAGGAAGAGCACTGAGTATGTCTGCTCGGTCCATAAGCTGATCATTTGTGATGGTGGCGAGGCTAGCTAACTTCCCGGCCGTTCGTTTCTTCCATCAATAATGGTATTAAAAACTGTGACGCGGTAGAACGTATTAGACACCAGATCTGGGATTGGACCATTTATGGTGATATGGGACACGGCCATATAGTTATTGAATGTTTAGTCCAGCCTTGGTTGCCGTCTGTGGGCCAAGCAAATGATGCCGCTGGCCATTATGGACCGCTGTCCAGAGATTCCACTAAACCGGATGTAGAATAATATCTTTGTGGAACTGGGGATTCTTAATGGGTTCTTAGTCCTTCTAAACAAAGAAGCATATCGGTGGTTGTCATCATTTATATTAAATTTAAGGGAACACTAGCCCATGATAGGAAGGGGGGGGGGGGTGTTTGAACCCTTTTTTGATCGACAGCCAATGAAAATCACGGAATAAAAGTCAGTCATTTTAGAAGATCGTTTTTAAATTAGCCAACACATCCTATTTTTAGGATAGCCGAGAATAAAGCTATATACAATCTGTAACATCTGTGACCACTCTTCTCTGGTCCCTGACCACAGATCAACAAAGCAATTACTAGTCATTACGCCTTGTCGCTCTGAAATTCGATCTGTCTGCACGCATCATTTCAATTGAGATTTACAATTTCAGTGGTACTTGTGTACGGTTTCCAGTCACCATTTCTAAATACATATGTACCTAGGATATAAATATTTATTTTATATACATAAATGTGTATATTTATATATTTATTTATATTTACATCTGTATACGTAAGCGCCAATAAAACATACTAAAAACAGTTCCACAAGTCAGCAACCAAAATGTGTCAGACATGAAAATAGCCCATGTCAACCAATTTTAGTGTGACGAAAACAAAAAAAAACATTTTGTAAATGTTGATTTTTTAAAACTAGTTTTCACGTATGAACGATACACATATACCAGCAATTACTGTAAAATTTATTTTCCCCATAAAATAAAATAAACTTAAAAACGACATTCGTAGCGACTGCTGTGATACATCCGTTCAATCTAGATAATAATTAATGATAAATCTGTATCGTGGTTATGAAATAATGCACGCATGCAAAATATGAAGCATATACGCTCAGTAATTACGGAGAAAATTGATAATATCCGTGGACAACTATTTATGAACTATAGTATATATATATATATATATATATATATATATAATATTTAATTACGGTCAATGTAGTCCTGTACATATGGCGGACACAACTATCGTAGGCGATTTCATAATTTTTCCTAATAATAATCAATAAAATTGTGACTAGAAGTTGGTGATGTAATCCTACGTATAATTAAGTCACATTTGTGCACATCATTTCTCTGATTAAATTTTGCCATTAGTTAGTGCGTTTGTCCTTATAAAAAATATCAGTTAGAAATACCTAGGACATGTGTGAACATTGCTAATCTTCTTCTTCTTCTGCGTTCGTTCTCAAATTTTGCAGATTATCAGGATTTAGTCCGGAGAACGGAATGCGTTGTGTCATGGTTTACATCATTGTTGCGATATCTGCGCCTTTCGGTCTGACACATCCGACTTCAGCATGGCTTTGGGTCACTGACCCTATATGGGATGGGACAGCCAACTCCATCCTATAATCTCCTTAGTCGCCTTTTACGACATGCGTGGAAGGTAAACAGTGTTGCTATTCTTTGCTCCCCTTTCGGGCACCAGCAACACACGGGCGAGTGATAATCATTTCTTTTATATATAGGCCTATTTTCGATACTTCCGATATTTTCTATATTTAAAGAAGCTTTCGTCGAGATCAGAGGTGACAATGTATCAATGAAATTTAAATATTCAGGGGGAAAAATCACATGTAATAAGCTTTTGACAATAACATAAATGTCTACCTTATGAGAATGAACCACAACCAACTACCAACAAGAACATATAACATAAGAAGGTCTGGATACAGGGCCAGATGAAAACCTAGAACAAGATGGATAGATAACATCACGGCAATTATGAACAAATACAGATATAGCGCAGCCAAGGCGACACATCTAGCCTTGGATAGACAACTTAAGCTCCCAGTCACCACCCCAACGCTTAACGACGTGTGGATATTCTGACCATCATCCACAAATGTCTAGATTCAGACTTTAATCAAACGAACAAAACTAATTCTTAACTTTTTTAATTTAAATAGTTTTATTAATCAAATATTAAAATAATTTGTGTTTTTCTTAATCTTTGGTCAAATTTAAACAATAAGATCGTAAAAATGACAAAGTGTCTAAAGATCACTAAATTGTGAGCGCACATGTTTACAAAAGAAACCTGATGACAAGAACATCCACTCAGACTCCACATTTAAGTTGATCTTTTTCAAGGTTCCCCCATTTCTTGCTATCAACCTGGAGGAAAATAAATCACTATAACAATAAATGTCAATGAACAAAAATATATTTAGTTTTTTTTTAATTTAAAACTAATTGTTTTGATGTGTACAACTTTTTAAAAAATGTTCATCTTTATGTATTAGCTGGTCAACAAGAACCACTGCTAAAAATCGTGAAACAGCTTCAACTCCGGTGATACAGGCACGTGTTGAGACATTCCTCAATGACAAGATATGTTCTTCAAGGTACGGTGGAGGGTCGAAGAAGACGGGGTGTCTGAAGAAGACATAGCTTGATAATATGAAGGACTGGTCAGGGTGTGAAGTTTCCAAACTCATCAGGGCTGTAGATGGTAGAGATGCGTGGAGATAACTTTCAGCATCACATGCCTCAATGTGTCTCCTCTACGGCCCTGATGAGTTATGGGTTTTATGATTACTATTATTATAAAGAAAAAAAAAGTTGATTACGGAAATGCGTGTCCATGCATATTGCAACTTTATAATATTATATTTGATTGCATACAGCTTTCGTTATGCGGAGATTTAAAAAAAACACGGAGCGTCTGCTACCGATCATTCGATCTGCGCGCAATGCACTGAGAGCACCCCTCCCTCCAATGGTTGTTAAGGAGAGCGGGAGTGGAAGTCCTATCAGTGATTTGCGCGCAGATCGACGAATGCTGCGTTGTATGCACATTTACCGAAAGTCCGTTTCGTTAAATAATGTATGGTTTATTTCGTTAAAAAGGGGACACATTAGACGGTAATGTACCACGAAGAATAGTGCAAGCGAATGATTCATTACAGAAAGCTATTGTTACTAGCAGAAAACAGAAGCAGTACATTAAAAGATCGCAGCCATCTATACCAAGTGACTCGCTGTACACTATAACAAGCTCGATAAAATGTATACGTCACGCACTATTATATTTTTACACCACACATGGCGTCTATATTAACGTAGTAAGGGCCCACTGATTTCAGCGATCAATATATTACTGTTCATTCGCATTGTTTTAACATGGCTGACTTGGGAAATTGCTCTCTTCCGGTTTGTTCCAAAAAAAAAAGAAAATAAAAATACCCACCAGTGTCCAAGCTGCCAGATCAATGAATACTGATGTATGAGCTCACTTACAATAATCCTCATGGCTAGCGCTATTTTTTCTGTTCAATATGCATGAATTTCTCATTTGGAGTGTTGCTAGACTATAATCATTTCTTGACTAGGAACTCTTCCCTTTAGCTAGTGCTGAATATTTATCATCGGAATGGACTTTCGTGATTTAGCTTCTGACTTCTTCACTGTTTTATCTATCAGATCCTGTACTAGCTAGATGTCTATGTATGTACTATTTCTAGATAGCATTATTGATGTCTAAAGCAGTGGTTCTCAACCTGTTTAAAACCGTGGCCAATATTGCCTCAAATGTTCTTCTCATGTGAGTAAATCTGGAGATATCTGAGCGGTGAATAATTTCACTTCAAGGTTTCTCATACCTAAATATTTTTTTTTTAAACATTGATCGTACTTTATGTGCACGGGTGGTACATTTCGTGAGCGGTATCCTCTAATAGTGTGCGCGGATGCGCACTTGCGCACGTTAGAGGGAATAATGACCGTGGCCCCCTTCTGAAGAAAATGTTCTTCTGTGAGGGCGGTATTAAAAAAAGGTTATTAATTTTCTTTACTAGGTACCACGTTTTTATAAGTTTTATCTTCAGAATTTTTATTATTTATCGTTCAAGTGGCCACCTTCATGTATACATCACCTGGTCGGATATGTGCATCCCCCCTCCGCAATTACAAAAAGTTAACTGCTGACCCCCCCCTCCTACCCTTTAGTCTGCGTAGCTACCAGAGATTGTAGCATATAGCCTACGTTGAGATTCACTGGTCTAGAGAACGAAGACTGGCTTGAAATTCAAATTAGATCTTACCCGTGTCCCCCCTCCCCATCCCCCACCCAAAAAAAATTGGTCACGGTCTCATTTGCATACTTGTTCACGTGATGATAATTCTGTAAGAATATATCCCTCTGACATCTAAGGTTTTTCTTTTTATTCATTAGTTGCCGTGACTGGCTTCCATATATCAGTATTGACTCTATGTAACATTGAAGATCTCTCTTTCTGACCTCCATGGACACATGGTCGATGTGAAACTGAAGTTAAAGAATAGCAATGTCTAAAATTATTTTCCATGACATGAGGAAAATATTGACATCTAAATAAATCACATACATACTAGAAATGAGATTTGTAAAATGATAAACAATCTACATTAATGTATGGCTCAGAGGCTCAGAAACGTGGATATTGACCAACAGCTAATATACAGAATAGATGCCTTTGTGATGTGGACACCCCTTTATAAGGGGGAGGGATTTGGGGGTTCAACCCTACCCATCCACCCCCCCCCCCCCGACTCTCAGTGCAAATCAGAACATGACTTGTAGTACTAGGAACTTAGCAAAAAAGTCAAAAGGTAGGCCAAAAAGTCAACCCCAACCAAGTTGTTTCACAAAAAGCCAAAAGGTAGGCCAAAAAGTCAACCCCAACCAAGTTGTTTCACAAAAAGCCAAAAGGTAGGCCAAAAAGTCAACCCCAACCAAGTTGTTTCACAAAAAGCCAAAAGGTAGGCCAAAAAGTCAACCCCAACCAAGTTGTTTCACAAAAAGCCAAAAGGTAGGCCAAAAAGTCAACCCCAACCAAGTTGTTTCACAAAAAGTCAAAAGGTAGGCCAAAAAGTCAACCCCAACCAAGTTGTTCCACAGAAAGGCCATCAAATTTGGCAACCGAATGAAGAATTGACAAACGAAAATGTAAGAATTACAATTTGTTTAAGTCACATACCTCTTTCCCTCTCCCCCCCCCCTTCCTCTTCCTGGATGTGGATATATAGGTGAATATGAAGAACGTCTTGTAAGAAGAAAACAAAGAAATTCTGACAACACTGAGAATGACAAAAAAAACACCTAACTATTAAGGGAAATAATCAAATATGTTTTCGACATATTGAAAGACATGACACCTTGTTGAAGACCTTACCTAGAGGTAGAGTTGACTGGAAGAGAGAAAAGATAAGCAGGTATACAAGTTGGAGGGAAACATCATGAAATGTACTGAATACAGTCTAACTGAGCGCACTATCAAGGCAAGAGAGAAAATGTTGGAGGTCCGTTGCAGTTAACCTTCGATGCGGAGACGGTCTTTGATGATGATAATAGCCACTTTCTGCATATTAAGTTCTTATATTTCTGTGGCTGGGATTTGTCCTGTCCTGCTGTATTATTCTTTGATGATGTCAATCTGAGAGCATAGTTCCAAGCTACGAGCCTACGTACTCCGTCCCTGTCTCACATATTCTGTAGCTTCAAACCACTCTGAACATCCACTTTTATAAACAAGACGACGCGAGCCGGATTATAACCCGCTACCTCTTGAGCACAGAACCAACAGATTAATCACTACTCCAGTCGCTGTTCACCATTGTTTCTTTCTTGTTTACAGCAAGTTACCATCACTTTAGTTCTTCTTGAGCTTTTTTGTTTGCGTGTGTGTGTTGCTATTAGGGCAGGTCGTTACCATATTTCAAGTTATTTGTGCTATGTCTTTTTACCACCATTTGTATCACTTCATTTTTGTCCCCTACCAATATGTGAATTGTAAAGTGAATGCCTTATCAGATTCTGTATAATTCCTTCGGTAGAAGGCTTACTTCTTCAATAAGCCGAGAGCTGAAGTGTCATGGATACGGAAGACAACTCAACCAGCTCACTGCACATGTGAAGTAGGAGCAAGTTGTTCGAAATTCCTGGAAATAGCCAACAAATAAACCACATATTCTGTATTATAGCTATATGTCTGTGTTACTGATAGTTCTATAGTTCTTATTGTATTATAGCTAGATGTCTGTGTTACTGATAGTTCTATAGTTCTTATTGTATTATAGATAGATGTCTGTGTTACTGATAGTTCTATAGTTCTTATTGTATTATAGCTATATGTCTGTGTTACTGATAGTTCTATAGTTCGTATTGTATTATAGCTAGATGTCTGTGTTACTGATAGTTTTATAGTTCTTATTGTATTATAGCTATATGTCTGTGTTACTGATAGTTCTATAGTTCTTATTGTATTATAGCTAGATTTCTGTGTTACTGATAGTTCTATAGTTCTTATTGTATTATAGCTATATGTCTGTGTTACTGATAGTTCTATAGTTCTTATAGTCTACAATACTGACGTCTAAGTAGCGGTTCTCAACTTTTTTTTTTAAAGTGGTCCCCCTTTTGGAAACAAATTGGTGTCAATATTTGGTGTTAAAAATGGGTCAATATGCCAATAATAAATGAATAATTAATTAATAGCTTGTTTCCCTTATGAAATAATCCCTTTAGCTGTGAGCAGAGCTCTTGACGGCCAATAGCATTCCTGACAAAAGCAGAGGTTCTCCTCAATTAAGAAGCAAGGCAACCCATGAACTCGTGTAAGGTTTGTTGTCTAAAGGCATAGTTGCGATAGGCAAGTTTATGGATGCATGTTAATCTCTGTAGAGAGGCAATCCTGTGCGACATCCCATGATCATCACGTCCTGTCAGGAGCGCAGCAGCAGTATATACTGTGCCAAATGTATCATCATTCTTGTGTCAGATTTGTTGACCCATCTGCTGTGATGGCACATCTAGCATTCCCCACCTCTTACAAGTCTGCCACAAAAGAACAAAGGTATAATGTTCGGGTGCTTGTATCTCTTCTTCGTCCGTGGGAATCATTGTCATCATATCCCCTGACTTTCCTTAGTCGCCTCTTACAACATGTCTGGAAGAAGACAATATCCATATCATTTTCACCCTGAACTAGAATTCCAGGACCGGTTGCGAAGTGAAAGCAGAATACGTGGCCAATGTTCGGAGCATTAAGACGATTGGTTCATTCGTCCGATTCATTAATCAAGATTCAAGTCTATAAGCGTAAAACTAGAAGAAGAAAAATATTCAAACGAGTTTGTGTGATAGGTAACTGTGGTTTTACGAGTGAATTATCTGTCAGTATCTGACTGGATGAGTTAAATAAATACAAAAATATTCCAAACAGAGCCCTGGGAGTCACGGTAGTGTAGTGTTAGGTTATTTACCCACTCACGACCAGCAGACGGTTTTTGGTCAGATACTGACTAAGCAGCGCATCACTTATGGTTAACCCAGACTGTGCTGTTGTTGACGCTGGTTCATAACTCATCTTACTTCTAGCTTATCGAGCCCTGTACTCTCTAGTTTAAGCTCTATCCTCTCTAGTTTAAATTCAGGCTTCTCTAGTTAAAGCTCTGTCCTCTCTAGTTTAAGCTCTGTCCTCTCTAGTTTAAGCTCTGTGCTATCTAGTTTAACTCATGTCCTCTCTAGTTTAAGCCATGCCCTCGCTAGTTTAAGCTCTGTGCTATCTAGTTTAACTCATGTCCTCTCTAGTTTAAGCTCTGTCCTCTCTAGTTTAAGCTCTGTCCTCTCTAGTTTAAGCTCTGTGCTATCTAGTTTAACTCATGTCCTCTCTAGTTTAAGCCATGCCCTCGCTAGTTTAAGCTCTGTTATCGCTATTTTAAGCTATGTCCTCGCTCGTTTAAACTCTATTCTCTCTAGTTTAGTTCTATCCTGTCTAGTTTAAACTCCGTCATCGCTAGTTTAAACTCTGTACCGTCTAGTTTAAGCGCTGTTCCCTCTAGTTTAAGCTCCGTCCTCTCAAGTTTAAGCTCTGTCCTCTCTAGTTTGAGCTCTCTAGTTTAAGCTCTGCCCTCTAGTTTAAGTTCTGTCCTCGCTATTTTTTTGGTAAGGGAACTTTTTATAGGAAACTAAAAACACTCTAAACTCTGTCGTATGCAGTGCAACATATACATCAAATAAATGGTTTCCATTAGACGATGATGGATAGAGTCCCGTGGAATTAAGAGTTGGTCACTCCTGTCCACCACGATAGGTAGTGGAGTTATACTTTCAGTTCCAGGATAGCATTCCTTTTTATGGGGATGTTTTCCCGAGCTTTATGCTGTCGTACTTAATGCGGATGTATGGTTCAATGATAAAAGCTGGAAGTCTTCTACTTGGAAGGGACTTTGCGTTGACTTTCTTGCATGCTGTAGGATATGAGAGTTCATTCCATCGCAGCAGTCCAGGAATGGGTCTCCAGCAGGCTGCGCCAGAGATGATAGAGTGAGTGAACCGCATTCCCAACCTTCTTTGTCGCTCTTATGACTTATTTGGCAGGCGGCACTGTTACTATTTTCCCTCCCCTTTTATGCCTCAGCAACACACATGTAAAGAAACTGAGGTATGTGTTAACGGTTAGGTTAGTAGCAAGTAAAGTAAATGGTACGATAGCTTTACCATGTGGTATTTTAGAAAAATTGTATTTTTAGTTTGTTTTAAAATAATTATCGCAAAGTGTCCAAAAAGGGAGCAAAGAATAGCAACATTATTATATCCCACGCATATGGTAAGAAGTATCTATGGAGGTTTTGGGTGATCGAAGTAATCCAGATGCCATGCTGAAATCAGATGTGGCATGCCAAATTGCTCAGACATCGCTGCTAAGCTGTAAAGCACGGCACGACGTATTATGTTCTCCAGACTACATCCTGCTAATTGGTAGGAGTTTGAGAAGAAGAACAAGTTTAACATATATTCTCCATTTTTAATATTGCTCATGTCTTACAAAACCGGAACATTTGGACATCCCAGAGAACATTAGTCGAGACACAAGAACCATTGTATGCTTGGACATCCCAGAGAACATTAGCCGAGACACAAGAACCATTGTATGCTTGGACATCCCAGAGAACATTAACCGAGACACAAGAACCATTGTATGCTTGGACATCCCAGAGAACATTAGCCGAGACACAAGAACCATTGTATGCTTGGACATCAGGAATCTCTAGTTTTCATATATATTTGATTTAGATAAATCCGCTTTGGGTGAGTTGGTCAGATCTTGGATTCCTAATCGTTCAAAAACTCAATCGTCAATCTGCTTTGTGCTTACTATATGGACATCTAATGTAACCGGACATGGTTGGTAGTTGGATAAATTTTCACTTTTACAGCATGCTTTTCAACTGAAGACTTGCGTTCACTTTAGCTATATCAGGATGCATGGGAATTTAACATTAGGACCACCCCTCCCAAAACCATATTTTCTTCTTCTTCTGCGTTCGTTCTCAAACTCCTGCAGATTAGCAGGATGTAGTCCGGAGAACGGAATGCGTTGTGTCATGGTTTACAGCATTGCTGCAATAGCTGCGCCTTTCGGCCTGACACATCCGACTTCAGCATGGCTTTGGGTCACTAACCCTATATGGGATGGGACAGGCAACTCCATCCCATAACCTTGTTAGTCGCCTCTTACGACATGCATGGAAGGTAAACAGTGTTGCTATTCTTGGCTTCCTTTCTGGCCCCGGCAACACACGGGCGAGACCATATTTTAAATTATGACGAGATATTTAATGATTATCAATGCGTAAACCAAGAGATGGTGTTATTTCGAATCAATTCTTCTTTATGGAGGTGAACAAAAAAGTTCAGTGAGCTGAAGGCAAATGAGATGTGGTTTTTGAGGAGAATGATGATAATTTCATGGACAGCCAAGAAAACTAAGAATCCTCAGAGATGCTAGAGTAAAAAGACAAATTACAGCAAAAATTAGAAGCAGACAATCAAGACTTTTAGGGTATGCGATAAGAAGAGTGTGTCAACATGGCGCAAGCTTGAACATTATTCGCTCAGTCGTCACTTGAGGATTATTTTGATTGTATTATGTGTTATTTTAAGTGAATGACTAATAACTGTAATGTGTAGAAAATTCCTTGTGTGTTTTCTAGTGTGGAAAGTTGAATATTCCAGGAGGGATGTCTGGAGTTTAGTCGTTGATCGTGTCGTCATGATGTTCGCTAGGCGCGAACAAGGAAGCGACCGATAGCCACCGGTATAAGTGGTAGCTCTGCAACTGGGCAGGCGGGGCACCCATTTGTCCCGACATAAAATATTGTCAAAGGGATCGGATACAAATGGATATCCCCCATATGGATGTGGAAAGCAACGGGAAACTACCACATTATTCCCCCAAGATGAAAGTCATGGCGACACACAGAAGTAGGCCTACAGTTAGTGTTAATATAGCAACATGGAACGTCAGATCGTTAGCGCAGTGTGGTAAATTAGACAACATCAAGCAAGAAATTGAAAGAATGAACATAAATATCCTAGGAATGAGCGAAATGAGGTGGACTGGGCCAGGAGAGATACAGTCAGATAAATTTAAAGTCATATACTCAGGAGGACAAAAACACGAGAGGGGGGTAGGAGTATTATTAGACACAGAAACAGGAAAAACGGTGAAGGGTTTTATGGCAATATCAGATCGGGTAATATTAGTTAAACTAACAGGAAAAGATACTGTGTAATATGACCTTGTCATTAGAGGTGAGAAAGAGAGTTCTGAAGTGCTATATAACCCCTATACTAACATATGGGTGCGAGTCTTGGACAATAAACAAACTGGAAAGTGGGAGATTGGAGGCAACATAGATGTGGTTCTACAGAAGAATGCTGAGAATACCATGAACTGCCAGAAAAACTAATGTAGAGGTATTAAAAGAGTTAAATGCGAAACGGACCTTAATCAACAATATAAGAAAAAGGCATTCTTTTTTTGGCCACTTCATGAGACAGGCAGGTTTAGAGAACATAATCACAACAGGCAAGACTGAAGGCACCAGAGACAGAGGGCGACAACGTAAGAAAATATTAGACAGTTTGACAACCTGGCACGGCAAAGAAACAACAACGACTTTGATACATAATACTGTGGACAGAGAGCTGTGGAGAGCCATGACCGCCTACGCCACCCGGCATGGCACCTGATGATGATGATGATGATAAGAAGAGAAAACTTGAACATTTAGTAACCACTGCAAAAATCAAGGAGAGAAGAGACAGAGGAAGACTGGGTGAAGTTACTGGGTGTGTTGTCACTGCAACACGAGAGAATATCACCAACTGAACTTATTAACAACACAGGAGTGTGGAGAAACATGATCTACTCGACATGGCATTTGATTGAAACCAAGAAAAGCAATCTTTGTCTCTGTTTGTAGAAACGCATAATTATCTCCCCTAGTATTTTTTTTTAAAAGAGAAAGATACCGCCGAGTTAATTACTGTAGTAATGGATACACTACAAATAAGACCAAAAGGACACAGAAGGAGACAATGTACATTTTCTAATATATTAGAAGCAATGCCCGATGCCAGCATGAAACAATAAATAAAACTAGAATACATGCCAATATTTTTCTTATAATATAGCATTGACTTCGATATGTTTCAATTTCAACATAAATTAAAATTAAAAAAACATAAACAAAATTAAAAAATAATATAACATGGAATGAACACCTAGGGTCACAATCCCTCCCATAATATACTTCACGCTCGTACGAATTCAGCTATTCCTGTCGCACGAAATGCAGCGTATAATTGTAGCTTTAAAAAGTTACGTACTTTCATTCTTTCTAGAACGTAATGGCCACAAAGTTTACGGGAGAATTCAAGGCTCGATCGATTAGAATTTAAGAAAACAAAAGAAACGTGCATATATACAGTATTGTGCGGTAGAAACTATAGTTAACGAGTTACTATATTGTAAACGTCGATTGAAACAGGTTAGACGCTAATAAAAATGAAATAATAAAAATTTTCAACTCTCATTATATCTAGCCATTATGGACAAATGATTACATGTGTTTGAACTTTGTGCATCGGTCAGATGTAAAAGGTTAACGAATCATATAAATGCAAGGTTAATCAATAAAAGGTTAACCAATCAAAGCGCCAAGTCATATATTAACTCACGACAAGATGGAAGTCCCGTGTGCATGTTAAAAGAAACCCTGGAAGTTTGAAATTGAGTATGGGTAAACATTATAATATATATCACCTTAGAAAACATTTTTAATTATAAAAAAAACAGCATCACTAGAAAAACAAGATGCACTTTGCCCGCGCCATTTCTACAGTGTATGTTCTGCTGCAGAGATAATTATGAAATAATACCTTTAACCGTGAGTAGTAGCTCCTGACAGCCCCTAGCATTTCTGGAAAATGTAAAGATCCTCTTGAACTGAGCAACCAAGGTGATTCATGGACTTGTTCTATTAAAGACAGTTGTGTTGGAGAGGAAAGGATGGGGGGGGGGGGGTTTGGTTTACGAATGCATATTTATTCGCTCCAGTGCGTCAGTATCTCAAGATCGTCATACACTGTCAGGAGAGCAGCAGACACTTCTGAGCCAACTAGCTTATTATTCTGTCAGATTTGTTGACCGACCGTCAGTGATGGCACATATAGCATTCTATGAAACCTAGCTACTCGCCACGCACAAAAGGACAAAGGAGAAAGTACCTCTGGCTGACATCTCTTCGTCATCTGTGGGGACTCTTTAATACAAGACACAAGCAGGAAATTAAGACAAGATGTGACAAGAATGATTGTTTCATAGGTAACAAGTTGTCAGCCTATTCCCCAACCTTCCTTAGTCGCCTGCTACTACATGTCTGGAAAGAATACAGGGACCCTATTCTTTGCACCCTAAACTAGAAATCCATATCCCGTTTATCACACGGACGTTCTGGTGAAATATTTACTTGTAAGAAAGGTACCATCATAGTACACGTAGTTACTACTGACCAATCCTGCAATGATTGGTTCGTACATAAAAGAAGCCGCATATCGCAGTGGTTAGCGCACATACTTCAGATATGAGTGGTCCTGGGTTCATTCCCCAGTTGAGACGGAAATGTTTTTTCAGATCGCAACGGCTCCAGGTTCGACCCAGCCTTAAAATGGGTACCGGATTAATTCGGGAAGTAAAGACTGCGAGGAAGAGTAGATGGCTACCGCCTGCATTTGCAGAGCCACTGATATGTGAGATCGCTAATATCTCACACCCCTACGGCATTAATAAATGTTATGGGTTACTTTACTTGTACATAACAGAAAGAAACTCATTATTGCGGTCGTTGAATAAAGTCTCTTTCTTACACATAACCAGAAAACCTCAGTCTCACGAATTATTTGTTCGACTGCAGCCTTGATGTTCTTTAGAATCATCTGCATAAGCAGACCAGTAGATCAACTTAGAACCCGACAGGTTAGAAGCATCTACATAAGTTATTGCTTAATGACGACTGGAGAGTTACATGAATAAATATGAGTACAAACACATTTGTCGACAAGAGTGTATTCAGTAGCCAAGACATGTAAAATACAATAGAACAAGCTTTATTTGTTTTTTAAAATAATTTTCCTTCTGAGTTGGTTCTCACATTCCTGCATATTAGCAGGATGTAGTCAGAAGAATGTAATACGGTGTGCCATGATTTAACTGTGCTGTGATATCTACGCCTGCTAACCTCTGATACATGCGACTTCAGAGTGTATTCTAGTTTACTTTGACCTTTTATGGGATGGGACAGCCAACTCCATCTCAAAACCTCCTTAGTCGCCTCCTGCAACATGCGTGACAGGTAACGTGACGTGTTGATATTCTTTACTTCCCTCTCGTGCCCCGGGCAGCGCAGGGACGTTTCATTTATCCTCATGCTTCCTACTTGAATGTATTTGTATAAGATATTATTTGAAGCAACATTGTTCTGTCTCTATGTTATTTATGTTTACAAGAAGGCCTTTAGGTCCTTGTGTACGAATATGCATGTTCTGTGTTTGTGTTCCTGAGGATACTTTAATACTTGTACGGGATGTTCGTTAATGTTGTAATAGTCCTTGTTTCGATTGGTCTGTTCTCAGTGACTCGAGTACACAGGCTGAAAGTCTTGACCGCGCCACATCTTTTTTTGAGGATGTGGCCGGTCAAGTACGGAAAACCTGTTTACTTGTGTTGCAAAGCGATTCGGTGCTGCTAGAACAGACCTGGTTCAATTCCCGTCAGCTGTAAGAATTATTTTCATTTATCCTCATATGCTTCCTACTTGAATGTATTCACATCTCACGACAGAGGAGTATGTTTGCTAGACGGGTGATCTTTCTTACGTACTACATGATCTGCCCAGCGAAATTTTGTCTTCATCGGAATACTATCAATGCTAGGGATATTAGCTCTTTCAACGACAGTACTATTCGCAATCTTATCTTGCCATTTGATGGTTACCACAGGGCCGTATAAACGTTTTCAGTGAAAGGGGGGGGGTACCTAAAAAAAATGTAAATGTCTTTCGCCCGATTTTTGTCCAGTTCCCTCTTTTTGATAAGAAATTTGATGACCTTTTTCTGAGAAAAAAAAATAATATAAAAATAGATTTTCTCACTTCATCCACGTTTTCTGCTAAGTTCTGTTACTAAAATCCATTTTATAAGGAGGGTTGAAAGGAGGGGGGGGGGTCCCCCTCTTCCTTTATCTACGAGCTTGTTCACCAGCTTTCATGGCCACATTTTATTGAAGTAGTTGACCTTCCTACATGATAAATATATACTGACCATTCATCAGTAGCATACGCCATGACTGGAAGCATGGTAGCACTGATCTGTAAATGCATAGTAGATTGGAGGGAAAATATTCTCCTACACAATGTTTACCTACTAAATATAGCTGTTTTATTTTTGTTTGTCACTCGAGCTGGTAAAATGTTGTCTTTAGATGAATAAAGAGTTAACATCCGTCACTTCTGTGTAGGAACATGTCCTGTGATATGAACACCTTCTTAATTGTCTTTGATAAAGCTATACATCAATTACATCAACACTTTTTTGCGACATATTTGACCCTCTCTCTCTCTCTCTCTCTCTCTCTCTCTCTATCGATTTCTCTCTCTCGTCTCTCTCTCTCGTATCTCTTAGATAAAATGTTTCTTGATACTATGAACATTACCTTAGAGGATATTGATGTCTATGTTAGAGTACATGTTTCTTGATTTACTATGCTCACCATCTTAAATGTTGTTTATGGCTATGTTAGATAACATGTTTCTTGATACTATGAACATTACCTTAAAGGATATTGGTGGCTATGCTAGTTAACACGTTTCTTGATTTACTATGCTCACCATCTTAAATGTTGTTTATGGCTATGTTAGATAACATGTTTCTTGATGTACTATGCTCCCAACCTTAAAGTTTGTTGATGACTATGTTATTATCTCTTGTGACAGACCAACAGTTATGAGCAGCTTTGTATTAACTACACAAATGAGAAACTACATCGTTTCTTCAATCATTATGTGTTTGCTTTGGAGCAAGAACAGGTAGGTAACGTATGAAACCGGTACTATGAGTGAACAATGGGTTCATTACGGGGAGATGTGACCACACATTTCAATTTTTTCATATTAGGCTTGATTGTATACAGTTTCTGTGAAGTGGAGATTTTTAAAAAAAAAACAAAAAACACGCAGTTCATGCTACCGATCATTCGATCTGCGCGCAACGCAGAGATGCACGTCCCTAAAGGGTTTTCCAGGGGAAGGGGACGAGGGGCCTCTCATTGCGGTGCGTGCAGATCGAAGCGCTTTATGTACCTTTAGCGAAAGTTTGTTTCGTTAAATAATGTGTTATTTGTTTCGTTAAAAATGTGGACACATCTCCCCGTAATATACCGAAAGTTGTGTGTTGTTGAGGATAAGATATGGTTTGTGAAAGACAGAAGGTGTGGAATTGATAGAAGTAACAATGCTCTGGGAGGTCGTGGTGAATGGATAGAAGTAACAATGCTCTGGGAGGTCGTGGTGAATGGATATAAGTAACAATGCTCTGGGAGACCGTGGTGAATGGATAGAAGTAACAATGCTCTGGGAGGTCGTGGTGAATGGATAGAGGTAACAATGCTCTGGGAGGTCGTGGTGATCGGATAATCAGAACCACCACGTACACTATTATTTATGGTCGTAAAGCTCCTATATAACCAAATTGGACTAAAGTCCGCGATTGAAATGATTATGTACCACGCTATAAAAGATAAATTTAAGAAGAAGACAATGAATAGAACGTGTGAGACCAAGTGTGTAGTAAAGGAAAATTGTTGATAGCTTAAATAACAGAAAAACAATGGCAAACATTGGCAGCACTGATTTGATTACTCTATGAAGAAGCATTGGCAACACTGATTTCATTACTCTACTAAAAATATTACAAGTCTTGACTACAACCACATCTTTTTAGAAGTTCATCGAATTAGGGAAACTTGTTGACTTGGATCAGTAACACAAGAAACAAACAGGTGTGGTTGAGGTTTCGTGGCCTATCATTATGACAAGAAATTATCTGAGAAGTCAGCTGCGTACCCCGCTACAACATCGAGTGTGAATGGAAATAGAGGCGGTGAGAGTAGCTCTCACTTGGCTGGCGACACAAACACCAACAGTGTCAGTGATTGTATCGGACTCTCAAAGTACGCTGCACAAGATAAAAAAAGTGTATGATCAGAACTGAATGGTCACTCCTCTCAACAACGCGCAGAGCATTATATGGATCTACTGTCCAGGTCATGCTGAGGACAGGGGAAACGAAAGAGCCTATGTATTGGCTGGTAAAGCCTTGGTGAACGGCACTGAGATAAGAAGAAGAGACAAGATTGAATTTATTAGAGCAGTCATGGATACCCTATGAAAAGACGAGGACTAGGTCCAACGAGACAATGTACATAGACCCTATTCAGAGAATGGGAGGGACTTAGAGACGACGGGACAAATTGCTCCCTCTCCAGAAAGATCAGAAGAACGCGCAATCAGTAACTGACTGGGATACTGAGCTTTTATACTTTTAGATGGCTGATGGAACAGCTAGCAGAGTATATATGAAAATGTACATAGGGCTGTGACGCTTGTTCCTAATCAAGAAGGACATATTGAATGTGAGATCAATGTGTGAAGTGCTATGATCATTATCTGACGACATCATTATCCGACGACATCATTATTTGACGACACCATTAACATTGAACACAATTTTTATCAAATCTTATTACTTTAAACTTTCCATTCCTATTCAGTATCGCGAGGAAGAAATCGAGTTCTCACACATCACATTCACAGATAACACATCGTGTGTGGAGCTCATTGAGAAGGCCCCGAAATGTGTTCTCAAGATGTTGGACGAAGAGTGCCGGTTTCCTCAGGTGAGCTAATATACATCTATGTCATCAAGAGGATTTGTCTTACACGAATGTGTTACCATTCAGTGTTATAGCTGTTGGCTTGTGATACAGTATTGACATTCTTACTAGCGTTATGTTAGTCTCTTTACAGTTTTACAGCAGATGTCAATTTTATATTGGGTATGGCATTTCCTTATTTTTAGAATTTGACAATGAATGTCAGTTTTATATTGGGTATGACATTTTCCTTATTTTTAGAATTTGACAATGAATGTCAGTTTTATATTGGGTATGACATTTCCTTATTTTTAGAATTTGACAATGAATGTCAGTTTTATATTGGGCACGGTATTCTATATCTTTACAGTTTTAACAATGGATGTCAATTTTATATTGGGTGTGGTACTTCCTTTCCCTTACAATTTGACAGTAGAAGTCAATTTTATATTGGGCAATGTATTTACTGGAAATATAAAAATCACCAACGGCTACTAGGCTGACCAAACCTAAAGTAATGGATACTAGATGATCTGAGAACATAAAGACAGCAGGCTTGATGCTGATCACTTCATCTGCAGGTATTCTGTTGTCAATGAAAAATATGGGTCTAACACCATATTTCCCAATACATTTCAATGGCGTGGTGAAGGAGACACCGTATTACATTGTATTTAAATATCCTTACAGTTTGACTATAAATATCAATTTTATATTGGGAATGGTACTTCCATATCCTTACAATTTGACAGTGGATGTAAAAATGCACTGATAAACATAAAGTAAACAGCCTAAGATTTGGAATGTTTTAGTAAATGTGTGACAGTGAGAGTAAATGATTGACTTTGTGAGTGAAGGTGCAAGGGAATGAGAGGGACTATGGGAGGTGAGCAAGTGACTGACTACATGACTTAATATATGACTTAATGATACATGCTAGTCATTGAGTAAGTTGCAGAATGATTGAGGAAGTCAAGGATTGAGATAAATAACGACTGACACACGTTCATATAGTGACATATCTAGCTTGTCTTCCAGGGCACAGACAAATCATATCTAGTCAAACAGCATCAAGAGTTAGAGGAACATGCATATTACATCAAGGGAGACCGCAGAAACTGGGAAACAGAGTTTGGTATCCACCACTATGCCGGTGTTGTTGTCTACACAGTGCAGGGATTTCTGGACAAGAACAAGGACACACAGCAGGATCAATTGTTTGATCTGATGCATTCAGCCAAGAACAGTTTTGTTGCAGATTTGACCAGATTTCAGGTAAGAAATATATACATG
This sequence comes from Meghimatium bilineatum, assembly GCA_034231615.1. Classification (NCBI taxonomy): domain Eukaryota; kingdom Metazoa; phylum Mollusca; class Gastropoda; order Stylommatophora; family Philomycidae; genus Meghimatium; species Meghimatium bilineatum. The sequence continues at coordinate 51,688,177 of CM067313.1, forward strand.
TTTAGCTTACATTGTTAGGTTGTTTGTGCCAAATAGACTGTTATTATCTCAGATTTGATCAGATTTCAGGTAGGAAATATATACCGGTACATGTTTAGCTTACATTGTTAGGTTGTTTGTGCCAAATAGACTGTTATTATCTCAGATTTGATCAGATTTCAGGTAGGAAATATATACATGTTTAGCTTACATTGTTAGGCTGTTTGTGCCAAATAGACTGTTATTATCTCAGATTTCAGGTAGAGTGTACATGTTTAGAGGATGTATGTGTCATATAGACTGTTATTATTTCAGATTTTAGCTGATTTCATATAAAATCTGATATCTGTTTTCATTATTGCCCTCAATGAATGGTGTAGGGAAATAACTCATCACAGAATTGCTTAGAGAGTGAAGTCTTCTAAATCGGATAGGTATTTCTTCATCATTCTCCGGCCAAAGTCAGATGCTAATATAGATTTCATCAATGAACTGTGCTGTAGTCACCCAAGACAGTTCCGTAGAGATTGTCCATCAGAGATGTTTCAGATGGCCCTGGTTTTCTTCTTACGATGTTATATGTGGATTATTTTGTAATTATCCTCAATAAGCTGGGAGAGGATTGAAACCCTTCAAATTACTGTCTACAACCCTGGTGACATAAGGTTGTCTCATCATCGTCAGGTACCTTCTCCTCAATGTTGGCTGCAGCAGACCTCCAACATCTTCTGTCTCTTACCTTGGTGGTGCACTCTGCTGGCCTGTAATCTGTCCATCTCATGATGTTTCCCTCCCATTTGTATATCTGCCTACTTCTTGATAGCCTCCCGTCTTCTCTATCTAGCCTCCCATCTACTCTATCTTCAAGTAATTCAATCTACAAGCTGTCATGTCTTTTAATATGTACAAAATTATTTACTTGCTTGATTTGTATTTCCTTTAATAGTTCTTTTTTTCATATGCAGTGTTGTCATTACCTCTTTATTCATTTTTTTCTCTATCCATGAAGTTTTCCCTATTCTTCTTTATATCCACATCTCAAAGGCAGCAATTCTGTCTTCTAGCTGTTTATTAATTGTCCATGTTTCTGAGTCATTTATTGATATAGAATAGATGTACCATTTCTTCTTCTTTCTTGTTCTCCAGTTGAAGTCTGATATGAAACTCATTAAAGCCCAGTGCTATAGTCACCATCCCCGAGACATGTAGAGCTTGTCCATCAGAGCTTTTTCAGATGGCCATAGTTTTCTACTTGTCGGTGTCGTACTATGGACAGTTCTGTAATAGAGAACATAATTTCCACAATAATTGTATAAAGTTGTCTACAGCTCTGGCAATCAGTAATCACTAGATTACCAATCTTGCTTTAAATTTCTCATGAAGTCGATGAATTGTTCACTTAAAACAATGATAGATTTCTAATATGTTTGAGTGATGTGTGATTCTCATTGTTTCTGACAGGACATGCTTGGAGTCAGGTTAGATTTTCTTCAAGGGAAGCAAACCATATCACGTACAGCTGGCAGAGGCAAGCCCACAGTCGGAGACACATTCAAGAACCAGCTGAGCGCCCTTGTTGATGTCCTGGACTTGACAAACCCATGGTGAGTTGATGATAAGTGGAGAATTTTCATCACTACGTACCATGATGATTGACAATGGTTATCTAGTACACGGTTTCTCAACAGGGACCACAGAGACTTGAAGGGGGATCACAGAGAAAGGTCAATTACTTTTTCTTTTGGAGGGTTGCGGGTGCACGCAGAGAGAAAATTTGCTTTTAGTGGTCACAGTCAAAATAAGAAAATAAGGTTGATAATCATAACTCTAGAATATTACATTTAAAAGAAAAGGGCTCAAATGACTCAAAGATGTTCACTTTATTGTACTTGTATCCCTAAATATACAGGCCTCTACTATTGTACCTTCACAATAGAGCAGCATGTTACCTGCCATGAGTACCACTCAGAGCACATAACTCTATATGTTTCAGATAATGCCTAGAACCAATACCATGGATTCTACTGTGCTAAAAGGGATTTAGGAGGGGGGGGGGTTAATAAAAAAATTATGTTTGGCGCCATTTGATCTGTGCAGCATGAAGATTATACAAAGCAAGGGGCAGACCATGCAAATGATGGATTACAGAAATAAAAAATTCAGCAAAAAGCAACATATATGAAGCACACAAAAAAAGTCATCTCAAGAGAACTCTTCTACTCCTGACACTGATAGGCATAAAAGAGTATAAAGCAAAAAGAAAATAAGAAAGAAGCAGGAAGGCCTAAGTGATCAGTATTTATTCAAATTTTTGTGTTTTTGTGACCTTTGTGAATATACATACCAGTGCAACAAGACTGCAACCCCCCCCCCCCCCCCCTCCCACTCCTCCCCTTCATCTATTAGCAAAGTGGAGCATGACATGTTATACTAAGAGTCATGCTAAAATTAGGACCAAACACAATAAATTTGGATTTCAACAGCCAATTCCCATCTACAAGCCCTGGACAAGGTACAAAATCAAGCACTTCACCATATCACAGGTGCCTATCATCACTTCTACATTTTGTAGATTTCCTGGAAGATGTAGTGCAGAGAACAGAGGTATGCCTTCATTTTATTTGTACCAATCTTATTTAATCTCTAATAACTTGTTATTACATTTAGTTGTCAATTTTCTTGGTTACTTCTTACATTTTGGAACATGTGTCTTACTAAATGAGATTGTGTTTTTGTGGCATCTGCTCCCAGAAGTCTATGCTAATATGTCATGTGACATATGTGATTTGCAGGTACGTGCGATGTCTTAAACCCAATTCAAGGAAACGGCCAAATGACTATCAGGAAAAGGAAGTGCTCTTGCAACTGAGATATTCTGGGATGTTAGACATAATTCGGATTAAAAGAGAGGTAAGATATCAATTGTTATTTGTTAACTTGGATAAGTTGCTATATAGTTTGACAAATTTTTGATCAAACTTTATGTGAGAAATTATCAAAAAACTTCCAAATTACATACACAAATTTTTGAAAACATATGAGCTTGATTTCTGTAGAATGTAATTAAAAGCTACTAGAATTTACTATCTGCCTTTTCTGATGATGGCTGCTGTTTGTTTTGACAAATATTCAGCAAAAATAAGACACAAATTATGAAGTAGACTGTCATGAAATAGCCACAAAATATGCTATCATTTAACAGATGTGCTTAATTTGTGTCATAACTTGACCTATGTACTACATTCATAACTTGACCAATGTAATACTTTCATAACCTGACTAATGTACTAAATACTTTCACAACCTGACTAATGTACTAAATACTTTCACAAGCTGACTAATGTACTAAATACTTTCACAAGCTGACTAATGTACTAAATACTTTCACAAGCTGACTAATGTACTAAATACTTTCACAAGCTGACTAATGTACTAAATACTTTCACAAGCTGACTAATGTACTAAATACTTTCACAAGCTGACTAATGTACTAAATACTTTCACAACCTGACTAATGTACTAAATACTTTCACAAGCTGACTAATGTACTAAATACTTTCACAAGCTGACTAATGTACTAAATACTTTCACAAGCTGACTAATGTACTAAATACTTTCACAAGCTGACTAATGTACTAAATACTTTCACAAGCTGACTAATGTACTAAATACTTTCACAAGCTGACTAATGTACTAAATACTTTCACAAGCTGACTAATGTACTAAATACTTTCACAACCTGACTAATGTACTAAATACTTTCACAAGCTGACTAATGTACTAAATACTTTCACAACCTGACTAATGTACTAAATACTTTCACAACCTGACTAATGTACTAAATACTTTCACAAGCTGACTAATGTACTAAATACTTTCACAACCTGACTAATGTACTAAATACTTTCACAAGCTGACTAATGTACTAAATACTTTCACAACCTGACTAATGTACTAAATACTTTCACAAGCTGACTAATGTACTAAATACTTTCACAACCTGACTAATGTACTAAATACTTTCACAACCTGACTAATGTACTAAATACTTTCGCAAGCTGACTAATGTACTAAATACTTTCACAAGCTGACTAATGTACTAAATACTTTCACAACCTGACTAATGTACTAAATACTTTCACAACCTGACTAATGTACTAAATACTTTCACAAGCTGACTAATGTACTAAATACTTTCACAAGCTGACTAATGTACTAAATACTTTCACAAGCTGACTAATGTACTAAATACTTTCACAAGCTGACTAATGTACTAAATACTTTCACAAGCTGACTAATGTACTAAATACTTTCACAAGCTGACTAATGTACTAAATACTTTCACAAGCTGACTAATGTACTAAATACTTTCACAAGCTGACTAATGTACTAAATACTTTCACAAGCTGACTAATGTACTAAATACTTTCACAAGCTGACTAATGTACTAAATACTTTCACAAGCTGACTAATGTACTAAATACTTTCACAAGCTGACTAATGTACTAAATACTTTCACAAGCTGACTAATGTACTAAATACTTTCACAAGCTGACTAATGTACTAAATACTTTCACAAGCTGACTAATGTACTAAATACTTTCACAAGCTGACTAATGTACTAAATACTTTCACAAGTTGACTAATGTACTAAATACTTTCACAAGCTGACTAATGTACTAAATACTTTCACAAGCTGACTAATGTACTAAATACTTTCACAAGCTGACTAATGTACTAAATACTTTCACAAGCTGACTAATGTACTAAATACTTTCACAAGCTGACTAATGTACTAAATACTTTCACAAGCTGACTAATGTACTAAATACTTTCACAAGCTGACTAATGTACTAAATACTTTCACAAGCTGACTAATGTACTAAATACTTTCACAAGCTGACTAATGTACTAAATACTTTCACAACCTGACTTATGTACTAAATACTTTCACAAGCTGACTAATGTACTAAATACTTTCACAAGCTGACTAATGTACTAAATACTTTCATAAGCTGACTAATGTACTAAATACTTTCACAAGCTGACTAATGTACTAAATACTTTCACAAGCTGACTAATGTACTAAATACTTTCACAAGCTGACTAATGTACTAAATACTTTCACAAGCTGACTTATGTACTAAATACTTTCACAAGCTGACTAATGTACTAAATACTTTCACAAGCTGACTAATGTACTAAATACTTTCACAAGCTGACTAATGTACTAAATACTTTCACAAGCTGACTAATGTACTAAATACTTTCACAAGCTGACTAATGTACTAAATACTTTCACAAGCTGACTAATGTACTAAATACTTTCACAAGCTGACTTATGTACTAAATACTTTCACAAGCTGACTAATGTACTAAATACTTTCACAAGCTGACTAATGTACTAAATACTTTAACAACCTGACTTATGTACTAAATACTTTCACAAGCTGACTAATGTACTAAATACTTTCACAAGCTGACTAATGTACTAAATACTTTCACAAGCTGACTAATGTACTAAATACTTTCACAAGCTGACTAATGTACTAAATACTTTCACAAGCTGACTAATGTACTAAATACTTTCACAAGCTGACTAATGTACTAAATACTTTCACAACCTGACTTATGTACTAAATACTTTCACAAGCTGACTAATGTACTAAATACTTTCACAAGCTGACTAATGTACTAAATACTTTCACAAGCTGACTAATGTACTAAATACTTTCACAAGCTGACTAATGTACTAAATACTTTCACAAGCTGACTAATGTACTAAATACTTTCACAAGCTGACTAATGTACTAAATACTTTCACAAGCTGACTAATGTACTAAATACTTTCACAAGCTGACTAATGTACTAAATACTTTCACAAGCTGACTAATGTACTAAATACTTTCACAAGCTGACTAATGTACTAAATACTTTCACAAGCTGACTAATGTACTAAATACTTTCACAAGCTGACTAATGTACTAAATACTTTCACAAGCTGACTAATGTACTAAATACTTTCACAAGCTGACTAATGTACTAAATACTTTCACAAGCTGACTAATGTACTAAATACTTTCACAAGCTGACTAATGTACTAAATACTTTCACAAGCTGACTAATGTACTAAATACTTTCACAAGCTGACTAATGTACTAAATACTTTCACAAGCTGACTAATGTACTAAATACTTTCACAAGCTGACTAATGTACTAAATACTTTCACAAGCTGACTAATGTACTAAATACTTTCACAAGCTGACTAATGTACTAAATACTTTCACAAGCTGACTAATGTACTAAATACTTTCACAAGCTGACTAATGTACTAAATACTTTCACAAGCTGACTAATGTACTAAATACTTTCACAAGCTGACTTATGTACTAAATACTTTCACAAGCTGACTAATGTACTAAATACTTTCACAACCTGACTTATGTACTAAATACTTTCACAAGCTGACTAATGTACTAAATACTTTCACAAGCTGACTAATGTACTAAATACTTTCACAAGCTGACTAATGTACTAAATACTTTCACAAGCTGACTTATGTACTAAATACTTTCACAAGCTGACTAATGTACTAAATACTTTCACAAGCTGACTAATGTACTAAATACTTTCACAAGCTGACTAATGTACTAAATACTTTCACAAGCTGACTTATGTACTAAATACTTTCACAAGCTGACTAATGTACTAAATACTTTCACAAGCTGACTAATGTACTAAATACTTTCACAAGCTGACTTATGTACTAAATACTTTCACAAGCTGACTAATGTACTAAATACTTTCACAAGCTGACTAATGTACTAAATACTTTCACAAGCTGACTAATGTACTAAATACTTTCACAAGCTGACTTATGTACTAAATACTTTCACAAGCTGACTAATGTACTAAATACTTTCACAAGCTGACTAATGTACTAAATACTTTCACAAGCTGACTAATGTACTAAATACTTTCACAAGCTGACTTATGTACTAAATACTTTCACAAGCTGACTAATGTACTAAATACTTTCACAAGCTGACTAATGTACTAAATACTTTCACAAGCTGACTTATGTACTAAATACTTTCACAAGCTGACTTATGCAATAACTACTTCCATATGTGAGATGAGGCAGTAAAATGTCGTTATTTCAGGGGTACCCAGTACATGTGCCCATAGATACATTTCTCAACAAGTATGGTATACTTCTGGGCAACAGTACAACACAGGACAACTCCAGTGATAGTGTTAGAACTATATTGCATCGTCTTCAATTACCAAAGACAGAGTGGCAAGTTGGAAAAACAAAGGTCAGTCTACTGAGCTTCAAAATCTGTATAAATTTTATTTGTTAATATTGTTCATCCATGCTGCACCCTGTCAAGAGCTACCTGCTCATAGTTATATTTGTTAAGATTGTTCATCCATGCTGCACCCTGTCAAGAGCTACCTGCTCAGTTATATTTGTTAAGATTGTTCATCCATGCTGCACCCTGTCAAGAGCTACCTGCTCAGTTATATTTGTTAAGATTGTTCATCCATGCTGCACCCTGTCAAGAGCTACCTGCTCAGTTATATTTGTTAAGATTGTTCATCCATGCTGCACCCTGCCAAGAGCTTGCTGCTTACAGTTAAAGAGACTACTCCACATCACCCATGTTACATAACACCAGTTCTAACAAATGAATGTGAGTCATAGACAATAAATCAACAAGAAAGTAGAAAATTAGATATCGTAGAGATGTGGTTCTATAGAAGAGTGCTGAGAGCACCATGAACAAAAAGAAAAATTAATGAAGAATTACTGAAAGTGACAGATATGAACTAAGGGTTACTTACCAATATCAGTTTGATGAAGTCTTTATTTTTTTGGTCATGTTATGAAACAGGAAGGTTTTTAGAAATGGTGACAATTATCAAAATTGAAGGAAAGAGAGATAAAGGACAACAGTGTGAGAACATATTAACAAGTTTGAGATTGTATCGTGCACAACAATCCTGATTGAAGATACTGAAGATACAGAATTGTAAGATTCATGACCATCTATGCTAATCTGTCAAGCAGTTACCATCTTCAAATATCTCTCCTGTCTCAAATATGTCATGATAGCAAATCAGCTAATGAGATTAAGTTAAGACTCCAGATGAAAATTGCTGCCATGGCAAGGTTGAATATGATTTGGAAAAGTAAGAGATCGGTATTACAGTAAAAGTCAATCTATTCAGATCTGCTAGTGCTAAGTATACTTTTATACGGATGTGAAAGTTGGACACTTAATGCAGGCACAGAAACAAAGATTCAAGTTTTACAAAAAAAGTGCTACAGAAGTTACGAATTAGTTATATAGAACACATGACAAATATATTCAACAATTTTCAGGTTATCAAAAACTACCTTTGGTAGTGGTGAAACGATGTAAACTTTGGTTTGGACATGTAAGGAGACACAACTAACTTTCTACAATTATTTTGCAAAGAACAGTTGAGAGCTGAATGAGAAGAGGCAGTAAAGAACATTCTGGATTGATAACATCAAGGAATGTTCTGGGAATGTTTGTTCTTCACTTCTCTGAATGACTTAGGATAGAGATGTTTGGAGAGCTTCTAGTGCTGATGTCTCTAGTGTGGCACCACTACAACCTTATGGGTTATGGATCTTATTATTATTGTTATTCTAGTCTGCGTGCTACTTGATGATGATAATTTGTTAATTTATATTCACATAGAACTTTAGGCAGCGTTGTAGTAGTTGCCATTAACAGTTGTGAAAACTCATGTAGAGGTCATCAGAAATTCTGGAGTAAAGAGACAGATTCTAAAACAATTAGATAGACTGTCAGAATGTTTAGAACATGTGATGAAAAGGAACAAGGGGAGAAGAGACAGAGGAAGACAAAGAGAGAAATTGCTGGATGGATTTCCATTATGGCATGAAAATAATAATAAAAGCCTTGTTGGTCCGAAACGTTGATTATTTCCTGTGTATTGTCATTTGTATGATTATATTCTGTGTCTTGTTGTGTATAATATATTAATTCATGTAGGCATCTGACAGTGATAGTGTGTTAGTTGTTTACCAGTAGAACTTCATTACCTGTCTCCCACGTGAGTATTATTATTATTTTCATTCTGTTCTACTAGCAGTACCTTTTATTCACTATGGCATGGGAGATTAAAATAGAACTAAGACAACATTGCAAGTGATGAACATGAAAGAAGTTGTCAACAGAAATACAGACTTGGGGAGAACATGGAGTGGTGAAGACTATCCAGTGATATATGCATGCACATTACAATATTCTTATTGTAAAAAGAGTGGTGGGACAATGCAAAGGGAGTGAGGATAAAAACAGTGGGTGGGAATATGTTAATATGTGAAATCAATATGCCAGGAGACTGCATGGAATTTTGTAGTCTCTGTAAATTGATTGAAATGGTAATTGCAAATTTTAAAATTATATTGGTGTTCTGTTTTTGTTAGTCCCTATCTTGATAAAGACTTTTTGGTTGAAACATCAGTTTGTTCCATCTTGTATTTGTTTTATCTTGTTATTTAACCCTTTTTAAAATTTATTATATACCATATGGTATAATGTTTTACTGCAGTCTGCCATTCATTAACTTCTGACATCAAAGTATTTTTTTCCTCTGTGTAACTGACAGGTATTTATGAGAAACAGTGTCTTTGAGCCTCTAGAAGAAAGTCGTCAAAACCTTATTAGGAGGAAAGCAGTCTTCATTCAGAAAATCTGGCGAGGGTTTGTCTGCTGGAGAGGTGAGCATAAATATTGCTGCATGTTTTGTTGCTTACTTACCTGCTTTTCAATAGCGGGAGATGGTGGTTTGCCATCTTTTCGTGCCGAAAAGGAAGTAAAGTTTCTGTGTTTTCTAGATGGACTATGTGAATTCTTTTCTGAATAGGATAGATTAGAACATATTTTAACCATTTGGAGTCACTGAAACGACTGTGACTGGCTTAGTGAACCGACAGTGTAGAAACTAGTACCAAGTAATACAGCTTGTAGGAAACAATGAAGAGTTTTCAGAAGAAGATGTAAAAGATGGATCACAGAAATAAAAAAAGCCACAGGAACAAGCTTACAAACAGCACTCAGGAAGGCCATCTCCAAAGAACTCTTCTACCCCTTACGTCACTAGGCAGACAAGAGCCACAGCGTATAGCAATCTATTATTTAACCTGCTTTTCTAACCTTAGAAGTAGATGCCTTAAATTGACCTACTGTCCTGGATATCATGTGAAGAGGAAAGATGGAACACACTGTAACAATAGGAAAGTTGAAGAGCAAGAGTGGTAGGGGAAGATAGAGAGAAAATGCTTGACAACCTGGCATTGTGGCATGGGAGAACATTGGTAGCAGAAATGATTAACAACACAGAAAATAGAAAGCTGTGGAAAGACATGATAACCAATGCCACATGGCATGGACAATAAGAAGAAGTGCTAGATATACCTGCATCTGTAGAAATGAGATGACAGGTAGACTTGAGTGTAGAGGCGGGTGAAGTTGACGCTATACTCGTTAGGGCTGGGAATCATAATGACCAAGATGTTGCTTCTTCCTATGGAGCACTCTGGTAACAGACTATAATTGAGCTAATGAAGAACAGGTCAACATGATCTCCCCTTCATGAACATGAAGCATACTGGACACATTCCTGAATAGCTTAGAGGGAATCATCCCTTGTATCTGCAACATGTTTCAAGATTGAAAGAGAATCATGGTAAAGTCATTGGAATAGAAGACTTCCCAGCTTGTAGCATTGCACTGTATGGCCACATTGGAATAGAAGACTTCCCAGCTTGTAGCATTGCACTGTATGGCCACATTGGAATAGAAGACTTCCCAGCTTGTAAAATTGCACTGTATGGCCACATTGGAATAGAAGACTGCCCAGCTTGTAGCTTTGCACTGTATGGCCACATTGGAATAGAAGACTGCCCAGCTTGTAGCATTGCACTGTATGGCCACATTGGAATAGAAGACTTCCCAGCTTGTAAAATTGCACTGTATGGCCACATTGGAATAGAAGACTGCCCAGCTTGTAGCTTTGCACTGTATGGCCACATTGGAATAGAAGACTTCCCAGCTTGTAACATTGCACTGTATGGCCACATTGGAATAGAAGACTGCCCAGCTTGTAACATTGCACTGTATGGCCACATAAGTCAATCAATCATCTGAGACATGAAAATGCTTTTAGAAAACTTCCCCATGAAATAAAAATGTCCAAGAAATTCCAAACTTTAGATTGAACCATATTTTCACCATCCAGTTTGGTGAACAGAATTATTCCATTATAATCAGTCAATAGTATCCAAATTTAGTATATTATCCAGCAAACACCATTGCTTTACTTACGTTTCAAGTTTTACAAGTTTCCGGTTATTTTGCAAGGGACAGTCGAGAATAGAAGGAGAAGAGACTGTTAAGAAAATCTTGGATTTGGGAATGTTCTGGACAAGCATGATTTTTCTACACTCCTCTGAATGGTGGAGGATAGAGATATTTGGAGAGGTTTTTTGTGTTAATGTATCCAGTATGATACATGTACGACACAGATGGGTTATTGATCTTATTATATGATATATTGGGGAACAAGATTGACCAACTCATACTCCTCTGTGGTTCTTAACAATTACCTAATCAATCAGCAGACAGACCTGCATCCAAAAGACACAGTGAATGTTCTCTAATGATTGCCTGTTGGATGTAGACACAACTGCTAAATCTCATCTATACCTCAAGTCAGGGAGTTTAACCTGTGGCAAACCAGATAAAAATAATACATATTTCCTCTGGCACTAGGTCATTTTTTATGACTGGGTTTTTCGGCATCTGTTTGCTTTTTTGGCATATCTTTTTCAGTTATTGAGTTATTAATTTCAGTTTCAAAGACAAACAAGATAAGTGGATGCTGGATATGGTTTGGAAGTGTTGTTTGCCATGTCTGTGTCAGTGTTATGTTGTGGATAACCAACATGGACAGTGTGGACAAAAGCACACAAAAGACTTACAGTTTCAAGGTCATCCATAGGCCTATCTGTAGAAAACCCAGCTTCTTAAAATCCTCATCATAAATGACATCATTAGCATCACTATTAAATATTATCAACAACTCCCTCAGCTCCCATATGTCGATCTACAGTACCTGCAACACTGAAGCCTTAAAAATCATCTTCGTCTGAATCATCATTCATGAAGAATTCCTGAACAATTGCATCACTGAAGTTAGGTCCATACAGTAAGGCGTGTAAATATGAAGAGGTCAGATAAATTATGACTGGGTATTTATATTGTCACAAAAAATTAAGGGACAATCACTCTTGCACATAGTTATTATAAGAATGAGGGGAAATTAACATGGAATATTGTTGTCTATGACTACAAATGACTACCTCAATGTGGACATATATCAACATCTGATGTTTATGAAAAGAGTAAACATGTAAAAAATATGTGGACATCAGATTGCTACAGGTTAATATCAAATATGTGGACATCAGATTGCTACAGGTTAATATCAAATATGTGGACATCAGATTGCTACAGGTTAATATCAAATATGTGGACATCAGATTGCTACAGGTTAATATCAAATATGTCGACATCAGATTGCTACAGGTTAATATCAAATATGTGGACATCAGATTGCTACAGGTTAATATCAAATTTGTCACAGGTAGAACTGGACACCTGCAGTATGAAGCGAGAACTATGTTTACCAAGCTTGCAACACCTACCACTAGCATAGGTGCCCTTGAAAATCTGCTTTTTAATTCATCAATAAGTAAAGATATTGTAAGTAGATATTCTCTGTGGCATAGTTATCAAGCCTTATGTTCATGACATCAAAGGTTCAAAACTTAGGCCATTATGTCTGGTTTGCTAGTGCATTTTTTACACTGTACTTGGGAATTATAATGAGCTATAGAATTACGTGTTCTGAACAATCTCTTGGCAGGCAACTTGCTGCTGTGTTGAGAGATGGAGGGGAGATATGGGAAAACTCGTGTGCAGTGAAACTGTTGATCTCTGCCTGTTAAAGACATTTCAATGAAGATACTAAAGAGCTATATTTATTGATTTTCCTCTTTACTACAGTCTATATTCCTCGCTTTTGCTGCTAAAGACGAGGTCGCAAATTTTTGTCTTTTCTACCCCTCATATCTAAAAATGACCATTATGTATCAAAGATCCCATCAAAGTAATATACATTCTCTGCTGTCAATAAAAAACCAGTACTGTGGAAACTCTTATTTTTGTAAGACATGAAAAGGAATCAGTACATGGAGAAAGTCACTGGAAAAAAGAATTGAGCACAATTGGGATCAGCTACTAAGAACAGTGTAGCAGCTAAAACATTAAAATGTTAAAGTGAATACTTTTTGTTTGTATTTCTTATTTTAGACTATCAAAGGAAGAAACAAGCAATCCTTATTCTGCAGGACAGTTTCAGGTCTTTCAGACTTCGTCTAGAGTTCTTGCGGAAGCGAAGAGCAGCGGTAAAGATCCAGGTATGCTCTATTGAAGATTAGAGTGTGCATCAATGACTAATGATACCCTGGTGTATGTTTGCAGTCCATGTTATGAAATCTAAGTTATAGTTTTTCTAACGCTAGTGCTTGAAATTGTCCACACATATTGCTGATACTGTTAATATAGTGATAATTTGAATATTAAATAAAAAGTGGCACAGCAACTTCTGAAAAGAGGAGAGATGCAGCGGCTCAACAGTGGAGAGTAGCTAGAAAGTTACGGGTAGACAAATAACCATCTACAGTGGTCATCATGTGCCTAAATTGTCTAAGGACATTTGCAGCCAGAATAGGGCTTACCATCTAGCATAGTCAAGGACATAACTAACTGAATTTCAAAATTGGATGTAACAAATGGTCATAATCGCTTGTGATGAATGAACAACAATTTTTAATATTAGTGATAGGGCCTACTGTTAATATTAGTGATAGGCCTACTGTTAATATTAGTGATACTGTTAATATTAGTTAGGGTTATAGGCCTACTGTTAATATTAGTTATAGGCCTACTGTTAATATTAGTGATAACTGTTAATATCAGTGATAGCCTACTATTAGTGACCATTTGTTACTTACACTAACTTTTGAAATCAGTTAGAGTTGTATCATTGACTATCAGTTCATAGATGGCTAATAAGACCTATTCTGGCCATAAATGTTAGTGAACAGTTCAGGCATGGGGTGACCACTATAGATGGTTTTTGGGTCTACCCATGACTTTCTAGCTGCTCTCTGCTTTTGCATTTCTTCTCATTTCACAAGATGCTGTGAATTTTTTACTGTAGATCACCATGTAGCTCTATTTTGTGCAAGTTCTTCCCAGGTATCTTGGTCTAGTTTAGAGACTTTCAGTGAAGCCTTTAATGAGTCCTTGTAGCGCTTTTTTTGGCTACCTTGAGAATGGATGCCCTTCTTTACGTACTTATACTCGAGTAATTAATATGACCAAACTAAATAAAATAGTTACACACACAAGAAACATAAGTGCACTAAAAAATATATGTAAAAAAAACCCAAAGAAAACATGACTTCACATACCACATGTGTAAATATTATCAATGACTTACAGGATTGACATCTTAACACATCAGAAATTATAGAATCTCATGAATGGACTACATGTCCTTACCAGTAAAGTGCTCAAAATATTACTATATTAGTATTTGATAATAAAATGCAATACCAGACTTAAATACTGTAACACAGCTGAAGTTGGATGTTTCAGACCACTGGCACAAATAAAATGGTGACACAACATATTTTGTGTTCTCTAGACTATATCTTTCTCGAAATCTAGTAGGACCATTGTCTTGCTATAAGAGAGATCAAGCGGGAGTTTGTGAATGAAAGAACTTTTTTTTTAAATACAGTATTCCTTTATTTAGAACACTATAAAATAAGAATGTCAGAGGATAGTGATGAATGTTTCAGTTCTTGTAGTTTATTATTTCTATATTCATTCCTTCCATTTTTTTAAATAAAAATAATATTTCTATATTCATTCCTTCCATTTTTTTAATTAAAATATTATTTTTATATTCATTCCTTCCATTTTTTAATAAAAATAATAGTAATTTTTAAACCAATTAACAGTCTTGCTATCGAGGTTGCTTGGCTCGCAAATTGGCCAAAGATATGAGGATAAGGAAGCAACAGGAGGAGGATAGAAAGAGGCAGGAAGAACTTGAACGAGAACGATCAGAAAGGGAGAAAGAGTTTACCGACCAACTCGCTATAGATGAAGCTCTCAGGTAAGTTAATAAATCTTGATGAATGAGTCAGGTATAGAATTAATTCTGGTAAAATATTGTTCATAAACAAATAGAGTGATAGTAAGTGACACTTCCTCCAAAATTTTTCAAGTGTTAATTAATCATTTAATTAAGAAGTATTGAGGAATTATAGAAAGAAATATCAGAAGGCAGCAGGTAAGATTTGAACCAGTTAGTTGGTGCCAATCTGCAAATGTTCCTGTGTGTGCACATATCTCTAAGTTTGTATAGATTTGAACCAGTTAGTAGGTGACACCTGAAAGAATTTACAAATGTTCTTGTGTGTGCACATATCTGTTAGTTTGTATAGATTTTTGTGTACAGAATATATTTATATATATATAAGACAAATGTGTACGTAAGAAATAAAATAGAGAAGTATACAGGTCCACAAGAAGCATTGCTTTCAATAGTGAGATGATGAAAACTTGCATGGTTTTCACATGCATACCAACATGATTCTTTGTCAAACACAATACTGCAGGGAACAGTCGAATGTGGAAGAAACAGAGAAGGACAAATAAAAGTATGGTCAGATAACATCAAGAACTGAAAAAAAAATTATTTTTTTCATTCATCCGCATCATTGAAGATAGAAATTGCTGAAGAACTATGTGTGCTGAAGCATCAAATGTGGTACACCCGCAACCATGACAAGTTATGAGATTATAGGATAGGATAGAGTAAAAAGATCATGAGGACTGAAAGGTCATGAGAACCAATGTTTGTTACAGACCAGGCACTGGAAAGAAGAATAAGGTAAATTTTTAGACATTGTCAAGTCCCTTTACTCTTCATTTCTGTCAGGGTTTTCCTGTCGTGATATATTTAGTCATCGCTATTCACATGGAGAATATCTGCTTATCGTTACAGTGAGAGGATCTGAGTCAAAGATTTACTGGCATCAGAAAATAAATAATGAATGTACAATTACTCCAAGAGTTATTGAGAATGTTTTCTGTTGTTCTCATTTTCTACCAGAATCTGGTAAGCATGATAACAAGTTAAAGGATGTTGGAGATCTGAGAAAATGTAAATATAACTGGGGTATCACTAGAAATGAGAGAGCTGATGCCCTGGCAAAAGTGGGAGGAAAAATAAAACAATTCAGCTACCTTCTATCATACAAAGAGGCCAAAACACTAATCCACAACCATTATTCATCACAGTAGAAGAAAGATGTGGATATTCATCAGAAGAAAATAGATTCCATACACTAACTGTATAGACAACAACATAATATTATCTTTGACTTAGAATTGGTCATAGCAGACTGAAGGACCACCTGTACCAGATCAAGATGGCCCACATAAATGAATGTTCATGTGGAACAGAAATTCAGACTCCTGAACAAATACTTTAAGACTGTCCAAATTTCAAAGAACTGTGAGACAAAACATGGCCACACTTGACTGAACTGAGGCAAAAACTTTGAAGCAGCTGCTCTGACCTGGAGAAGACTGGAAGCTTCATGCTGGTGACTGGCCTGAAGATCTAGCAAGACCAAAAGAATCATGAATTCAGAATAAGAAGGAAACATAGAATGTGCAGTTATCTTGTCCAATTTATTTTCAGTGGTAACACTAATTACCAATTTTCATTTTTAATAATAGATTTTCTTTGTATACCCTACTGTGCTTTCTCATTGTGTAATCACATTTCCATGGTTCTTGTCTGTGTTTTTTTTTACACGTTTATACTGTAAAACATTGTTGTTGCATGTAATTTCCATTTGATTTTGTGGTTCCATTCTGTGTTTTTAGTCCATGTCTTGATAAAGACCTTCTGGTTGAAATGTCCATTCCTTGTACTGTTCAACTCCAAATGAATTTCATAAAGAGGATAAACTCCTTAGACAATACAGGCATAGCATGATCACTGTAGATGGTGTTTGATATATCGATGACGTTTAGCTACTCTCTGCTGTTTAGCTGCTGCATTTCTCCTCTTTTCACAAGACTCTGCCCCCTTTTTGACATTTGACAGTAGAGTGCCATGCAGCACTATTTCATGCAAAATCTCCCATGTATCTTGGGTTTATTTCAATGGCTTTCGTAGAGAAGCTAATGATAATTGACAAGATTGATGGCAGTATAAGAAAATGTTAGTTTAATCAAGAGTCATGATTCAAGATATACTGGTGATAGGATTATGAAGATCAATAATTACTTAAACCATATAGTACCTTGATACAGCACTTGTCTTTATATTGAATCATCCAGTTTGTTGACTTATAAGTGTGTATATATCTACAACATTTTGCTTTCACAATGTCATATATCTTCTGTTCCTGTTGTTGTGCTGGTTCATGTAGAACAAAATAATATCGGTCTGTAAAATGCTTTGAATCTGGCATGGACAGGTTTCTGTAGCATGTATTAGTGGGGAAAATGCAGATAACATACCGGTAATACTATTCCGTGATGTTTTTGTTCAGTATAGGACACAGAATGGCAGGTTTATTGATGTGAATGAATGCGTTAAATAATAAAAAAAATTTTTAAAAGAACATTTGTCTTGTATTTATCTTTTTTTTTAAATTCTGAGCTTTATGTTTGACATTTTCCTCTTCTTGATAATCATCAAATTTTGCAGGAAAATGAAAAAAAGACAATCATGGCAAATGATATTGAGGTATCTTAAATTCATTGCTGTTTCGCTTTCTTATTTCATTTTGCTTCCCGAGTGTCATCTCCATTTAATCTTTCTTTATTGCTATAATCATATAATATAAGGTGTCTATACAGTTGATGTGCACTGAATTTGAAAAGAAATATATGCACTGAATATGATGTCGTTGAAAGTATTGCCATGAACCAGTTTACAGTGCTACTCAGCAGATTAATGTTAGCTGCAGAGTTAACTTGTATTTGTTGAGGAATATGGCCAATAACGGTGTTAACTAATGAACAAAGAGAATTTATGGTGAAACAAGTGTTTAATAATCCAGGTAAATACTGGGGAGCATGAAGCTTAGTTGATAGTCAACTTGCTTACCATCCCTGGGTTACAACATGCCAGGATAAAAATCGTCTGTGGACAAAGCAACCCAGTTTGTGATTTCACGGCTGACATAACTGTTCCTTAGTCGACCCAGCTGTAAATTGGTACCTGATGCGTGGGTCGAGAAAGGTAAACACAACAAGGAAGGGAAATGGCCACCCCACCTAATAATTGTTGCGGCTTAGTACGTGAAAAGTTACTTAAATTTCCGGTGGCAGATTGTTGCCAAGGTGCCTATATCTTAAACTACAGGTATATGGAAGATGTTATTATAAAATTGTGCATAATTTTCCTTTGTTCCAACATCTGCTGTAAAAACAAATTCATTGTGCCATGAGCCACTTTACCTAATATGCCATTGACATTTTATCATTAGGAGTTTTTCAAAATAAATGTTGCATCAATTGGTGTAAATCAGGTTCGCACTAAATACCACAATTCATGTGACTATTGTCATAAGCAATGTAAATGAGTGCACAGTGACTTTATAGACACCATATATTATTCAAAGTGTTCTTTTATGCATCAAGTATTCATTTCAAGTATTTTTCCTTTTCTGTTAATTGAAATTCTAATTATATAGCAAGCCAAGAAAGCATAATTAATTTTTTGTTCCTGTGGTCAGCGATTAAATTTATAGTTGTGTGGGAGTTTTTGGACCACAGCTCCTGTGGTAACCTATTCTCAGGAAATAGATAATAATCGCCATCCATGTCTTGCCGGGCCCAAAAGAGGAACAAAGTAGTGACACTGTTACCTGCCATGCATGTTGTAAGAGGTGACTAAGGAGTTTTTTTAGATGAAGTTGGCTGTCCCATCCCATAAAAAGTGAACCAAAAGCCATGCTAATGTCGGATGTATCAGGTCGAAAGGTTCAGACATCACAGCGAAGCTGTAAACCATGACACAATTAATTTCGCTCTCCACATTAGCATTGTGCCATTTAACTTTCCCAGATTTGTGCTGGGATCAATTTTCTGAAGTTGGTTCAACCTGAGTCATTTTTTTTTGTCTAAAGAAATATCATCAACAGCTTTCTAACTTGGTGTTAAATTATACATGGTTTTTTGTTTGCTAGTGTCATTAAATATTTGGTTTGTAGTTTGGCTTTGTAACTTCATGTGAAGTAAGGTTCTACAAGTTTGCTACAGTGCTAAATGTTTGGTTTTCATTTTGTACTTTTATATTTGTGCAAAATGTTGTACATTTAGGCTTATTATCTTAGTGTGATATGTTTATCTAAGTGTGCAATGTACATTTAGATTTATCAACTAAATGTGCAATGTACATTTATATTTATCAATTAAGTGTGCAATGTACATTTATGTTTATAAACTAAGTGTGCAATGTACATTTAGTCTTATTGTCTTAGTGTGAAATGTACATTTAGGTTTATCAACTATAAGTGTGCAATGTACATTTAGGCTTATTGTCTTAGTGTGAAATGCTGTGAATTTAGGCTTACTGATGTGATGTTTGTCCGTCGTGATCGACGATTACCAAAAACTCAACCATAATAATAATAACAATAAATAATAGGCTTACTATCTCAGTATGAAATGCTGTGAATTTTGGCTTACTATCTTAGTGTGAAATGTTGTGAATTTTGGCTTACTATCTTTGTGTGAAATGTGAATTTTGGCTTATTAGTGAAAAATCATGTGTTTCAAGTTAAAATCAACAAGTTTTTCAAATATCATTTAAGCTACAGTATTGATGAAATTTGTCAAATATTTAACATACCTTATTGGATGCATCTGTGTTGGATTTCAGCATTGATTTTCTATCTTTTCCATCTTCTGAAGTTTTGCTCCTTAACTCTTACAGGACCAAGTGACAACCTATTTGTCATTTCTATTTTTCCTGTTCATACCAATCAACAACTTATGTGTCGTTTGAGGATACTAGAGTTAATACTCTATAGTCCATTTATATTCGATCCCAGCATTTCCAAATCAGTGTCAACAATACTCGACACCACTTCTGTCTGTTTTAAATCAATTGTTGCTTGTGGAACACATGTTTGTGATTTTAAAACATAATTCTTGACAATGGAATTTCAACTGTTGATTTGTGTTTCCTGATTTTTTTTCAGATGGATTCTTCATCTCTTCTTCAAATAGCATATAAACACTAAATTATAATATTTTTGTTTTTTAAATGTGATAATATTTTCGTGGATTATATGTGTAATGATGTGTTTAGTTTTGTGGAGCTGGTTGTGTAAGGGAATATTATTCATTTGCATCGAATGGTAAGTAAACCTAGATAATTTTTTTTCTCTTTCATTCCCCCCACCTATATCCCATTATATATATACCCGGTATATAATTATTGGCAGTAATATTTTTTTAACAAATATAAATTGGTGGAACATTGAGTTACTGAAGGCTTTCTTTTATGGATTGTGTTCTAGGATTATATTTTAACAATTTTTTAAACATTTAGTAACAATAGTACGTACAATTTTATAATTATATAAAAAGCCTCCAAAAATTATGGCATGACCACTAAATTATTTTGTAAAATGTATTTGTAATTAAAAATTAATGAAATTTTCCTGAAGTATGTATATATGGATATAGCAATAAATATAGTAATTTGGCAACCTATAGATTGAGTTTAAATATAGAATTACGTGAAATTTGTTATCTAATTTTATCACATTAATTTTTTTTAAATGTCTACTTTGTCCTTTTTTTTTTAGAAATTAGGCCCCTGTCAGATACATGTTTAACCATTGTAATCATATAGAGAATTCATTGCCGTACATTTATGTTTATAATAAATATTATAGGAAGTATAATTACATGATTCATAATAAAATTGATGACATCAGTCATAGAGAAAAATTCATTCTGAAAAACAAGCTGGTAAAACCACGGTTTTGCATCTGGCCCACTAAGAGTTAAGTAAGTGAAACATTCACCTATTGGTTTACAATCAAGATGTTTGTTTCTTTTTTTTTTTATTTTGTGTGCAAGTTTGTTAATTTTTGTATTACTTGTACATTAAATTTGTTGCTGATAGCTAGACTATTTTCAGTGCAAGTACTGTGGAATCTTTCTATAATGCATTATTTTATAATACATTTCCCTGTACAACAACACTTTTCAAAATCCCTAATTATATTTATTCTATATTTATTGTACTGTATATAGCAAATTTCTAATAGATATTTTAAATATTTTGTCAATTCAGACCAAGTTGTTATATCAGCATTGCACTGTATATTTGTTTCAGTTGTGGATGTAAACTATTTTTGACTGCTTTACGGTTGTTTGTTTCTTTTGATTGTGCTTTTTTAAACCTGCTTATCTCTTTACTAATCTAGTAGACTGCAGTTATATATCCAATACATTATTTTTCCAGTAGTACAGCAGACTAATCTTTGTATGAATCAAAAGGTAGTTATTAAGCATAGAATGTCTGTATCAAAGCCATGCAGTTATCATATGGACAATAGTCAAATAGTAGTTATTAAACATAGAATGGCTGTATCAAAGCCATGCAGTTATCATATGGACTATGGTCAAAAGGTAGTTATTAAGCATAGAATGGCTGTATCAAAGCCATGCAGTTATCATATGGACAATAGTCAAATAGTAGTTATTAAACATAGAATGGCTGTATCAAAGCCATGCAGTTATCATATGGACTATGGTCAAAAGGTAGTTATTAAACATAGAATGGCTGTATCAAAGTCATGCAGTTATCATATGGACAATGGTCAAAAGTTACCAACATTCACAAAATCAAATGTTTTGCAGGCTTTCATGTGATTGGATGTCTGCATATGAAATGGTGAAGCATGCCTTCTATATGCGACAATTGATAATAAGTAAGAATGGTGTACAACTGCCTTCTCCACCCCACCTTCAAATTGCAAATAGGAAACAAGTGTTTCATCCCTCATAATTACTTGGGTGGAAACAAAGATAAGCTAGAGAGCATTCTGTGTGTTTGATCTTGGCATAATTAATTCTGTAACAGTTATGCAATAATGACTTGCAACTCATGTGGAGATATATTGTTGGCGAGAGATTCAAAATTTGCTTACGAAACTATTTATATTGAGTGTTGATCATTTGAATTTTTTTGTGACTATAGGATGTTGAACGATCTGGAACAACTGGCTGTTGATCGACAAGCATGGAGATCTATGACATCTGTCCTATGTGCCAAGTTTGTTGACAAGCATGGAGATCTATGACATCTGTCCTATGTGACAAGCTTGTCGACAAGCATGGAGATCTATGACATCTGTCCTATGTGCCAAGCTTGTCGACAAGCATGGAGATCTATGACATCTGTCCTATGTGCCAAGTTTGTCGACAAGCATGGAAATCTATGACATCTGTCCTATGTGGCAAGCTTGTCGACAAGCATCGAGATCTATGACATCTGTCCTATGTGCCAAGTTTGTCGACAAGCATGGAGATCTATGACATCTGTCCTATGTGCCAAGCTTGTCGACAAGCATGGAGATCTATGACATCTGTCCTATGTGCCAAGCTTGTCGACAAGCATGGAGATCTATGACATCTGTCCTATGTGCCAAGCTTGTCGACAAGCATGGAGATCTATGACATCTGTCCTATGTGCCAAGCTTGTCGACAAGAGGAAAATGATGATGATGATGATGATAGAATGTTGAAACTGTCCAATCCTATTTTGATACACTCTAAGCTTGCATGCTTAGATACTTTCAAGTGAAATCAGATATCACATACACTCATAGTAGTGTATCTCGTCATGCGTCTTCTTGGGCAATTTTCTCAATCAAGTAGCCATTGCTATTCATCTCAGCTGCTCCTGTCAGTGTTATTTTCACTGTTTCCTCTTTGTCAACCTCTTTTTCTTTTCTCTCTTATTTTTCAACTCCGGGCTTGTCTTGCTATAATTTGTTGCTACTTTTCATATGTCCATCATCTAATTATGATTTTTGTTGAAGTGGTTTGGCCACGTCATGAGAATGAAACCAATGCACCAACTACTCTTGCATGCAACAGCACAAGATCAGGCTACAAGGCCTGAGGAAGACCTAGACCAAGAACTAAGGTGGAGACAATCAAAGATACCTTAAAGGGACATGGGCTGACCATGGCTAATGCAACCCAAATAACCAAAGTCCCAGACAACTTCAACTTTCTCCCCACAATTTTTAACAGTATAAGTGGAAATGACAATAGATAAATGAATGCATGCATGCATCTCTCTATTATTCCTGTATTAGCTGTATACTCATTTCTTTTTATACAAAGTTTCTGTCCGAAATACTGTTTCTTCTTCTTCTTTTGTTCTCAAATTCCTGCATGGTGCAGTCTGGACAAAAGAATGCGCTATAACATGGTTTTCAAGTTTTCTGTGGTATCTGCGCCTTTTGGTCTGACACATCTGACTTCAGCATGGCTTCATGGTCACTTTAACCATCTAAGAGATGGGACAGCTAATTCCTCCACAATATAATTTCAAATGCATATATTTTACTCTATACCTTTGGCTTTATTCCCAACCCCATATAGTTTCAAATGCATCTATGTCACTCTATACCTTTGGGTTTATTTCCAACCCCATATAGTTTCAAATGCATCTATGTCACTCTATACCTTTGGGTTTATTTCCAACCCCATATAGTTTCAAATGCATCTATGTCACTCTATACCTTTGGGTTTATTTCCAACCCCATATAGCTTTAGATGCATTTATGTTACTCTGTACCTTTTGGTTTATTTCCAACCCCATATAGTTTTAGATGCATTTATGTTACTCTGTACCTTTTGGTTTATTTCCAACCCCATATAGTTTTAGATGCATTTATGTTACTCTGTACCTTTTGGTTTATTTCCAACCCCATATAGTTTTAGATGCATTTATGTTACTCTGTACCTTTTGGTTTATTTCCAACCCCATATAGTTTTAGATGCATTTATGTTACTCTGTACCTTTTGGTTTATTTCCAACCCCATATAGCTTTAGATGCATTTATGTTACTCTGTACCTTTTGGTTTATTTCCAACCCCATATAGGGGCCTACTTACACAAAAACAAACATATAGGCCTATTATAAGAAACTGTGATAAGCATGATCATATTTGTAGTTTTATCAACAGCATCAGATTATTCTTAAGCCAAAAACATCCTATAGGCCTATTAGTGTAAAATCCATGGAAGCTTTAAAGCTTATATGTTTCCACAGACAATCTAGGCTAGAGCTGGAGTCACTAACACATTTGATTGAGTCTATGTGGACACACTGTCAGCCTGCAGTGTCCGCTTCTAATTTAGACCTGGATGCCATGTTTGATTTCTTGAAAGAGGAACGCAGTGACATGAAGGCATCAAATCCATCCAAAGAAGCTGCTTTAAACAGGATCAATGAAGAGTTTACTACCCTTGATGACTTATGGAGGGAAGCTGAGAAGGTGAGATTATAACCAAAGTAGGCAGACTTTATGTATGCAATTAAACAATGTTAAATTTACTTTATGCTGGGTTTTTTGTGTGGCTGAGTGGTTAGAAAGAATGTCTAGTGATCGCAATTTCTGAACTCTAAGTCAACATTTGTAATGCAGTGAAAATCATCCCATTTATATTAAAGCACTACTGCAGCTAAATGTCTCCGGAAACTGATGAACATAAAAAGGAGCGATTTCATCACAAATAGTGATTCAAGAAACAAAACACATCAAGAGTATGTTCCAAACATCATAAGAAAACACAGATGGAAATACTGGGTCAAGTTTTAAGACTAGATGAAAACAGAATAAACTAACAAGCCCTTATGTGAAAAATGAGGAAGGCCTAAAGCAACCCTATAAAACACCATACTTAAAGAAGGGGAAATAATAGGCTGCAAGACCACACAAGAACTAAAACTACAGGCAGCGGACTGCAACACATGAAGAATAAAAACCTCTGCCCTATGTGTCGCCTGCGGCACGAAAGGAACTAACTAACTAACTACTGCAGCTATAAGTGATGCCTCATCCTATTCATATTGCACTACTACTGCATGAGCTGTAAGTGATGGCTACAAATTAACTCTTTCAGGATGAAATTATTCCTGGGGGCTTGGACGAAATTAATTTTAGGCTAAATTTTTGGACCACAACATGATTTAGACACAATATTTAAGAAGACAAAGTATTAGCTATGGCAGGTCATATAAGGTATCAAAAGAAAGATAATTGAATGTGGAATCCATATACAATATAAAAATATAAGAATTGTAACAAAAACATTCAAAAATTACTCCACAAACAGGAATGTTAGGATGAATATTTTTTTAACGTGTATTATATTCTACTCACCCTCAGTTTTGCTTGTCTTGAAATGTTGATACTAAACCTGAAAAAGTAGATGCATTGACTGTCCATTTACTGATCATAATTAGTTTATTTAAAGGAAATCTATCAACTGCCTAGTATTTTATGCCATATTTGTATTTCATGTCAAATTTCAGAACTGAACATAATATTGTGAAACTTTACAAAATATTCCCAAGTATTGGATTTCCAAAGTTGAACTTTATTTCACTCAGTATTATCATTAAGTTTAACTCTATTTTCTGTATAATGTAGTGTAAGATTATCATTGCTGTCACTAGGCCTATCTGATTCTTCAGAAACAATAGCAGTGGGACCAGTTTTAGAATTGTTTAGCTAGAATTTTTTTCTTAACAAGATTAGGCCTAGGCCTATTTCTTTTCAGATTTTCAATAAGTCGATAATCTCTACTGTCAAAATTGAAAACACTGTTGTTTTCTGAAACATCACTTGAAATAATATCTCCAATTATAAAACTCAAAGAATAATAATGCTTGATGCTAGCTAAATCTTTGAGCATTCTTACTGGTGAAACATGAAGCCATTTTAATAATTTCAGAAAAGTTGAACCTACCTTATTAAAATTTTAATTTAAAATAAATATGTCACACCCATCTAATCACACAGTTCCACAAGGGTTTCGTTCCGTTAGCCAGATTTATAAATGTTAAACAGCTCAATAAGTTAATAATCATTCATTTACAATCCAAACAAAGCAAATTTACCGGTAGTTGGAATATCTGCAAGAACGAATAATCATGGATACGTCCAAATTGGGGTTTTATTTGCAACGATAAGCTTATATTGTTTTTTACAGGAAGAATGAGTTAAATAATAATTAAATACTGTTGTCTTACATAGGCTATTCTCATATTATCATTATATTAAACTGATTTTATAGCTAAATTAAACAATAATATATATGCAGGAGTCCGGGGTAATGAGAGAACAGATAGATTGGCTGCACACGCTGCTACTATGGCTGTTGATGGAGCGATGGATCAAGCAGACATTTTGAATGCCCTATGGGGAAAATGCACGAGCAAATGACTGTATAAGTGACGATGACTCTTGTTCCATGAAGGAATTTGGTTTGAAATGTGGTGTTGCTAGAAAGGAGCAGTTTCGTGGGCAAGAAAGAATGATGGTCAATCAGCTGTGTATTGGGACCATCAGTCAATGTGTAATGGCAGCTACACTCAAGGAGTGATATGAGCACCTATCGACTTGTCCGGCGTGCAGTGACGATCGTCCAATGACTAACTAACTAACTAGTGTATTGAGCATAGTGCAGCCATTAAATGCTTTTGACTGTATGGTCAAACCACCAATACAAGCAATTGTTTACAGATTTTAATGTGATTGGATGCCTGCATACAAAATAGTGGAACATTCCTCCTATGTATACACATAGCCCTCCTTCTCTAAGTCTTGTCAAAGCGTAGGGTACCGCTGGAGTTAAGAGTATTGTGGCTATGAAAGAAAAGCTAGGAAAGAACTCCCACAATGGCACATTGAAAAACACATTTTCATTGCTCAAAATTCCTGGAAATCAAAACAAACAAACAAACCATACTATATTGATTTAAGTTAAACAGTGCTGCATTTTGATTTTATAGTTCAGCTAAACAGTGCTGTAGTTTGATTTTATAGTTCAGTTAAGCAGTACTGTGTTGATTTTATAGTTCAGCTAAACAGTACTGTATTTTGATTATATAATTCAGTTAAACAGGGCCATGTTTTGATTTTATAGTTCAGTTAAACAGTGCTGTGATATTTTATAATTCAGTTGAACAGTGCTGTATTTTGATTTTATATTTCAGTTAAACATTACTGTATTTATTTTATAGTTCAGTTAAACAGTACTGAATTGATTTTTGTCCAGTACATATTTGTAGCAAATTTAGATTTACATTTCTATGGGATATTTAAGCCAACCCCAATCACAATCATCATAGGTCACATTTTACAACATACATGGCAAGTCCCAGTGTTACTGTTCTGTGCTCCCTATTCAGTCCTAGAACATACACTGATTGTCACCACTGATTTGTGGGCCCTTGATAATTTGTTTGTCTTCATTTATCATCAGGAATTCAAAGCCAACCATGAACAAGAAATACAACAAGCTCTCAGAGAGGTAGACAGGTCCATTGAAGAGTTTGATAGTTCAAGTTCAGAGAAGAGCTCTAGGCCACATTCTTCTAATTTATCATATGGAGTACCCCCAGCAGCTCCTCCACTACCAACTGGATTACCAGGTGACTTTACTCCACCTCCTCCACTATCTCCACCAGGATTAATAGACGATATTCCTCCCCCACCACCACCGCCACCACTTCCTTCAAATGATCAATCCATATTTTCTATACATCTTCCAACCCCACTTACACCACCCCCTGGTGTTAGCCAAGCCACTGCCTTTATATCTTCTTACATCTCTCCTCCACCTCCAGCACTCAGAGACAAAGGAACAGCACCACTCCCACCTCCTCGTATATCATCTGCCACCAATGGAGAATTATTACCACCACCACCACCTGTGCAAGAGTCTTCCAAAAATGACTTGTCATATCTTCCTAATGGAGACCCCTTGCCGCCATCACCGTCTGAAAGTGAGAACCCGTATGCAGAACCCAAAGAAGTTCACAGAACAATTCATGAATCATTAATTAACGGTGGATTTCAAACTCCAGCCAGAACTCCACCTGCAGTTCCACCCATTCCACGTCCTTTTCCACCAACTGTGCCCAACACACCACGTTCTAGCATGGCCTTGAGGATCAGCACCTCACATGAAATTGGTTCTCCCTCACGCGGCAGAGAACTAGGTCAGTTGTCCCCTACGACACGTGAACGCTTATCCTCTCTAATGTCTCACCCACCTGCAGAGATGATGAGTTCACAGTATGAGCTCTCACCTGCTAAAGAGAAAGCGGAAGTGTTACAAGAACCCGATGCTTTATATAACATTCTGGAATATGCTGAGAAATTCTTCAATGAACATGAAAGAGACTTTGGTGGCACCATTATTAAAACTTTGAAAAAGCGTAGCAAACAGGCTTCCTTTACTGTAAGTATTATCCAAAACACTATTTAATTTTGAGTGTTTAACTTGTCAAAGGTTGGTGAGAAAGTGAAGATGATTGTATATATCTATTTCTAAACTTATCTACAAACCCAATCTGATACAGTGGAATCCCTCTAGCGCATATGTTTTTAACAAATTTCCCTCTTCATTAACACTTTTCTAAATACCTAATTTATATTTGTCTTTATTGTTTATATAAGACTTGCAATTGTAACAAGCAGTTCTTATCTACATGTCTCTTCAACTCTGACTGCAATATGGTAGAAACTAGATCTCTCCTTATGTTTCTCTTCTTCTTCTCAAGGAATACCTAACAAAGGAAGAGATGCTTAAGTATAATAAGGCAGGCCTGATCCCAACATCTCACATTCATCTGCATGACACAGAGAACATCCATCTGGCTTGTCTGCTGTTCAAGGTAAGCAGGCATGCACTTAAGGTTTCATAACAATGTATCAGACCTTAATTTTTGTGTGGGTCAGCACAAAGCAGATAATTTGTAAGTTGAGGCAAAAAAGCTCACATGTCATTAGGCCATTCCTTTTTATTTAATCATTTGTTGTGTTTTATTTCATGATAAAGGCCCTTTGACAGCAACATAGAAAATGTTCTTGCCTATATAATTTATGTGTTACAATTTATATTTTTTTTTAAATTAGATTTAATTTATATTAACATAATTACTTATTTTTATTATCACGTTCAGTTTGTGTTAATGTAGCCCTCGTCTTTTTGTCAGATATTCTTTGGCTTTGTGGTTATTAGATACATTTTATTACCCTTCTAGGGTGCTCTCTGGTGTAGTGGTTAATCCATTCATTTTGTATTCAAGAGGTCGTAGGTTCAATTCCGCTTGCAAATTATTGTTTATAGTATGGATTTTTTTCACATACCCCTGGAGATTATTGCTTGAAACCATAGAGTTATGATTATTGCTTGAAGCCATAGAGTTATGTGCTATGAAAGGTACTCTTGGCAGGTGACATGCCACTTGGTTGAGAAGGATGGAGTAAAATGGGGTAACCCAAGTATAATGAAGGCAATCCTCTATGCTTTTAGAGCCTTAATTTTTATTACTCTTCTCTTCAAAATACATCGCATTAAATCAGAGACTTCTGGATATGAAAGAAATCTCTGACAAGCTGCAAATAGGAAGTTGTGAAGACATGGTATTTAATTATGTTGTGTGATACCATGGTTGCTTGTGCGCCTATCGGCCTGGTATCTCTGAATTCAGCACCTGTGCTTGCTTGGGCAGAACTTGTAGTTTCCAGCCTCTGTTGGCTGGACTAAGCCCCATCTCCACTTTATGGAGTTGGCCTCAATAGGGGCTATAGGAATTAAGAGTAAGGTTCTTGTAATTCCTAGGGATAAAGACAAACAAATAAACATTACCCTTGCCAGTGTTACATAAAATGGCTAGATCTACACCAGACATTGAAACACTGACAAAGTTCATGACAATTGAGACTATCTTGTTAAAGCTTAACATTCATTAATATTGTTTGTTTTCAACTTACAGGATCTGACCAGGTTTATTAAGGATGAGCTAAAGGATGATGCGGTTATTAGCTTCATACAAATGATGGTCAAGGCAGGCATAGATAGGATTGAACTAAGAGATGAGATACTGATTCAGTTATTGAGACAGACCAATGAGAATCCTGAACCTGAAGGACTGCGACAGACTTGGGTTGTCATGTGTTTGTGTACTGCTTCCTTTTCTCCAAGCAAAAACTTGCACAAGGTATGACCACTTTTAGTCTATTAGCGTACTTCTTTTCTATTTATTTTGCGTATCATTACTGGTACTCACCTGTCAATTGCTGTTTGCATTGTTTTTGTTTCTTGATAAAGGCCCTATTTTCTACAACACAGAAATTGTCTTTTTTTTATATGACATTTGACATGTTTTTATCAGGAGCATAGATACATTTTCTGTAAGGAAAGGGAGGTTTTATCTATAATAAAATGGTCTTTAGCTTTGTTTCGTGTGCAACTATCTCCTTTTGGTAAAATATTTGTTGAGCTTTTCATGAAAAATCATTAAGGAAGGGGTTTTACCCAGCTTCTGACTGAATTCTTGCTACTAAAAGTCATGTTCAGATTTGATATGGGGGGCTGAAACACTCTAAATCCCACTGAAGATGGATGTGTTGGACCATTGGTTGGCGCAAATAAAAATGGTGATACAACGCATTTTCATTCTCTGGACTTTATCCTACTGGAAATCTAGTAGGATCATTTTCCTGCTACAAGAGAGATTCAGTGGGAATTTGAGAATGAACGCTGAAGAATAAGAACACGTTAAATTCCCTTCTGCCATCCCCCCCCCTCCATTATCTAGAGACTTGGTTTTTATTATTATTTTCATGAGAACTATTTTTTGGTAAAGTATCTACTTATCTTTCATGATAGTCCATTTTTGTTACTATTGCTCTCGTCTTTTTTGTCAAACACTTGCTTTCAGCTTGTAAGGTTTCCCTTTACAATGTAACATTATCTACAATATTTATTACTGTAATCCATAAATCATTGTCAGAATTTTCTAACTGAATCATTTTCCAGCACTGGGGGTGTATCTTCAGACAAGATCTACATAACATTTAAAAAAAAATTTAATAGGATATTAAAGAAAATTATCATGTATTGACCATATTGAAAGACAGCAAGTAAAATGATTCGGTCACCTTATGAGAATGAACCCAAACAAAATACAGTGAAATCCCATTATATCAACTTGGTCCTCACCAACAAAATATATATGTAATAACAGAAAATCACTATATACAGTACAAACAATATAGAATAAATATAAATGGGGATTTTGAAAAGTGTTGTTAAATAGGGAAATATGTTATAAAAGAATGAGCTAAAGAGGTATTCCACTGTATAATTAAGAGTATGATGATGATGTTCCTCCTTTGCAGGTGAAGATGAGCATAGCATGAAAAACAATAAAAATGTGGTGAACAAGTAGAAGAAAAAAAACATTTGTGGGTATAGGCCTTTAACAAAATTATATCCGGATATAGAGCCAAAAGTAGATCAAGAAATGAAGAAATTAGAAAATGAGTAGGTATAATATCATGTATTGAACATGTGGAAGGACAGCAAGTAAAATGGCTAGGTCACCTTATGAGAATAAACCCAAACCACATATCAATAAGAGTATATAGCAAAAGACTATATAAATATAAAGCCAAAGCTAGACCCAAGAAACGGTGGATATAAAACATCAAGATACCTTGAAACAAACATAGACTCAACGCAACCAAGGTAACACATCTGGTCTTAGAACGACAACTGAGTCCCTCACTCTTATGTTAAAAGTCAAGTGTGGATAATATTGACCATCATTCGTATAAGGAAAGACAATTCAAGAGAATGCTTTAAAATGATTTTAATGAGTTGGGATCTCCCTGGCTTAGTTAAACCAACAATGTTCCCTGGCTTAGTGGTTAAACCATTTGCTTTGTGCTCAAGAAGTTCTTCAGTTAAAAAAAAATATTTCAAGACAAAAATCATAAAAATTGTACAGATATCTTTAACTGTTCATTTACTATATCTATAGCGAATTATATTTCTAAATATATTGATGTTTTTATTCAAATTTTACAAGTCTTTTTTATAACTTTGTGGGTGTGTAGTGACAGGTTTTTACCTCAACCTGGTTGGCAGGTAGGCTTATGAAACAGTATCTTATATGCACTTTTAAAAAAAAAACATTCACTGATTAAGGTATTGATTGTATGAAAATCTTTGCCTGATCAATTATTTTTTCAAATAATCATATGATCTTCTTCTTCTTCTTCATTCGTTCTCAAACTCCTGAAGATTAGCAGGATGTAGTCCGGAGAACAGAATGCGTTGTGTCATGGTTTACAGCATTACTGCGATATCTGCGCCTTTTGGCCTGACACATCCGACTTCAGCGTGGCTTTGGGTCTCTGACCCTATATGGGATGGGACAGCCAACTCCACCCCATAACCTCCTTAGTCTCCTTTTATGACATGCGTGAAAGGTAAACAGTGTTGCTATTCTTTTCTCCCCTTTCAGGCCCCGGCAACACACGGGCGATCATATGATTAGACCCTATGTATTGATTATCTTAAAATATTCATATAATAGATTGTTTTTTATGTTAGAACAAATGATCATGTACTGATTGTATTAAAATAATCATATGATCACGTATAGATTATGTTAAAATAATTACCATATCAGACATTCATTACACTTCTATATTAGGGCTACATATAAGACCACATAGACAGTATTCTCACATACACCGTTATTCGTCAGTCTGCACATTCATGTCTGAATATTACTATTTTCATATTTTTAGCAGTAGTACTGTCCACTGAAATTATTTGCATGCCAAGGCTCTGGAAGATCTAGATGTCACCACCTGTAACTAATCACAAATATCATATTTTTACTTGTAGTATGTGCTGTCGTATGTCAAGCGTTGCTGTTCTGATCCAGTTGGGGGCAGATATGCCATGATGTGCTACAAGCATTTGACAGTGCCCCGGGCTACCACCCGCAAATTTCCTCCATCTACAGTGGAAATTATGGTTAGTATTATAAATGATCTTGCTGGAGTTACTTACTTTTAAAAATATTTTGGTGCACTATGTTTGCAAGTATTTTTCCTAAACACCATTGCAGCAAGACCTTTCTAACGTACTGACATTTAAAAGCAGAAAAATCCAAGGTAATAATGGTGTATGTACACAAATACCTTACTTACTATAATACAGAAGTACTCTGTCTGCGGTCTATTCTATTTATGATATTACTTTTATATTTATAATTTATTCTAAGTATTTTTCTTGAGAAAGACCTTGTGGATGAAACGTTGATTTTGTCTGTTTTGTATACTGTCATTTATATTTTTCATGTCTGTTAGTCTGTTTGTGAATGTTAAAATTCACCGCCTTGTGTTTTAGCGTAAGTACCTTATTGGTTATATAGTTTCACAGTAATCTCACTTATTATCAATTGTGACTGTTCAGTAATGTCTGATCTTTAGACTTTCCTTTCTATTTACCCCTAAATTTTAACTATATAGTTTATTAGAAAAGTTTATTAGAAAAGTTTATTAGAAAAGTTTATTAGAAAAGTTTATTAGAAAAGTTTATTAGAAAAGCACATTTATAGCATTTCTTTGTATAAAATTTCTGCTTCATTATGGGGAGCAGTGGCTCGATTTCAATTTTTTAATATTGTGTGTAGTTTCATTCAACTTTCATAACCTTTGAACTCAGATTAAAATGTTGATAGGTCTGCATTGATCAGCATTCTGCACTGAGAGCCCCATTCCTCCCAAAAAAGAACATCCTAGGGGGGGGCTCTCAGTATGTAGTTGGCAGATCGCTGGTTGCCAGTAGTCTTAACTACTCTGAAATGCGCCTTTATTGATATTTTGTTATGTTAAATTATTTGTTTCATTAAACAGTGCCCACTGCTGCCCGTAATGTATCATTTTCTTTATATTTTATTTTTTCTCTCAGAGTGTACAAACACAAAGTCCAATCGTGTGTAAAATTTTCTTTATGGATGGCAAGACTAAGGCAGTCAAGCTACACCCAGTAGATACTACACAGGAGGTTTTGTCTAAAGTGGCCAGAAGAATAGGGCTTCAGTCAGTGGAAGGATGGGCACTATATGAGGTACACCTATTAGTGGTTCTCATTGTTTTCTGGTATACCCAGTTGTATTGATGATCAATTAATTCCATAAATTATTATTTTGAGCATCACTATCATTTGTGATTTATTTTCTTATGAAAAATAGTCAGTAAGTTAAAATGTATAGCAGTGTGAAAATGAATAGCTATACACAAGTTTTTCAAGCTTCATTTAGAACAGAATATGAGGATGAAGCCAAAAGTTTGTAAAAATATGGCCATCTACAATATGTTATAACAAGTCGTATGTAAACATCTGTTTTATCTATTGAAAAATACATGCAATCAACCTACCATGTCACCAGCTGTATTGACAAGAGAACTTTAGCAGCTGTGGAAACAAATCTGCAAACAAATCTGCAGTTTCATGGAAGTCAGACCACATAGCCTTGATGATGCCAGTTTTCAGATCACATAATTTTGATGATGCCTAGTTTCCTGGAGTCAGATCACATAATCTTGATGATGCCTAGTTTCCTGGAGTCAGATCACATAGCCTTGTTGATGCCTGGTTTCCTGAATTCTTCTTCTGCATTTACTCTCAATTAGTCATCATGAATTTCATGTGATTTCTGCCAGGGAGAGAGTGACTTACATTGTGCTACAGTTCAAATTTCGACATGTGGAAATTGCACATTCAATTTGTACAGTTTCCTGGATTCAATACATTAAGATTCTTTTAAGTTTTCGGTTAGTAAATTTATCCTGGAGCATAGACAAACACCAATTTTACCCTTTTGTATCCAACAACACCAAGGAAATCCAATATAGATGCAACATACCGGTAACATACCAGATCTTAGGGCAGATGACTCCTATTTATAAAAACAAACATGTGAATATCAACACCAAAAGTGCACTGTGCAAAACGATCATCATACTATCACTATGCTATCAATGTCCAATGTGGACACTAACAACAGAAGCCAAAATAAAACTTGTTATAACAGAAATTAATTGTTAACATAGAATTCTCTAAGTAACAATAAGAGGCAGAATCAGAAATGAAAACATCAGAAGACTAACACACACAATGCCATTCCTGGATAAATGAAAATGAACCCTTATTGGCCATCAGCAAAAGCATAGAACATGGAAATTGAAACAGCAAGATGTAGAGGAAGATCAAGAAGAAGGTGGATTGAAGAAGTTACCAACATTCTGATATGTCACAATATTACTGCATATCAAGTGACCAAATGTGACATAGCCAGAAAACTGATTGTCATTCAACCCTGTCATGCCTTACAGCAAATTCAGAGAAAAGATTATAGATAGATAAAACATTTTTTAAGTACTTTTTTTATTGTGGTCCATTAACACAATCTCTGATTATAAAATATGTTTTTTTGGTCCATTAATACAATCTCTGTTTATAAAATATGCTTTTTTGGTCCATTAATACAATCTCTGATTATGAAATGTGTTTTTTCCTGTAGATGACTAAGGAAAGTGAAAGATTTATCCGGAGCTATGAGTACATCTCAGACATACTGGCTCAATGGGAAGGGTAAGTAGACTTATGAAATATTGCTTCGGTTCACAAAAGTTGAATCATTTCAAATGCTTCAAACACTGCTGTTTATTGAAATCTATTTGTGTCAAGTAGTAACATAATATCTGTGGTGAACGGAAACGGTACTGAATTCAAATCCCGCCACAGACAATTATGCATCCAAACCGTTCAGAAAGCAAAGGCAAACTACTGACATATTTATGCTGCCTAGAAAATCATAAAGTGTTGGAAGTTATTTTGGAAGTCCCTGAAGATTATCACTGAGCTATAAGTTATGTGTTCTAATTAATACTCTCAGCATGCAATGTCTCATCCAACGAAGCGTTCTCATCCAGAAGCGGCATACATACCAGTAGGTAATTCAAAATGTTGCCCTTTTTTATTGTCCTCCATCCTGATACCTGTGCACTTGGAGCCACTCTGTCAGTTTTTCAAGCCAGTTTTCTCATTGCCCTGAATGTCAGCATGGTGAGATATCCATGTAAGCCGCCGCAAGTTTGAAATCTCAATATACTTCATCCACTCTTGGTGCAGCTATACATTCTGAATCTTGTTTATCGTGCATTGAATGACACAATAATGACAATGACGCAATAATGACGCAATAATGACAATTACTATTACAGTTTCAGAGACCAATTTTTGGACTGCAAAACTGCCTCAATCTATATTCTCATACCGGAGTTTATTGTTTTATACACACTGCACCTTTCAGAAATGATTTTACCTCTTAGAATGACAGAGGAACCCCAGCAAGATCTTCGCCTCTTCGAACTGTCACTGAATAGTCATAGATTATGTTAAAGAGAAGAAAGAGAGACATATTACCTGATTCCTCAACTACTTTATTCCAGCCATGACTGTCTATCAACTCAACCAAGTAAATATGAAACAGTGTCGAAGAAAGGGCCAAGACTAGCATTAGGTGGGACAGATGCCAGGTTGGTGTTCAGGAAGAGAGTTTATAGACATGTTCATGACATTCCAAATGATCCCATAGAGTATCATCTGCTGTATGCTGAGGCTGTCCACAAGGTGGTCAAGGTAAGGATTACTTGTATATCTTGTTTGCTGATCAAGCTACAGGGGTCTGAAAGGAGAATGAATAGTAGCACTGTGACCTACCGTGCATGTTGTAAGAGATTAGGAAAGAACTCCCTTTGTTTTGGTAGGGCCCAAATGGGGAACAAAGAATAGCAATACTGTTTTACCTTTCATGGATGTTGTAAGAGGTGAACAAGGAGGTGTTTAATGGTGGAGTTGGCTGTCCCACCTCATAATAGGTCAAGGGACTCAGAAGCCACACTGAAGTCACATGAGTCTGGCAGTAAGCTGCAAATATTGCAGCTAAGCTGTAAAGTATGACACAATGTATTCCCTTCTCCAGAATGCATCCTGCTAATCTGCAGAAGTATGAGAACGAATGCAGAAGATAAAGAAACAAGAGTAAGAAAGGTTGAGAGTAAAGTTGACTACTTGATTCTATAGAAAAAGAAACATTGTTACTTTCCTATTTAGCAGGCATACAAATTTGGCAAAACAAACTCAAGTAAGAAATAAAATGTACCAGATAAGAGAATAACAGAGAGAACAAGGGGCAAAAATGTACCGTATTCCATACCTGTCAACCTGTTGAGACTGAAAACCATAAAAAAAGTTATGAAAAACCATAATTGAGCATTAAAAACCGTAAAACCATACACAATGGTGAGGGGGGGGCTCCATCCGTACCAAAAAGAAAGGTCATTTGGGTTTTTTATGGGTAGTTTGCTCTGTTTAACATAGACAGTCATAGTGTGGGAAAATTATAGAGCACAAAGACTATGCCTATGTACCTTTAATACGATAAAAATAAATATAATGAAAACAAATTAATACAGAGAATGGGTGCTTAGATCTGTTTGAAACTATAACAACTTGTTAGAGTTTTATATAGCGTTCGACAATAATTTTGACTATCCATGAATAGCGCACATCAGCGGAGATCATACAACTATGACCGGCGGAGATCATGCATCTATGACCGGCAGTAATCATGCATCTATGACCGGCAGAGATCATGCAACTATGACCGGCATCGATCATGCATCTATGACTGGCGAAGAATGTGCATCTATGAACAGTAGAGATCGTGCATCTGTGAATAGCGGAGACTGTGCATCTATGAATAGCAGAGATCGTGCATTGGCTATCGGCTGAGGTCGTACAACTATGACCCGTGGAGATTTTGCAGCTATAACCGGCAGGGATCGTGCATCTATGAATAGCGGAGATCGTGCATCTGTGAATAGCGGAGATTGTGCATCTATTATTGGCGGAGACCGTACAACTATGACTCATGGAGATTGTGCATCTGTGATCGGAAGCGATCGTGCTTCTATAGCAGCGACGGCTTCATTTACAGTCAGCGGCATCATTTTCCATTTGTAATTCCTAGAAAGAAACATAACGTCACAATAAAATATTGGTTTAAGATAAGTCTTACGATCAGATTTCGGCCTACATAAACAAATAACATTCTATTATTTAACTATAGGCCTACCTACACTACCTAGGTCTAGGGGGCAAACAAAAACATTCAATATAAATTAAACGATGTATATAGTAGGCCTAGAAACAGAATACATGTGTAAGTGTTACTAGTATTTGTGTACTGTAGATACACTGAGTAACACTTTCAATGCATGTGGACAAAAATTCCCTAAGTTCGGTATAAAGACAACGTTCCCAGCACAGAGAATAATTAAAGTACTGGTAGTGTGTTAAAAGCATTGTTTCCAACAATACTTCGCCCCAAGACCAGATCAAATCAAATCCGCATACGACACTATTGCGCACAAATCACTGTTGCCACTAAAATATATACAAAAATATCAGTGTCACCACTAAATTTAGTAAAAAACCCCAAAACGTACAGAACTGCAGAAATTCACATAAAAACCCGTAAATGCTGGTGTATGCCTGTAAAACCGTACAGCTTGGAAGAAACCGTAAAAATTACGGGAATTTCCGGGCAGTTGACAGGTATGGTATTCTGCTGCCAGCAGTCCTTTATTTTATTCAGAATGCAGTTAAAAGTGGTCTGCCATGGTCATCTAAATATACAGAAGAACATACTATGACATCACATAAACAGTCAGTTGTAATTAGTGTTGCTGGGATTTCCTGTCCTTGACCCAATTTCAAATGGTATATCTAGATAATGTATGATTCTCATCTATACACAATCCTTCAGAATAATCCTGTGCTGATCTAATCCAGCATCACTTATCGTGAATTATCTGACTTATTACGATTAAGCATATAAGTAGTATATAATCTATTATATACTATTATCTAATATATTTAATCTATTATATATTATTATCTAATATATTTAATCATTTATATACTATTATCTAATATATATCATCTATTATATATTATTATCTAATATATTTAATCTATTATATACTATTATCTAATATATACAGTTAATGTTTCATTTGGAGGTAGTACATTATCTGTATATCTAAGACTATTTCATGCATGTAAACTTCTGGAACAGAGGGGTCAGAAGAATGTCTCACAATTCCAACTCGTTGAAACTAGATTAAGGTTTACATGACAGTAAAGTTGTGCTGCTTGTATTTCTCTGGCAATACCACTGATGGTAGAGTGATTAGTTGACCCATCTCACAAACACAAATCAATCAAAATTACTTGTGATTCACAAGCCAATAATCCATTTTGTACTGGCAATATGATTGGGTGTAGGCCTATTAATAGTGCCTGCACATTCAACATTAGTTGAATAACAATGTCCCAGCACTGGATGATGACAGAAAAATGCTTTCCCAGATAAATGAAACACACTATATTGAACAAAACAGCTCATAAAAACATGCATATATCACATTAGTTCAAAGGGCATAAGCTCATGGATTGCTTCTTCTTCTTCTTTCGTTCACTTGAAACATGTCTATATCTGTAATTCTGTCTCCTTAATAAAACTCACTGTCTTTTGTAGTTCATACAGTGTCCCATAGAGTTTTGATTCCAGTGTTGTTTCCTCTGGCCAATATGTATGCCTCAGCATTTCATGCTCAGAACACTCTTGAAGTATATGTTTGGTACTCTGTGCTGCCTGTCCACATGTACACATGGCTGTGTTGCCAATCTTGAACTTTGTATACATGTGACTGCGGAGTCGGTTGTGTCCTGTTCTGAGACGTAGAATTATAACTTGCTCTGATCTGTTCATAATGTGATAGTCATCTTGTGTTGGCATTTGTGGCTTTCTTATTGACTTGATCATCTGTTTTTTTCTGATGGTAGGTGATTGGTATATCTGGTTGGTCTTCGGCAGCACCTTCCTTAGCCAGTTGGTCTGCTTTTTCATTTCCTGGTATTCCACAGTAAGAGGGTATCCACCATGGATTGCTAAATTAGAAACCAACCAAACAACCAATAGCAATGTCACGAGAATCAATATCCCAAACATTTATACAATGTTTAAGAAAGTCCAACTGAGATGGGCCGGACATGTTGTGTGCATGCCTGACCACGCATCCCAAAACAGCTGATGTATGGTGAATTCCTTAAGGGACAATGACTAACTGGTAGACAGGAGAAATATTTCAATGGCTCTCTCAAAGTGTCCCTAAAGAGCTTTAACATCAACACCCCATCCTGGAAGTCTCTCACTCAGAATTGCTGAGTGTAGTGCAGCAACACCAATGAAGCTGCTTGCATCAAAGAAAAGCATCATATCTCGAAGACACAGAGAAAGCTACTTTCATCACAGTGAAGAGAAGCATCATATTTTAAGGACACAGAGAAAACTACTTTCATCACAGAAAAGCACCATATCTCAAAGACACAGAGAAAGCTACTTTCATCACAGAGAAGCATCATATTTTAAAGACACAGAGAAAGCTACTTTCATCAAAGAAAAGCATCGTATCTCGAAGACACAGAGAAAGCTACTTGTATCACAGAAAAGCATCAAATTTCAAAGACAGAAAACATGCTGCTGAAAAGACAGAACAATGAACGCACTTCATCAAAGATGGATGTCTTGGTCCTGTGGCACAAATAAAATGGAGACACAATGCATTTGATTCTCTGGACTACGTCCTGCTGAAAATCTAGTAAAACAATTGTCCTGCTACAAGAGAGATCTAGTTGGAGTTTGAGAATGAATGCTGAAGAAGAAGAACACACAGACATGCAATTCTGACCATACATGTCTCAAGAGTGGCATGGGATCTCCGCACACACTAGAGAGATGCAAACACAAGTCCGAAGCTGCTGTCATCATCGCTGGTGATGGTCTCCTAATATTATTATTTGCAATATTCTATACAGGATAGACTTCACTTATATTTTATTCTAATGATAATTAACGTATGCATTGTACCTTGCAATTTTAATAACAGTTGAACAGCAACATTACAAATAGTATACAGGCCTACTTCAGTTATTTAATGTTCCATGCTTGTTTTCATTGTGTACATTTGGACATGTAGTTTTTGTATGTCCAGACCTATTGTTACCAAATATCAACTATTTTTAGTGTGATGAGTACAGTGTTTCGGACAAGGTTGGTCTACAGCTTGCTGGTCTACAAGCCCAGGTCATCTGGGGAAAGTTTGAGAATGGCAAGGAGTTCCGTTACAGCGAGGCTGATCAATATTTGTGTAAGAGGATACTGGCTTCATCTGGAAAAAACTGGTCTCAGGAGGTTGTTAAAGCTCATATGGTAGGTATTGATGCTTGCGTCCCATGAGTCATTCATGTAAAAGTCTCTTATGGAGACGAACTTTCAGAAATTAACTCTTTAATGTCATCATTATTATCAGGTGCCATGCTGACTGGTATAGATACTCATGGATCTCCACAACTCTGTTTCCAGTATCTTTTATCAGGATCATTGTTGACTCTTTGCCATGCCACGATGCTAGCTGAATGTCTAATATTTTTTCCATGCTGCTGCCCTCTATCTCTCTTACCTTCTATTCTTGCCTATTGTAAGTTCTTCAGTCCTCTCTGTCTCACGATAGATTTCTCTAGCTCTTAATTTCACATACTGTGAAATTACATGTTTACATCTTGTCAGTAGACTGCTGCTAAAATGTGACTACAATTCTATCTGAAGATAATGAGATCTGGATATTTCTCAATATGTTTATAATGAAGGTAGGCAATTAAAAAAGTTATAAATGTGTTTGTACTGATTTCTCATTGAAATATTTCAGTTAATATTAACTACTGTGGACATGGGAATAAGTCAAGTGGTTAGAGTATTAGTTTTGCAATCAAAATAGATCCAAAATCAGTTCCAAGTTTAGGCATGCTCCAGTCAATACTGATAAAATAGGGCACCTGACATGTGACTGCATCTACCATATCTTGAGATGCTCGGTGACCTAAATATACCTCACTGAAGTTGTATATATCAGAGTGGAAGGTGCATAGCCAAGCTGTAAACCATAACATAACACATTCCATTCTCTGGAATGTATAAATAATAACCAAAGTTGCCAGTGTGTTGCCAGGGCCTGAAAGGACAGCAAAGAATAGCAACATTATTTACCTTTCATGCATGTCATAAGCGGCAACTAAGGAGATCTTGGGGTTGAGTTGCCTGTCCCATCTCATATAGGATAAAAGTGACCAAGTAGCTGTGCTGAAGTTGGATGTGTCAGGACAAGAGGCGCAAATGTCAGAGCTAAGCTATAAACTATAACACAAACACATTCTACTCACCCAACTACTTCCTGCTACTCTGCAGCAGGTTGAGAATGAACGCAAAAAATGCCTAAAGAGTCAGAGGATATCAGACAAAGTAGAGAATGCTGCAGTGACAAAAATAAGTGATGCAAAAAATGCTTGCTATTGGGACTGCACAACTTAGATAAAATAAGGTTGTTATTGGGACTGTATAACTTAGATAAAATAAGGTTGTTATTGGGACTGCACTACTTAGATAAAATAAGGTTGTTATTGGGACTGCACAACTTAGATAAAATAAGGTTGTTATTGGGACTGCACAACTTAGATAAAATAAGATTGTTATTGGGACTGTACAACTTAGATAAAATAAGGTTGTTATTGGAACTGCACAACTTAGATAAAATAAGGTTGTTATTGGGACTGCACAACTTAGATAAAATAAAGTTGTTATTGGGACTGCACAACCTAGATAAAATAAGGTTGTTATTGGGACTGCACAACTTAGATAAAATAAGGTTGTTATTGGGACTGTACAACTTAGATAAAATAAGGTTGTTATTGGAACTGCACAACTTAGATAAAATAAGGTTGTTATTGGGACTGCACAACTTAGATAAAATAAGGTTGTTATTGGGACTGCACAACTTAGATAAAATAAGGTTGTTATTGGAACTGCACAACTTAGATAAAATAAAGTTGTTATTGGGACTGCACAACCTAGATAAAATAAGGTTGTTATTGGGACTGCACAACTTAGATAAAATAAGGTTGTTATTGGGACTGCACAACCTAGATAAAATAAAGTTGTTATTGGGACTGCACAACCTAGATAAAATAAGGTTGTTATTGGGACTGCACAACTTAGATAAAATAAGGTTGTTATTGGGACTGCACAACCTAGATAAAATAAGGTTGTTATTGGGACTGCACAACTTAGATAAAATAAGGTTGTTATTGGGACTGCACAACCTAGATAAAATAAGGTTGTTATTGGGACTGCACAACTTAGATAAAATAAGGTTGTTATTGGGACTGCACAACTTAGATAAAATAAGGTTGTTATTGGGACTGCACAACTTACGGTAGATAAAATAAGGTTGTTATTGGGACTGTACAACTTAGATAAAATAAGGTTGTTATTGGAACTGCACAACTTAGATAAAATAAGGTTGTTATTGGGACTGCACAACTTAGATA
This sequence comes from Meghimatium bilineatum, assembly GCA_034231615.1. NCBI lineage: Eukaryota > Metazoa > Mollusca > Gastropoda > Stylommatophora > Philomycidae > Meghimatium > Meghimatium bilineatum. The sequence continues at coordinate 51,732,044 of CM067313.1, forward strand.
AAATAAGGTTGTTATTGGGACTGCACAACTTAGATAAAATAAAGTTGTTATTGGGACTGCACAACCTAGATAAAATAAGGTTGTTATTGGGACTGCACAACTTAGATAAAATAAGGTTGTTATTGGGACTGCACAACTTAGATAAAATAAGGTTGTTATTGGGACTGCACAACTTAGATAAAATAAGGTTGTTATTGGGACTGCACAACTTAGATAAAATAAGGTTGTTATTGGGACTGTACAACTTAGATAAAATAAGGTTGTTATTGGAACTGCACAACTTAGATAAAGTAAGGTTGTTATTGGGACTGCACAACTTAGATAAAATAAAGTTGTTATTGGGACTGCACAACCTAGATAAAATAAGGTTGTTATTGGGACTGCACAACTTAGATAAAATAAGGTTGTTATTGGGACTGCACAACTTAGATAAAATAAGGTTGTTATTGGGACTGCACAACCTAGATAAAATAAGGTTGTTATTGGGACTGCACAACTTAGATAAAATAAGGTTGTTATTGGGACTGCACAACTTAGATAAAATAAGGTTGTTATTGGGACTGTACAACTTAGATAAAATAAGGTTGTTATTGGAACTGCACAACTTAGATAAAATAAGGTTGTTATTGGGACTGCACAACTTACGGTAGATAAAATAAGGTTGTTATTGGGACTACAACTTAGATAAAATAAGGTTGTTATTGGGACTGCACAACTTACGGTAGATAAAATAAGGTTGTTATTGGGACTTAGATCAAATCCTTGCCTTTGTGTTTGTTTGTTATTTTCATTTATAATATTAATTTAATTAAATAATATTAATTAAAATAATATTTATAATTTTAGATCGAGTATATTTACAATTTATTAGTAACAGTGAAATCTGCATGATGACAATTCCTAAACAGTATTTTTATACAAGCTCTGTGTTACAACATGGCCCTTGACAAATACACTAGCAAGAACAGTGTGTGAAATTAGATATTTGAGGAAAGCTATAAATGTCGCCATAAGAGACCGATGGAGAAATGTAGATAGGAAAGTAATAAAGACCATCTCATGTCAAGATTACATCAAAAGACAGCAAACCAAGTGGTTTGGCCACATCATAAAAATTAAATAAATGCAAACAGCCCTTTGTGCACACAACAGCAGAAGATTGTACTACAAGGCATGAGGAAAATCAAGAACTAGGTCGGTGGAAACACTCAAAGAAACCTTAAAGAGACAGTCTGACCATGGCCAATGCAAACCAAATTGCCAAAGACAGACTTCAACTTCTCCCATGGCTCTTAACAACACAAGTGGAAGTGACAATAGATATATAGATAGATTATTAACAGCAGTACATTATTCTTAGTGTTATAATCTGTCTGGAATATATTTGACTAAACAGCAAGAGATTGGGAATGAATGAAGATATTTGTTTTCTAATTATTTGTCTAGACATTCCTGAATCTGACCAAAAGCATGGATTATTATCTGTTTATTTTCTTCTAGCAATATGGAGGAGAAAAGAGTGAGTTAGAGGCAAAAGTCTGGTACCTAACATGCGTCAAGCAGTTCTCTCTATACGGTTGCACTCTCTTTCCTATCATGCACAAGGGCATGTGGTCACACACCAGTGAGTCACTTCTAGCTATAAACATGGATGGGGTCAAGTTTGTCCGAGTCAAGGATAAATCTGTTATCCACGAGTTTAAGTACAATGAGATTGAATCCATTCTAATAGATCCTAATGACAGTTACATGACTTTGGAGCTGTACAGCACTGCGCAGCCAAACTTGGCACAGAAGACATTTGTGTTTGAGACAAGCCATAAGGAAGACATTGGTCATCTCATTGCATCGTACTCACCCATGCATGCCTCGTGGATGAAGACTGAGAGTGATGGCATGAAGAGGGTAAGTTGCTTCGTTCCAATTTGTTTATGCTTTAATAATTAATACAGGGGAAACTGCCTAAATTGAATGTATCGGGACATTGACGCAAATAAAACAACAACACAATGCATTTCCATTCTCTGGACTACATCCTGCTTGAAATCTAGTACATCCATTGTCCTGTTACAAGAAAGATCTGGTGTAGTCTGAAAATTGACGCAGCAAAAAAATATGGGAAGATTGAAGGAAGCACTTTATGGATGTATCTCACATGATGATGATGATGATCTGACTGCTAACTATTTAATGACAATTATAATTATTATACATTGAGAGTTTTGGTCAAGGGAAATTTGGTTTTAGGAAAAACGAAGAAACCAGAGAAGCTTTACTTAGTATCTGACTTGTGATATATAAATATGTAGATGTTCAAAAAAGTATCTATATTTGCTTCATAGACAACAGCAAGGCCTATGACAGAGTCAAACATAAAAAATTAATTGTATGTCTTCAAGAAATAGGAATAGATGGAAAAGATGTCAGACTGATTAGAAATATATATCGGGAACAAACTGCAACAATAAGGTGTGATAAAAGCTATTCATCATACATAGAATTAAAAATAAAGTAAGACAAGGATGTATTTTATAACCCAGTCTGTTTAATATCTACACAGAGAATTATTCCTTCTATATAAACATGTAGAAGGAATGCCTGGATTCAAGATCAGGGGGAACATAGTAAATAACCTGAGATATGCATATGACACTGTCCTTTTAGCAGAAAGTGAACATTAACTACAACAACTAATAGACCAAATCAATAAATCAAGTCAAGAATATGGACTAGATATAAACATTCAAACAAAATAAAAAACCATGATAATCAGCACAGCCACAGAAGAACAGGTGCTAAACATAAAAATACATGAAGAGAAACTACAACAAGTAGAATAGTATCAATATCTCAGACACATAATAATCACAATGTGAAAAAGAATGGTAAAAGGAGAATAGGAATGGCTAAAAGTACTTTCAATGACATGAGGAAAATATTAACATCAAAACAAATTACAAACATGCTAAAGATGAGAATTATAAAATGCTACATCTATTCTATATTAATGTATGGCTAACAGAAACATGGACACTAAATAAACAGTTAGAAGACAGAACTGATGCCTTTGAGATGTGGATATATAAAAGAATAGGGAGAATATCATGAAAAGAGAAGAAAACAGAGGTTCTAACAATACTTAATATTAAGAAATAATTATTAAATTAAATAAAGATCAAACAAATAAAATATTTTGGACACATTAAAAGACATAACACCTTGATGAAGACCTTACCTTAGGGTAAAGTCAAAGGGAAGCAAGCAAGAGGTAGACAGATACAAGTGGGAGAGAAATATCATGGGATGGACAGGTTACAGCCTAACAGAGTGCACCACCAAGGCAAGAGACAGGGAATGTTGGAGGTCTGTTACAGCTAACCTCTGTTGCAGAGACGGTGCTTTATGATGAATCTGCAGCAGAATGAACACAGAAGAACAACAATAAATTGAATCTGTCTTTTAATATTATTAAAACGATCCTCCATCACATGAAGAATCAGTAAACCTCTGTTTCAAGAATAATGGGGGTTTTACGATTATGCTTATTAGGACACAGATCAACTGACCATAGCAAGTACGAAGAACACAACTACTTCCATCTTGAACCGGAAACCCTTGGTTTATACCTTGGTCACATTTTACGACTAGATGTAAACAGAATAAACCAACAAGCCCTTATGTGATCACCTGAGGATAAAAGAAAAAGAGGAAGACCTAAAACAACCCTTAAAAACACCATTCTTAAAGAAGAGGAATTAATAGGTTGTAAGACCATCCAGGAACTAAAGCTGCAGGCAGCGGACCGCATCATATGAAGAACCAAAACCTCTGCTCTATGTGTCGCTTGTGGCACGAAAGGAACAAACTAACTAACTTCAATATTCTTGTTACTAACTTTACATGGCGTGCTGAAGTCGTGTAGTCATATGGACTGTGTGCGCAAAAGTGACATTATTCCACCAAATGATTAAAAATTGTCAATGCTGCATTTCTCCCGTTGAGTTGCAGGAGGTTTTGAGTAGCTTCTGTAATAAAGGCCACCTGCCCTTGCTGTTGCAACATCATATTAATGGTGGTTTTTTTAATTTATGCTCCTAAAGGAAAAAAACTCAGTCCTTACCAGGGGTTGAACTCTGCACCTTATGCCTGTGATACTTAAGCTCTAATCTATCAGCCATGCACCTCACTGGTATGCTTTTATGTGTTTGGGTCTCTGTATATGAAATGGTAGAACATTTCTTCATACTCACATAGACTCCTTCTGATTCCCCCCCCCCCCAATGATTTGCAAAACTTTATTACCCTGTTCCAAATTGAGCCTGTGTAAGGGGGCTTCTTCACATTGCATATGTCAAAGAGTTGGGGGTCTCCTGTGTATGGTTGAAGAGTTGGGGGTCTCCTGTGTATGGTTAAAGAGTTGGGGGTCTCCTGTGTATGGTTGATGAGTTGGGGGTTCCTCTGTGTATGAAAGAAAGCTCTTGAGAGAAATTTCTGAGAGATCTAAACAAACATACCCTTGACAAAATGATCTGAAGATTCGGACAGACACACCTGGAACTGGGTAATCTGTTTCAAGCTTTATATGTTGGATTTCAGTTTTACTGCAGTGAGTACATATTATCCATCTGTAGATTCTGCTCTAGTATACATTCACAGTACCAGGAACTGACTCACTCTGGAACAAAGGGTTACATCAATGATGTAATGGTTACATTATCAAATATGCTTGAAAGTATTACATTGTAAGGGAGAATCTGACAGTTTGACAAGTATGTTCTCAATTCAATGAGGAAAGAATACCCTGTAGTTGATATTAAATTGATAAAAATATTGTTTACATTCTCAAACAGTTGAGGATGACAGATGAGGAAAAACTCAAGCTTTATGAGGAACTGATCAGGTGTAGGAAAGCTCTGTCTGAGAGTAGATTCTTGCAGAGACCAGCGCAGGAATCTGGCTCCAATTTTATTAGGAATACTCTCAGAAGGTATGCTTTTTACTTAGTGATGGTGAGATTTGTTGATGACATGTTGTCATGGAGAGAGTTATTGATTTCCTGTTAATATTTACTGGTGCTTCCTTCATTCCTACATTACAGTAACTAGTATCCTAACATTTTTCTTCTCTGTATTCCAGTTTTTCTCTTTTTCTCTTTGTGTTCTTGATTAAATTAGTATGGGGATCTCTTGGTTGGTTTATTGTTGCTGATCCAGCTAGAAATTTTGCTTGATCTTGTTGGTAGTTGGTTGTTGATCCAAGTAGGAAATTTAGCGAAACTTAAAGTACAATTTTTAGATTATTAAAGCAGTTAATAATAATTAAAAGATGAAGCTATTCATAGTTTCTTAAATGCTGAAATTGGATGTGCTGGTTCAAATGTTATAAATATATTAATTTGATAAAAACTATCAGCACAGTATGTTAGAACTTTGTGACTCAAATCACATGAAAACTTGACAATGAACATAGCAGAAGAAGAATAAGATACTTTACCAAATGCTTAACTAGTGTTGCTTCCAGAATCATTAGCTGAATTTCTAACTGATGCATTGTATACAGACATTTTTGGGTGACCTCAAGACTAAAACATGACCTCAAAAATTCAGAAACTTTTTTTAATAGACTTTGTATATATTTTATTTGCTAAATATGTGTTAAACCCTCTATAGTAACACTTGGATTATATGCTAAATCTGTGTTCAACCCTCTATAGTCACAGTTGAATTAAATGCTACATCTGTGTTCAACCCTCTATAGTCACAGTTTAGAATATATGCTACATCTGTGTTCAACCCTCTATAGTCACAGTTGGATTATATGCTAAATCTGTGTTCAACCCTCTATAGTAACACTTGGATTATATGCTAAATCTGTGTTCAACCCTCTATAGTCACAGTTGGATTATATACACATTAAAGAATGATTATAATCATGTTTTAATTTACAAATATCCTGTATTTGACATGGCCATTTCACAGTCAAAGTTCAGATTTGTTGGCTGACTAATATTGAGGAAACAAAAACATCTCCATTCTCTGAAAATGATCTTGTCTTCTGCCACTGAAGTTTGTGTTATAGGTATGATGTAGCTCCTATTTTTCACACTATTTCTTTGTACATGACTTTACAAGTGAAGTTTGTTTCTACTAATACAGTGGAATTCCTCTATAGCACATTCGTTTATAACAAATTTCTCTATATAACATCAATTGTTAAAATCCCCAATTACATTTATTATTTATTGTTTGTATTGTATATAGCGAATGTCTGTTATTACATGCATATTTTGTAGGTCTGGATCAAGTTGTTATAATGGGATTCCAATGTATTTGTATCACAAATTTTGTCATAAATTTTGACATTTGGTTACTTCCAGGTTGACTAAATCCAAGATGGACAAAATGCGAAGCTTATCTGCTAGTGATGCCAGCACCAACTTCAGCCTGGACTACTGGTCCCATACCAAGACACCCATTAAGCAAAGTCTGACTGTTATCTACGACCCTAGCATAGAGGAAGCTGTAGTGAAAATGTTCATGCAGATTCTCATCTATGCTGGTATTCAAGAGTCAGGTCAGAATTATTTCACTAAAATTGAGATATAGATACGCATCCACACACTGGCCACACCTGTACACATTTACACTTGCTTACTTAGTATTCAATTGCCTGTGTGTTGCCAGGGACCAACAGAAAGGAAAGAACTGTTCCAGAAAGAGAAAAATGAAAGAACTAGCTACACTGTTACCTGCTAAATATGTCATAAGAAGTGACTAAGGAGGTTTTGGGATGGAGTTGACTGTCCCATCCTTTATATGGTCTAAGAGACCCAGAAACCATGCTGAAGTCAGATGTGTCAGGTCAGAATAGGCAGACGTTGCAGCTAAGCTGTAAACTATGATATAATTCTCTGGACTACATGCTACTGATCTGCAGGAGCTTGAGAATGAACACAGAAGAAGAAGACTACAGCAAAAGAATGCTGGGTTGATAGCCTGGTCGTGAGTAAGATATGCCACCAACTTGTTCCTATGTACAGAGCTGGGTTTTTTTCCAAAGCTGTCTTTCATACCCACAAAAATTTGTTAAGTCAGTGGTTCTCAATGCTTTGAGGTCTCATACTCATAAGCTATATCAAGAGATGAATTTGGGATTTTGTCATGGTTTGGTCAATCTGAGGTCTTATAGGCTATGTCAAAAGATGAATTTTGTTATGCTTTGGTAATCTGCCAGGATGGTTCATCACTTACTTGTAACCTTGGGATATAGAACTCATATTTCTTTGAGTGATCATATTGATAGTGGAAAAGGTAGTTAGTCAAACTGAACATATATCTACTCAAAAGAGAGATCCACGTCAGATCTCATCCTTTGACATTTACTATGCATTCATCTTGTCAGCCTGTGACTTATATCTACTCAAAAGAGAGATCCAAGTCAGATCTCATCCTTTGACATTTACTATGCTTTCATCTTGTCAGCCTGTGACTTATATCTACTCAAAAGAGAGATCCAAGTCAGATCTCATCCTTTGACATTTACTATGCATTCATCTTGTCAGCCTGTGACAATCTTCCAACCAGTCAACAAGATATGGTCTGTATATCAACTCTCTAGCATGATCGTTCATCACCCACTGTGCTATTTCTCTAAATAAAGAAACCCTTTACATTAGAGCTGAAGTCTATCATTAAAGTTCCCTGTGATGAGGTCAAACACAATTTTAATCTGTGTGTTTTCTTGCAATGAAACAGTGAAACATGATTGCTAGTATCTGTGATGCCATATCCCCTGTAAAACAGATTGGTACCAAGAATGTGTTCTTAAATACAAATAAAACACAAATCATGATAACAGATAAATCAAAACCCAAACAAAAGTTACAATTAATATCCAAGTATTGGAAGATATCAAAAATGTTAATATTTAGGTGCAAACATAAACAGTTCAGGTTATTATGTAGTCGAAATCATAAAGGAAATTGGCAACATAGGTATCAGAACTAGCTCAAATGAAAAATCTTTGGCAAGGCATCATAAGTAGAGCTAAATTACAACTGATCAGTGCAAGCATATTCCCAGTAGTAATTTATGTCTGTGAAACATGGAAAATTAATAAAATTGTTACAAAAATAAAGTCTATATTTCAAATTGGGATGTTACAGAAAGATGTTGAGATGGACAGCAACCAAAGTAAGTCATGAAGTATGAAGGCCATTAAATGCATGAAGGTTGACTATTAAACAATATTTTAACAAGAAATCCCTGCCTAAGATGGATGTGTTGGGCCATTGGTGCAAATAAAACAGCAACACAACGTATTTCCTTTCTCTGGACTACATTCTGCTATAAATCTATTAGGGCCATTGTTCAGCTACAAGAGAGATCCAGTTAAAATTTGAGAATGAACACTGGCGAACAAGAAAGTTTTTTGGCCATATAAAGAAAACATTTAAAAACTAGTAATAAAATGGATGGATGCTGATAATAAGAAAAGGTCCCCCGTGACAATTATGAACAAGAGACAATTCATAGTGTTTAAATATGTCCATGGCTGCAGCAGGCTAACTCGCTCAGAATTGTCATTCAGACCATCCTTCAAGAAGACCACTGGATGCGTAATCACCTGAATATGTAGTGTATCTATAAAATGTCCTCCCGTGGCCCAAAAAGGGAGCAAAGAATAGCAATACTGTTTACCTTCAATGCATGTCATTAGAAATAACTAAGGATGTTATGGGGTGAAGTTGGTTGTCCCATCCCAAATAGGGTCAAAGTTATCCAGAAACCACACTGAAGACAGATGTGTCATGCTAAAAAAGGCACATATATTACAGCAAAGCTGTAAACCATGATAAGATACATTCTATTCTCCAAACAACATCTTGTTAATCTACAGGAGTTGGAGAATGAATGCAGAAGAAGAAGAAATACTAAACCATTTTGTTGAAAACTATAAATAAACTTAATTTACAGAGTAAATAACCCAAAAATGGATACAAATTAAAAATTTTGGGGTAATGAAAATAACAAAATAATATACTATTTTATATCAATTATATTACCTTATGTGGACACCTGAGGGGAAAAGAAAAAAAAGAGGGAGACCCAAAATTACCCTAAACAGCACCATACTTAAAGAAGGAGAAATAATGGACTGCAAGTCCATGCAAGAACTAAAAGTACAGGCAGCAGACAGAACCACATGGAGTATCAAAACCTCTGCCCTATGTGCTGCCTGTTCATGAAAGGAACAGACTAACTAATATCAATTGAGATGCAAGAACTATATTTTGACAGTATTTTATTTTGCTAACACCTTTACTTTGGGCCATGATATGTTGACATGTTGGGCCATCAAAGGATTAGATTCGCGAGAAAAAAAGTAGGGATGTCTTTTTTTCCCTTTTAACTTGAAGGGGTACCGGTAATATTGGTGGGAAAAAATATAATTGAGGGAAATAAATGAAAAATTAGCTGGCTTATATTATCACTAACCAATGCATTTTTACTGTTAATGTTTTATTGAGCATATTTTCTGTGACAAAGGCGATTAATGTTTTATTGAGCATATTTTCTGTGACAAAGGAGATTAATTTTTATTGAATATATTCTCTGTAACAGAGGAGATTAATGTTTTATTGAATATATTCTCTGTAACAGAGGAGATTAATGTTTTATTGAATATATTCTCTGTAACAGAGGAGATTAATGTTTTATTTAATATATTCTCTGTAACAGAGGAGATTAATGTTTTATTGAATATATTCTCTGTAACAGAGGAGATTAATGTTTTATTTAATATATTCTCTGTAACAGAGGAGATTAATGTTTTATTGAATATATTCTTTGTAACAGAGGAGATTAATGTTTTATTTAATATATTCTCTGTAACAGAGGAGATTAATGTTTTATTGAATATATTCTCTGTAACAGAGGAGATTAATGTTTTATTGAATATATTCTCTGTAACAGAGGAGATTAATGTTTTATTTAATATATTCTCTGTAACAGAGGAGATTAATGTTTTATTGAATATATTCTCTGTAACAGAGGAGATTAATGTTTTATTTAATATATTCTCTGTAACAGAGGAGATTAATGTTTTATTGAATATATTCTCTGTAACAGAGGAGATTAATGTTTTATTTAATATATTCTCTGTAACAGAGGAGATTAATGTTTTATTGAATATATTCTCTGTAACAGAGGAGATTAATGTTTTATTGAATATATTCTCTGTAACAGAGGAGATTAATGTTTTATTGAATATATTCTCTGTAACAGAGGAGATTAATGTTTTATTGAATATATTCTCTGTAACAGAGGAGATTAATGTTTTATTGAATATATTCTCTGTAACAGAGGAGATTAATGTTTTATTGAATATATTCTCTGTAACAGAGGAGATTAATGTTTTATTTAATATATTCTCTGTAACAGAGGAGATTAATGTTTTATTGAATATATTCTCTGTAACAGAGGAGATTAATGTTTTATTGAATATATTCTCTGTAACAGAGGAGACTAGTGAAGAGGAAAGAATCAACATGGTACAAGCTCTAATGTTGAGATGCCTGGAGAGTGACTTTGTCTGCAATGAGTTTTTCCTACAACTGGTTAAGCAGACGACAGATCATCCAGGTCCGTATTTGTTGAATAATGTTTTTCAATTGCTGCAGTCAGTGAGATATGGAGATTTGAGGGGGGGATGCAGAAAAATAAAAAATTGAAATGGGGAGTAGGCACAGACCTGTGTAAAAGGACCACAGGATGACAATTATAGTGAATAAAATTTATTACTATATTTATGGGGGGGGGACAGAGGTAGCTCAGTTGTTAGTGAACTGACTTCCTGTTCAGGTAATCCAAGGTTCAATTTCCAGTTCAACTGGAAATATTTTTAATCAATAATGGTTCCTAGGTAGAGCCAGCCTAAAGAAATGGTTATCAGATCTTCTTGGAAAGTAAAGGCAGTGGGTGTGATGATGACCACATCTTCCTTAGATATGCCGTTGGTCAGTGAAAAATATGGACCTAACACCGTATGCCTCTATGGCATCAAAAATTGACAACTTTAAAAAAAATTTACTATCATACTTACATTTATATCAATCTATTTATATCAAAATATGTCATTAAATCTCAGAAGGATTACTAGGCTCTAAAGAAAGTGACCGTTTTATATTTTGATTTTCTTTCTTAGGACCAAGGAAGGGAGGGGGGAGGTAGGAAAAAATGTACCCTAAATGGGGCCACTACTGGACAGAAAATGTTTCAATAGCTTAACTCAAGTAGTATTCTATTCTCTTTTACATCTCCGTTGTGACATTATTTTCTTCTTCAGCACTTATTCTCAAACTCCTGCTAAATTTCTCTTGTAACAGGACTTTAGTTCTACAAGATTTCCAGTAGGATGTAGTCCAGTAAATGAAAATGTGTTGTGTCGCCATTTGATTTTCGCCGCTAGCCCAACACATCCATCTTTGGTAGAATTTTGCTATTCGGTAATATAAATAGTTTACATCAATGTCATGGAAAGATTCAATTGAAACTGAACTGTATTTTTTTTAATGCATAAACTTGTAGCAGATGGTACTAGAGAACAAGTAGAAATGTGATGAAAATATTAATTATTAATGAACATTTGAGGAGAGAAAGAGAAGTTATATAGAACCAATTCTGATTATGGAAGGGAATCTTGGACACTTAGCGATACAGTGAAAAATTATATTGAGGCAGCGGAGATGTGATTTTATAGAAGAATGTTTAAAAGACCATGAACAGGTAAAAACGTGTAATGAAGATATTTTGATAAAAAGACAATTAAAAAAAGAGAACTGCTTACCTGCATTAAAAAGAGACAGTCCACATTTTTTTGACACATCATGAGAAGAAGAAAGATGGAACACATTATAAAAACAGGCAAGTTTAAGAGCAAGAGGGGTAGGAGCAGACCATGAGAGAAGATGTTTGACAACCTAGCATTTTGGCATGGGAGAACATTGGTATCAGAAATTATTGACAGCACACGAAATATAAGGCAGTGGAAAGACACAATAACCAATGCCACACTTTATGGACCATAAGAAGAGAACATTGAAATAATCACAATAGATTATAGAATGCAACTGATCAAGCACCTACTACCATTGTCATCATATAACTCTTCTGAATAGGTTGTAGCTATTAGCACAGTTTTTCTGAATGCTTTACACTCATAGTACCGGTAAATTTTCAACTTTCAAAAAAAGGACAGGAAAATGACAAAATTATAATTTTACCCAATAATAGTGTTTTTTTTAAAACTTTACTCTTGACTTATATCCAGCCATGATTATCTGTTTTATTTTGTAACATTTCTACCAGATCCAAACAGCTCAGTTAATTGTAGGAGTTGGCAGCTTATGGCTGTAACATCCAGCACACTATCGCCTGCCAACTCACGTGTACAGAAATATGTTCTTTGCCATCTCAAGAAATGTTCCATGGATACTACAACTGAAGAGGGGAGGTTTGCCAGATTTTCACTCAAGGTATGCTAAAATTTAAATTGATGCAAAATCATTATGCTGACTGTCTTGTTTTTAATCTTGTTTTGATTAATTATCGATTATACGTTGATGATACTGCTCTCTGAACAAATCTGTAGGTGCTCAGTGTGCCCAAGGAAATATCAAAGTATATGCATAATGATGGTTGTAACATCATTATTAATATCTAAACAAATTACAAACAAGTTAGAAATGAGAATTATAAAATGCTACATCTATTCCATATTAATATATGGCTCAGAAACATGGAAACTAAATAAACAATTAGAAGACAAAATTGATGCCTTTGAGATGCCTTTGAAAGGGAAGCGAGCAAGAGGTAGGCAGAGATACAAGTTGGAGAGTAACATCACACGATGGACAGGTTACAGTCTAGTAGAGTGCTCGCTGATTGAACACATTCATCATTCAGCCCCTCAGATGCCCAGTCCCACTCTGGATACTATCATCATCATCAATAAGTGCCATCTCCACAATGAAAGTTGTCTGCAACGTATCTCCAACATCTCTTGTCTCTTGTCTTGCTGGTGCACTCTGCTAGACTGTAACCTGTCCATCGTGTGATGTTACTCTCCAACTTGTATCTCTGCCTACCTCTTGCTCACTTCCCTTTGACTTTACCCTCAAGTAAGGTCTTCAATAAGGTATCATGTTTTTTAATGTGTCCAAAGTATTTTATTTTCCTGATCTTTATTTCTTTTAGTAGTTCTTTCTTCATATTAAGTGTTTTTAGCACCTCTTTATTTGTTTTCTTCTCCTTCCATGATGTTCTCCCTATTCTTCTGTATACCCACATCTCAAAAGCATCAATTTTGTCTTCTAATTGTTTATTTAGTTTCCATGTTTCTGAGCCATATATTAATATGGAATAGATGTAGCATTTTATAATTCTCATTTTTAACTTGTTTGTAATTTGTTTAGATATTAATAATTTCCTCATGTCATTGAAGGTACTTTTAGCCATTCCTATTCTCCTTTTAACTTCTGTTTCACATCTGCCATCATTTGTGACTATGTGTCCAAGATATTGATAATGTTTTACTTGTTGTAGTTTCTCTCCAGGTATGTTTATGTTTACCTCCTGTTCTTCTATGTCTTTGCTGATTATCATGGTTTTGTTTTTTTATATTTATATCCAGTCCATATTCAGTACTTGATTTTGGATACCATATTTTGGATGTCTGGATACCATATTTCTCTTAATCGTATCCTAGATGCACTATCTATAGAATTATCTACATTCTTCAATCATATCCTAGATGCACCATCTATATTAGGGTCTACATTCTACAATTGTATCCTAGATGCACAATCTATAGTATTGTCCAGGGGCTTGCCAAATAACTTCAAAATGTCTCCCTTATCTATTCTCAAATCACTGGCTGCAAGTAGCAGCATCGTATCACTATCCTCATGCTGTAAGTCATCACCATCACGTGACATATTCTTTCCAGAAAGTTGTCTTTGCAATTGATGTCCTAAACCTGATTTTATCCTGTGCCAATCTGCCTGCCTCCCCCAATGATATCTTCATACAGTCTTTGATGTCATCTGTCCATCTTCTAGGTCTACCTCTTCTTCTACTTTCCGGAATTCTGCCCTCTAATATGCGTCATATATATGATTAGGGTTAGTTATGTTTGATAAATAAATTTATATTTAAATTAATAAATGATAAACATAGCCAAGGGAAATAATCAAATAGGGAGACACGAGTTCTAAACAAGAACCCATTTTTCATGAAATATTCTTTGCTAAATTATCTACAAAAACTGACAGGTTTCATATTCTTTTTGTCTGCTTGACAGTGTCTCACTAGAGCAATAGAAAAGAGGAGACGGAAGTTTGCTCCATCTGTCAAAGAAATACAGTGCTTAATTCAAAGGTCAGTGCCTCACTTCTGCTCAACATATATATATTTGTAAACAACAAGTCCACATAAACAGTTCAGTGGCTCAGAAAGTATAGAGGATTAACTTTACTGTACTTATGTTTTCCCATGCATATTCTGCTCCTCCCAAAAGAGCAGCACACCACCTGTCAAGAGTCCCACTCATAAACACTTAATTCTGTAGCTTCAAGCTATTATCATAAGGGTTCTCAGAAAAATGCACTTGGGTACTGGTGTGGCTAACAGACCTAAAATCCAATGTGTTCTAAAATTTGAACCAATCCGAAATTTTGTGACACAACTGAGTGCCAACTCAGTTTTAGATACAAATGGCTACTGTAAGTTTTGTACGCCTACCTGCGACTGATAGAGATGCAGTATGTATATTACAGGTGTGAGGACTGCTGCCTGATACACAGATGATCCACTGAGAGCCTCACCCATACATCCCTCTGAAATAAATACTTCCACCTTCACCTAGTGATCAGTAATTATTGCCAAAGGAAACAATCACTGAACAGTGAAGAACACAGATTAGCCTGCCCCTTGTAATTTATTTTATTTTGCTTACAGCAAAAAAAAGGTATGACCGTTAACCAAACATGAACCTGCACTTGTAAATAAGACATCATAGTCCGGTATTGAACATGTGACTTTATGGACACTCTGCACTTGACTTAATTACTATGCCATGGAAATCCCCAAACACTTAGGGAGGATATCTTTGGATTTCTAAACTCATAAAACAGCAAACTACCTTGTTCATAATCGAACTCCTTTAACATATGATCTCATGAAGCCTTAAGGCTGGACCACAACTACTGATGATGATGTTGATACCGTTGTTCCTCCTTCGCAAGCAAAGATGAGCATGGCATGAAAAACAATAAACATATGAGACAAAACATTATTGGGAAAAAAAACACATTGGTTGTTATCTATTTTGGTTTAGTTTTGTGAGTTTATAGTTGCCTGAGGAGTCCCATTCATACCAGGAAAGATATATTACAATGTGTGCAGTGGTACAGAGGAAACAACTATTACAATGTGTGCAGTGGTACAGAGGAAACAACTATTACAATGTGTGCAGGAGTATAGAGGGTCCCGTGTAAGAGTAAGACCACAACTAATTAAGTATATGAGTGGCTTAGGACAATTGTTCTCAATGAACCATAAATCCCCACCAATTGGTAGCCATGCAAACTTGCTGGGGGTGGCCACAGAAAAAAGATTGAAATTTGGGGGGGGGGGGGGCACAGACCTATCTAGGGGCGACCACAAGAAGATTGCTACTTGAACTATAAACATCCAGAATTACAGTTATAAAGCTTCCCAAGCTTTGGTCATTTGTAACAAAAACCACACCACTGCCCATTTTTGTTAGGGTAGCCATAGAAGAAAATTTGTCACAGTGACTTATATATACCGGGGTACACACACATATATATATATATATATATATCTTGCCCACCGCTGGTCTGTGAACTCGATAAAATCACTAATTCTAGTACTGGTCTGTATATTTAATCTTCCATCATTTTCCCTCACTATTATCTCTCTCCAGGAAACCTATAACTGAGAAGATATACTTCCTCAATGGTGAACAGAGAGTGATTGAGTTTGACTCTGCTGGGACTTGTGGAGAAGTAAGTTGATTGCTGACAGAAATGCATAGTATAATTTAGATTAAATTTTGCATACATTACATGAAACTTGATTATTGTTCTTGGCAATACTCTTCATTCCTGTATTTGAGCTTTTCTTGTCATTATATTTGTTTCCTGATCAATATATTTTATTTCTTAATCTAGGGGGCCTACAGTTTTTTCTATAATAATCTTTTTATTTATAATTTGTATTCATGTGTTACCAAGCTCAAAAGGGGAGCAAAGAATAACAATTCTTTGACATGTCATGCATGTTGTAAGAAAGCAACTAAGGAGGTTTGGGGGTGAAGTTAGCTCTCCAATTTATAGACCAAATTGACCAAAAGGCCACATTGAAATTGAATGTTTTGGGCTGAAAGATGCAGATATTTCATCGGAACTATAAACTATGGTACAAACTATTCCATTCTCTGACTATATTTTATAAACCACCAGGTGTTTGAAAATGAACATAGAAGAAGAAGAAGAATAGTCTCTTGTTCCACTATTGTATCATTGTTTCTGTCATCTTCCTATCATTATCAATTCTTCTTCTTCTATTAGTTCATTTATATTGGTACATTTTTTGTCATTCATTTTGTATTTTTCTTTATATTGTCCTTTTAGTTGAAATTGTGTGTGTATTTTTTCTTGATAAAGACTTTTTAATTGACATGACAATTATCTGTTTTTATTTTTTCTTAATAAAGTCCTTTTAGTTAAAAATGACATGAACAAATTAACAATGAGATAATTGAAGTTGGTGAAGAACAATTCAGTTTTAGTAAAAACAAAGAAACCAAAAGAAGCTATACTTAGTATCCAACTATTGATGGATAAATATACAGAAGTCCAAAAAAGTATATATATTGTTTCATATACTACAGCAAGGCTTTTGACAGTCCAACATGAAAAATTAATGGAATGTCTTCAAGAAATAGGCATAGATGGAAAAGATGTCAGACTGATTATAAATATATATGGGGAACAACTGCAGCAATAAGGTGTGAAAACAGTTCCTCACCATACATAGAAATAAAAATAAGGGTAAGACAAGGATGTATTTTATCACCCAGTCTATTTAATATCTACACAGAATTATTCCTTCCATATAAACATGTAGAAGGAATGCCTGGATTGAAGATCAGGGGGAAAATAATAATTAACATGAGATATGCAGATGACACTGTCCTTTCAGCAGAAAGTGGACAGTCCCTACAAAGACTAATAGATCAAGTCAATAAATCAAGTAAAGAATATTGGTTGGATATACACATTTAAAATAAAACAACCAAAAACCATGATAATCAGCAGTCTCAGAAGAAAAGATACTAAACATAAAAATATATGGATAGTTACTACAGCAAGTAGAACATGATCAAGATCAAGGATACATAATCACAAATGATGGCAGATGTGAAACAGAAGTTGAAAGGAAAATAGAAATGGCTAAAATTACTTTCAATGACATGAGGAAAATACTAACATCAAAACAAATTACAAACAAGCTAAAAATGTGAATTATAAAATGCTACATCTATTCTATATTAATGCATGGCTTAGAAACATTGAAAATAAACAAACTTGATGGTAAAGTCAAGGGGAAGTGAGCAAGAGGTAGACAGAGATACAAGTGGGAGAGTAATACATAAGATGGACAGGTTACAGTCTAGCAGAGTACACCACCAAGATAAGAGACGTTGGAGGTCTATTGCAGCCAAACTTCTGTGCAGAGACAGCACTAAATGATGATGAGTTTAAATGACAATTCAGTTGTTTGTTTTGTCTTGATAAAGACTGAATTGTCATTTAAACTCATCATCATTTAGTGCCATCTCTGTAACGAAGGTTGACTGTAATAGACCTCCAATTTTTTTATTGAAATGAAAATTTATATAGTCTATTTTTATTTTTATTTTTTTCTTAGGAGCGTGGTAGCCTAGTGGATAGTGAGCTTGCTTCCTATCATCTGGTTACAGCGTGCCAGGTTCAAAACCACGTGCGGACATTAAAAAATAAAAAATCCGGGTTGTGATTTCTCACATGACACGACCACTCCTCCAGTCGACTCAGCTGTAAATGAGTACCTGACGCATGAGTTAGGGAAGGTAAAAAAAACAGCAAGGAAGGGAACTGGCCACCCCACCTAATAGTTGCTGCGGCTTAGTACATGAAGAGTTATCTTCATCCCCGACGGCAGATGCCATGGGACCTACCTTAAAATCTTGATTAAAAAAATACAAAAGAAAGACTGAATTGTCATTTTAGCTAAAAATTTGATCTGACAATTCAGCTTTTTTTTCTTGATAGCGTCTTTTTAAATCAAAATGATAGGGTAGTCTGTTTAGTGAGATATAGTCCTACAACTTATTACTCTGCGTATCTACTTGGCAGATGGAGGTCAATGCAACATTTCACTTCATGCTATCTTATTCATTATCCATGTCACTTGTTCTGTACTTCAACCAACAAACTAAGACAATATTGTTTCAATATTCAGGTGACCAAAACTGTCAAGACCAAGATTGGCATGAGATCAGATGCAGAGTGTTTTGCTATTTATGAAATGATAGGAGGTTCAGGTTAGTCAAACAACCTGGATGTTACAACACAATTTCAATAGATGAAATGATAGGAGGTTCAGGTTAGTCGTACAACCTGGATGTTACAACACAATTTCAATAGATGAAATGATAGGAGGTTCAGGTTAGTCAAACAACCTGGATGTTACAACACAATTTCAATAGATGAAATGATAGGAGGTTCAGGTTAGTCGTACAACCTGGATGTTACAACACAATTTCAATAGATGAAATGATAGGAGGTTCAGGTTAGTCAAACAACCTGGATGTTACAACACAATTTCAATAGATGAAATGATAGGAGGTTCAGGTTAGTCGTACAACCTGGATGTTACAACACAATTTCAATAGATGAAAGTAATCATTTATTGTGTTAGTGTTATCATTGTGACTGTATTGATATAGTGAATAATATAACATGGAAGCATCCAGGGTTTATTTATACAGAAAAATCATGCAGCAAACAGGATTTGAACCAGGTCAGTTCAAATGGCACTGGTTGAGAACGGAAAACATGTTGACTAAAGTTGCGAAGCGTGGGGGTACCATCTGAGCAGACCTGATTCAAATCCCATTTGCTACATTATTCTTCTTTATTGACATAGTGGTAGTGTTAAAGATTACTACAGTCATTGTCTCTATATTCAGAATGAACTAATAATTGCTTACAAACATGTAGATAAAGGAAGGGTTTCTAGTAGCGCCCCTTCCCCCCCCCCCCTTTCCCAAAAATAAATTATAATATGCTTTTAGTACTAGGAACCTAACCAAAAGATGGTAAACCTCTCCACACCCCTCCCCAATCCCAAATTACTGTCTGCAAAAAGTTCATCAAAATTTCAAAGAAGAGGAGTGAGCTGTAATAAACATGGTATGGCCAATTTTTTATAAAACAAGATTTCTGTTTAATGGTTAACTAATCATGTAAACATATCTACAGCCCTGATTTCTCATCATCTCTTTAGTATATGTCTATAGAAATTGTTTATTCAACATTGTTAAGAATTAATTGTGTAGCACACAAGACAAATATATTCATCCAGCAGCAAGTGAACAAATGTGCAGGCTAATAAGAACCACTTTTAGCAGTGATGAAACAGCATAAATTTGTTTGGTTTGGACATGTAATGAGACATGACTCCCTTTCAACTTATTATTTCACAAGGAACAGTCAAGGGTTAATGGAAAAGAGTCTGGAAAGAAAATCCTGGATTGATAACACTGAGGAATTGCCTGAGCATGATTTTTCTACACTTTTTTGTGCTAATATCTCCAATGTGACACCACTATAGCCCTGATGGGTTATGGGTCATATTATTATATTATATGTATAGTTGATCTGGTGATATTCCAACATTTTTAAAAATTAATTATCTCTTAGTTGGAGTTTAATACATTTTTTTCAGAACGATGCATGTCACATGATGAACGTCTGTCCGACACAGTCAGTAAGTGGGAGAGATTGTCTCGTAGTGGAGCAGTCAAAGATCTTAAGCTGGTTTTTAAGGTTGGTTACATACACATATTTCTAATGTCCCCTTGTTTTTGTTCCTATGATAAATGTTAAAACAAAGTTACAACTATATTTTTCCAGTGGCAACATATAGTTGTGAGATATGGACAATGAGATCCACAATGGAAAAGAAAATATTGTCATTCAAATTAAAATGTTATAGAGAGATCCTAAGAATATCATGGACAAAAAAGACTAACTAACACAGACTTCCACAAAAACTTGAACATAGAAGAAGATTGGCTCCTCAAACCTATCAAAAAACGCAAGCTGACATATGTTGGACATATAAAGAGACACAATGGTTTAGAAAAATTAATCATGAAGGGAAAAGTTCCAGAAAAGAGAAAAACAGGTAGACCAAGACTACGATGGACACAGGATATCGAAGATCTTGTAAACATGACACCAGAAGAAGCTGTGACAGCTTTTACAGAACTGAGAGGCTTATAGAGTGTCATTGAGGACAACATTCTGTTTAAGACACATCACATAAATGATGAGAACAACATTGAGGACAACATTCTGTTTAAGACACATCACATAAATGATGAGAACAACATTGAGGACAACATTCTGTTTAAGACATATAACACATAAATGATGAGGATGATGATGATAAATACTTTTTTCATGATCTTATTTTTATTCTGCTTCTGCATTATCAACTTTTGCAGTTTAACATGATGTAGTCCAAAGAAACAAATGTGCTGTGTCATGGTTTACAGCTTAGATAAAATATTTGTACATATGTTTTGACATGTCTGACTCAGTGGGTTACAGTAACTTTTCTCAATGCAGACTAATCTATTTTCATAACATCTATAGGGTAGCCCGTGGTAAAGTGTGACACTGCAAAATATCGAAGCAGGTTTTTTTCCGGATATATGGGGTTTCCTGTCAACACACGTGACTAGGTCAGATGCCAACATTGCAATCTTTGACACAGCAAAGTTTTATTGATTCATTCATTCATTCATTTTCCTTTTGCGCTGAAGTTAGCGCATAGGGCAGAGGTCAGATCTCTCCAATTCTGTCTGTTCAAAGCTATTCTGTGCAGTTCTTGAATAGTATGAATATTGGTTGTTTTACTTTCTCTAAGTATTGTTCTTCTGAGTGTTTCTTTTGGTCTATCTCTTGCTCTTTTGCCTGTAGGTATCCATTCAAGAGATTGGTGTGTATTCTGTTGGTGTCTGCGCATAGGACATGCCCGATGTAGGACCAACGGCGTTTTCTGATAACATCTGTGATGAAATTTTGATGTGTCTCTTCTCTGATTTTATCATTTGATTTGAATTCACTCCAATGGGTGTTAGTTAAACGAAGACATTTGTTCTCGAAACTCAGAAGTATGATAGGACAAGTAAATTTTAAATACCGGGTAATACGGAGTAATATTTTTTCACTATATTTTATCTATTTTTTATTTTGCAACTTCTGGCACTCTGCCTGCTGTTATCATTAGTATCGTGATTTTTAAAATGCTAAAACTGAAATATATGTTCAGTTGTTAAGTAATTAAGCACATTATCTGGTCATGCTATTTTGTTTTTCTTCAGAATTTATGATAGTTGCTAACAATGTGATTTTGGGGCAAAGTGTCGCATTCAATATGTATGAAAAAAAATACAGATCTCATGAGGAAGTTTCCAATGCCGATAGAAAGCTGGGATAGGCTGATATATATGGTTATAAGATAATCTAACCTTACAAAGACACTATTAGCTTTAAAACAGAACTTGCAAACTATTTTTAATCCACACTTTTTTTTCAAATTAAAATTACACAACCAGGTCTATATATTTATTCAATCTATTCTTAACAGACATTTACACACTACAGGTGTGGTAATCTGTTGCTGTGGCAATGTCCCTGAAATTCTATTATGGTTTGGATCACCTTTTTTTCCTGCGTCACTTTGCTAAAAAAAATGGCCTCTTATAGTTAAGCCTATTATCAGAATATGCTAAAATGTGAAAAGTGAAATACTTCGCCCCTGACTACCCTTTATTTACGAAGGAATATTCTAGCTTTTTATTATCGTCTTCTTCTTCCATGTTCATTCTGAAACTCCTGTAGATTAACCGGGTGTGGTATGGATATTGAAATGCATTGTGTCATAGTTTACAGCTTAGCTGCAATATCTGAAACTTTTGGCCTGACACCTCTGACTTCAGAATGAATTCTGGGTCACTGTTACCATATATGGGATGGGAAAACAGTGTTTTCTTCAAAACATCCTTAATCACCTCTTACAACATGCATGGAGAGCAAACAGTATTCTATTCATTTCTTCCTCGCATCGCACTGCATCCAGTGTAACAATGTGCTTGGTAATTGTTGTGATCTGGCTTAGTGCTGTGCTAGTTATCTGACAGTCTGTTGTCACAACTGGAAAACCTTGTGTCCCTTTTGGACTTGACACCCTCTGTAGCTTACTATGACAGACAGTGGTCCTGTGAGGATATAGGCTCAGTCAAATTGAGTTTTTCAGCCTCTGGTGACATACTTAAGACCTATCTTTGTGACAAGGGATCAATTTTGTTGGAAGAGTTATAGAACAAAGAAGACGAAGAAGATTAGGGGATCTTGCACCCTACTCATGCTTAGTATTGTATCCTACACATGGTTAGTATTGTACTGAGAATTGCCAAATCTGCATAGAGATATTATAAGAATCATTTTGTCTGTATTCTGCAGAAACGCCTTTTTATTGAGCCTTATGTGAATACAAGTGACCCTGTTGAGTGTGACCTACTTTATAACCAGCTCATTGAGGATGTTTTTCAAGAGAGGATTCCTATCACACACAAGGAAGCAGTGAGTAATATTCAATGATTTACTAATAGATACACATTTGAGCCTGTCTAGCTCTGTGACCGCAAGCTTGATTTGTGCACCAAGTAACACTAGTCATAGAAGTTATGCAGTCATATTGACTGTGTGGTTAAGAGTAGTCAACATTAATACAGTGGAATCCCTCTATAGTTCATTCTTGGTACTGTACAAGATCTAGGGTCTACCTATATTTCATCAATAAGCAGGATGTGGAGTGAACTTTGAGGCATTGCACACATTCACTGGTAGTGTTTTATAGTGCGCACTTTTTTCATGCTCAATGAAATTACGTCTCATGCATTTTTTAAAAATGGTAATGCTAGTGGAGGTAAAGCATGCCATGAATTAATCACATGAGTGGGCATCGAAAGAGAAGGGAATGTTCGAATTTAGGAATGGGGCAGGGGTTTGGGTGTTTACCGTAGTGTTATAGCTAAATCTAACACTACTACACAACACCTTTCCTAAATTCAAAGCGTGTGCACATCTCAAGAGAAGGGATACTGCTAGAATTTAGGAGTGGCAGGGAGTTTGAGTGTTAAGAGTGATGTTAGCACTAAAAACTTATAGAATTTAGGAGTGGGGGGGGGGGGTTGGGTGTTATGTATAGTGTTATAACTAAATTGAACACAACTACCCAACCCCCTCATAAACTCTAGCACTATCCCTTCTCTTCTGATAAGTTACAAATCCATATGGAAGTCATTGCACTAACAGAAAGAGATGAACCGATAGTGACGTCACAAAAATATTGCATTCCTTAATGGCATACTAAAAACTATGATGCATGCACATTTTATTAAAATTACAAACAAGAATTACTAGGTAGGCCCTAGATCATGTACAGTTCTGCATTCTTATATAACAAATTTCCCTATATAACAACACTTTAAAAAATTCCCAGTTATTTTATTCTATATTGTTTGTACTGTATATAGTGAATTTCTGTTATCACATACTCATTTTGTCGGTCCAGACCAAGTTTTTATAATAGTATTCCACTGTACCATTAAACGGTTGCAGACTTCATATAATTAAATGTCTGCATCTATCTATAAAGCCGTAACCCATAAGGGTCATAGTACTACCATATTGGATGCATCTACACAAAGTCCTCCAGCGATTTCTATCTTCAATGCTGCAGACTACTGAGGAAAAATCCTTGCTGTTGTCTGTTCATGCTTTTATTTGTCCTCCTCTGCTTCTTCCACCTTTAACTGTTCCCTGCAGTATTATTTTTGGCAAGGAATCATGTTAGCATAGTGTTGTCAGCAGATATGTCCCCATACAAGTTTTTGGCATTTCAATATTGAAAGCAATGGTTCTTGTGGACCTGTATACATTTCTATTAAATTTTTACATACACATTTGCCTGATGCTCTTTATAGGAGATTCGCAGAAGTTGTCTGTAACATATAAATATGTATACAGGTTGAGAACTTGTATAGTGCAGATTCCAATAGTATTTACCACCCATATATATACATATAATAGCTAATATTATGCTTGTATGTAATTGTGATAATCATGGTCACAGTTATATATTGTTATATCATTATATCTTATCAGTGATTCTCATCATTTCTTCAAAGGTTCATCTTTGTGCCTTGAAAATCCAGTCTGAGATTGAAGATATGAAAACTGGGGACATTGACTACACGTAAGTTGTTATACAATATATAATGTCTCACGCTGACTTAGCCCTTTAGTTTATCAGATGTTGTTGTTGTCAATATTTAAATGCTGATGAGTAATGCTACTCTTGTCAGCACAATGCCAATCTTAAAAACAGTACAGGTCTTCTGAAGTAGTGATATCAAATGATGTAACAATATTTTGATACTAACTGTGTGTTACCAATGTCAAACATGGCCCCTGACAAAGACACTAATGCAAAAGATGACACTGTGTGAAATGAGATGCCTAAGGAACCTATAAATATCAGCAGAAGAGACAGACGGAGACATGAAGAAATCAGGAAAGAAATAAAGACAATCTCAAGTCAAGACTACATAGAGAACAGCAAATCTGGTGGTTTGTCCACATCAGGAGAATGGAATCCAATGCAACCAACCCTCCATTCATATAATAGCAGAATATTGGATTACAAAGCACCAGGAAGACGAAGAACTAGATGGGTGAAGACAATACAAGAAAAGAGACAGAAGCTGACCTTGGCCAATGTGACTCAAATGGTCAAAGACAAACAATTTCAACCTGCCCTCCCCCCTCCATACAGTGTTTAGTGGCACACTTGCAAATGACAATAGATAGATAGCTAATATTGCACCATGACAAGTTGTAGGGCAGGACAGCGGACATAACTTTTGCTGGGAGGAAAGATTTATGTCTTAGTTGATTTCTTATAGATCAGCATTCGCCGCATTTTTCTTTGGGTCTTCACTGTGACCTTTGTTCTAGTTTCATTCTACTGAGAGGTATTACCTAACCTTTGCAGTGTGATTGGACATGCACAGCGTAGGATTGAGTTAGGGGTAGGGTTAGAATTAGTATTTAGAATTAGGGTAGGATTAGCATGTGCAACAGTTGTGATATTTAACCTACCGGTACTTATGTTAAGTCTTCTAAAAATTCTCATCTGCATTGGGAGATGAATCACTATATTGGGTGCCACCTGGAGTAAGAAGAAGAGGGAGACCTAGAGAAACTCTACGAAGAACCATTAATAGAGAAGGCATGTCAATGAACCTAAACAACATGCAACAATTGAAAGACCTGGCAACACAAAGACAAAAATGGAAGGCTATGGTTTCTGCCCTATGCGCCGCCTATGGCCCTGGAGGAACATAACATAACATAACATTGGAAGATGTGCTGTCACTGCATCAATTGGTTTGATTGGTGTTTTACAGAATTCCCTGACATCAGCTAGTTAAAAATGTAAACAGTTTGCTATTTATAGTGCAGTGAAAACCTAAAAGAAAATTTTACTCAGCATTCATATGATTGCCTGGACAGTTGCCAACCTACGTGAGGAAAGATGAAAATGTGCCTACTAAATGAGGAAAGATGGAAATGTGCTCACTATGTGAGGAAAGGCACCTAATATGTGAGAAAAAGTATCTTCCTCCATCAGGAAAGGTACCCACTACATGAGAAAAGATGGAAAGGTGCCTACCATGTGAGAAAAATTGCCTACTACCTGAGGAAAGGTGCCTACTATGTAAGGAAAGGTGCCTACAATGTGAGGAACAGTGCGTACTGCATGAGGAAAAGTGCCTACAGTATGAGGAAATGTGCCTACTGTATGAGGAAAGGTGCCTTTTACTTGAGGAAATATAGAAAGGTTCCCACTATGTGATGAAAGTTTTCCACTATGTGATGAAAGGTTCCCACTACATGATGAAAGGTTCCCACTACGTGATGAAAGGTTTCCACTACATGATGAAAGGTTCCCACTACGTGATGAAAGGTTCCCACTACGTGATGAAAGGTTCCCACTACGTGATGAAAAGTTTTCACTACGTGATGAAAGTTTCCCACTACGTGATGAAAAGTTTTCACTACGTGATGAAAGTTTCCCACTATGTGATGAAAAGTTTTCACTACGTGATGAAAGGTTCCCACTACGTGATGAAAAGTTTTCACTACGTGATGAAAGGTTCCCACTACGTGATGAAAAGTTTTCACTACGTGATGAAAGGTTCCCACTACGTGATGAAAGGTTTCCACTACGTGAGGAAAGAGAATGAATGAAAGACTGTAGTAAATCTGTATACCAATTGGTAGATAAATATATTTAAAATGTCTAATTTGGCTAAATAAGTTTTGCATTTTAGCCAAAAAGTCTTTATCAAGATAACACACACACAATTAAAGTGATAATAAGCTGCAAAGTATTTGCAAGGGTGAAGAGGCAT
Source organism: Meghimatium bilineatum (assembly GCA_034231615.1). Taxonomy (NCBI): domain Eukaryota; kingdom Metazoa; phylum Mollusca; class Gastropoda; order Stylommatophora; family Philomycidae; genus Meghimatium; species Meghimatium bilineatum. The sequence continues at coordinate 51,758,948 of CM067313.1, forward strand.
AACCATGAAATATAAATAACATAAACAATTAGAAAATTCAAAGCAAAACTTGCATTTTCTGGTTGCATCTCTGCAATATATTTTATTATATTCAATTATAAAGATTTTTTGTTTGTTTCTTATATAGGTCAGTGATGCGCATTCTACCACGAGATGTACGCTGTTCTGTGCGGCCAGAGGAAATAACCACAACCCATAAAACTGTACTGGACATGAGTCCCCATCAAGCCATCATATCTTTCATTAATCTGCTGAAAAACTGGCCACTTTTTGGAACAACTGTGTTTGCTGTTTCGGTTAGTTGATTCTTTCAAATAACACTACAATTAAATTTGCCATGATAAGAGTTTGATTCACTTACACCAAATAACATTATCTGAAGCTGCCAAAAAAGCGAGAACAAGAACACTGTATCTCTCTCGACACCCATAAAGGGTAAAAGTGGAAGGAAAGAAGAAGAAGAGTTTTATTCCCACACACATTATTATCCTATGGTCGTTTTATACAATTTAATCACAAAAGCCCCATAATCTTTGAACATATATCACCGAAGATCAATGACCAATGACGCAAATAAAAATGTGATACACTCTCTGGACTACATCCTTCTAAAAATCTAGTTGGATCATTTTCTTGCTATAAGAGAGAACTAGCTGGAGTTTGAGAATGAATGCTGAAGAAGAAGATTGAGCATATAAAGTTTGTGTATTTTCATAGAATACAATTCAATAGATATGTTGTGTTTGAGGATTTATGGTTCTGTGAAATATTTAGAAGTTTTTTTCTGTGTTCTTTCTTAAACTCCTGCTGGTTATCAGGATGTAGTCCAGAGAATGAAATGTGATGTGCTGTGTGTTTGCAAAGAACAGAATGACTGTCATTGTTTACACCTTGGCTGTGATATTTGTGCCTTCTGGCCTAACATATCCATTTTCAGTGGGATGTTTAGTTCACTTTGAGATCTGTGGATTCAGTATACTGTCATCAGCATAGAAAAGTTCCCTGATCATTGTGTCTTTCACCTTAGTTTTGGCTTGCAAACACTGAATATTGATAAGTTTTCAATATGTTCTCTATTTTATTGTTTGCATTACTGCACACCAACTCCAAGAAAAGACCTCGTGTCAACAAAATCCACATAAGACTTTCAGACAGAAGATTATCTGTGAGTTTCTGCTTGCTAGTTGAGCATTGCACAAGCTAATATTTTTCCAGCTATCAAGATAGCAAGGATATCCCTCTTTGGTTATCACAGGACTGTGTATTGCCTTTATATAAGAAGAGAATATTGAGTCAGATTATGAGGCAGGATTCCTGAACACTGACACCTAAAAAAAATCTTAATAAGTATATGGCCAAGCAACTCTCCTCCTACTTTGTACATTTCTGCTAGGATGATATCAATATGTATGGGGGGAGGGAGGAGAGAAGGGGATGTGAAGTATCTATGGAGAAACTTGAGTACAGTTAATTCAATTCTCTACATCTCATGATCCTTGTTGCATCAATAATCTAGTTTTCTATTTGTATACTTCAGAAATCCTAGATTTGTTTTTTCATATCCTAGTAATCCAAATTTTATTGTTTCATATCCTAACAATAAAAAATGTATTATTTCATATCATAGTAATCCAAATTTTGTTGTTTCATGTCCTAGCAATCAAAAATGTATTGTTTCATATTCTAGCAATGCAATTATTGCTGAGCTTTATATTGTATAAATTTAGTGGTTGATAGGTTGTAAACTCTACAAAATCAATATCTACATCTCATTTCAGCAAACCTACACTTCCACAATGCCTAAGACTCTTCTCCTTGGAATTAATCAGCACGGAATTCAACTCCTGGAAATGACAACTTTTGTAAGTGAACAATTTGAGATTACCCTAATATTCAGGTGAACTTTTCATCTCTGTAGGGGTTTTCCTGCTGTACTTGAAGGAATTTTTAAATATTTTTTAAAATTTATGGTAATATTTGTATTGTCAACATTACTTTCTAACTATTTTGTCTACATGAGCAAGTCTGAGAAATCAAATATTGTTCAAATAAATGAGTAATATAAATCAATTTACTTGGTTTGCTTATATATAATAATGAGATATTGATGGGTAATAGGGTAGGTGGATGGTAAAGATCCACATGGGGCAATGATCCACAGCGGATTTATTTTTAATCTATGGGTTGTCCCAAAATACCACACGTGACTACATCAGTCGTCAACATTCCAATCTGTTACAGAACAAAGTTTGATAGTTCAAGGATGAGTTGATTTTTAACAAAGGGGACAAATACTATTTCACTGTGTTTGATCTAATTTTTTTTTCAACTTCTCACTGTCTGTTGTTGTCATTGATATTGTGATTTTTAAAATTTGTAAACTAAAATATATGTTGTGAGTTGTTAAGCAATTATCTTGTCAGGCTACTTTGTTTTTTTCATGAGAATTTATAATAATTGCTAACAATGTGATTGTGGGTAAAGATTTGCATTCAAAGTTATGAGACAAACGACAACATCATGAGGAAATTTATCATACAGATCCAAAGATGGGAGGGATCGATATATATGATTTCAACAATCATCTGATATTACAAAAACATAATTAGCTTTAAATTGGAACTTACCAACTATCTTTTTATTCATGTTTATTTTCCCAATATAGCTTTAGTGTTTTATAATGTTCAGATAATGTAGTTATGTAAAGACAAGCAGTTAGTAAATTATTTTGCAGTTTTTATCAATTATGCCTAGATTTTATAATGGTTTGTATCATCGTTTGCCTGTGCATCTTTGCCATATAAATGGGACAAATATCTTGTTTTATATATGTTCATAAATTCTAATTCTATTGTCTACACATAATTCTATGTTTTGGTTGGTTGGTCGGTTGGTTGGTTGGTTGGTTGGTTGGTTGGTTGGTTGGTTGGTTGGTTGGTTGGTTGGTTGGTTGCTGATCCAGCGGTCCATGGGCTCATGCCCTTTGACCCAATGGCATTGTGTGATATATGCATGTGTTTGTGAGCTGTTGTATTGTTCCATATAATGTGTTCCATTTAATTCTATGTTTTCAATACCCTTATTAATGTAAGATGGATGGATATAAGTACTGATAACAGTTTGTTGTCTCGTAGTTACATCTAGGTGTAAGGTGTAAGAATACACAGAAAGGAGGGAAAATATTTGTCCCCACCTAAATATTTGCTTGGTTTTTGCATATATATAATATTAAGAAATGAATGAGTAACATGAATCAATTTGCTTGGTTTGCTTATATATATTTAAAATGAAATCCAGGCAAAACAATATGACATGTGCAAGAAGACATGTGCACATACTTATACTTGTAATTATATTGTAATTATACTTGCGAACATACTTATAATTCCCCTACCCCTCTTGGTCTTTAACTTGCCTGTTGCCATGATGTGTTCCAACTTACCTCTTCTCATGATGTGCCCAAGAAATGTGAAAAAAGAAGTATTAAAAGGAATACAATTCAAACTAATAACATATTTTGGACATATTAAATATATTGTTGAAGACCCTATTGAAGTAAAGTTCAGAGGATGCAAGCAAGAGGTAGGGAGAGATACAAGTGGGAAGGAAACATCATGAGATTGGGACAGAATACAGTCAACCAAGTTCACCACTAAGGAAAGAGACAGAGGAGGGTGGTGGTCGGTTGTAGCCAACCTTTAATTCAAAAATGGCACGTGATGATGGTCATGATAAACGTAATATAAAATTGGCTAGCTCACATATAGCTTTGCAGGAAACTTGGATTTGTTGTGGTTTCCCAGCAGTCCATCCCTGCCAAGAATAAACACAATAGTGCGTGTGCACCGAATAAATCTAAGTGTGACTGGTTGATATAATTTCTCTTCATATTCTCATATATCAAAAAAATGTGTACCACTATAGAAAAACAAAGTTAGTAAGAGAGAGTGTGAATCATATAGAGGCAACTCCTTATTAAGTCATACAGGTCAAATCTACGCAAAAATAATAGAACAGAGAATGCAATATATTGCAGAACCACAACTGAGTCCCTCTCAATTTGGCTTCAGAAGAGGGGCAAGCTGTACAGACACACTATTCACACTGAGATAACTGAGTGAAAAAGCAATCGAACACAATCAAGATTTAAACACAGTATTTTTAGACCATGAAAAGGCATTCGACAGAGTAGATAGAAACATTCTATGGGAAACCCTAGAAATGTAAAGCATCAGAGGACAACTGTTAGATAAAATAAAAGCGATATATCGAAAATTCCAAAGCTCGATAAGAACAACAGATAGAATGGCTGAACCTTTCAAAACAAGATCTGGAGTAAGACAAGGCTGTATTCTTTCTCCTCTACTTTTCAACATATACATGGACAGAGTAATAACAGAAGCTCACATCAACGAAAAGAAAAACACTGAAAATAAACCTGATGAGGAACTTAACAATGAAATCAATGAACTACTCTTTGACAATGATCAAAGTCTAATATACAAAGATAAAGAAAATTTGCAAAATCACATTGATGCATTTTAATTAGCATGTCAGAAGTACATGAAAATTAACGTACATAAAACAGGAGATGTTATAAAAATCAGCAAGTCTGCAACATCAATGAATATAACAATAGATAACACCAAAGTGAAACAGGTCAAAGAATTTAAATATCTAGGCAGCATTTTTTTTTAAATGGAAGACTAGACAGAGAAATAGAAACAAGGTGCCAGAAAGCAAATATAAATAACCCAAATATCGGAGGATGACCGACAAAAAGGAAGTGCCGCAGTAACCATACAAATAGAGGTAAATGCAAATAAAGTAAATAGGTTACTATATCAATATAAAATAATAAAATATAGAAAATAACAATAAATAAAAGGAACCAATACAATAGTCAACGTGTCTGTCCAATTGGGACCTTTAAAATTAACAAAAACAGTTAAAAACAAAAAACCATAACGAATATAAACAAAATGGATTTCTCCCACAAGGAAATCAACAAAATTGATTTTTGCATTGATCAAACAACATTTTTGCACTGGATCTGGTGTAGCTTTTTGTTGATTTCCTGGTGGGAGAAATCCATTATAGTAACCTATTTACTTTATTTGCATATGCCAGAAAGCAAACACAGTGACCTACCAACTTTCACCATTACTTCTTCATCCAAAGATCAAGATGGAAATTTAAAAAACAAATAATATATACAATTTTTATATCAACACTCTGCTACCAATGTCAAACATGGTCTTTAACAGCCTCACAGCAAAGGAAAATTATTACACATGAAATGAAGTGTATGAGAAGAGCTGCAATGGTTACTAAACTAAATAAAATAAGAAATTAGGAAAAGAGTTGGTATAATATCATGTATCGAACATATTGAGAGACAGCAAGTAAAATGGTTCTGTCACCTTCTGAGAATGAACCCAAACCAGATACCAAAAAGAGCATATAACAAAAGAATATCCGGGCGTAAAGTCAAAGGTAGACCAAGAAAACAGTGGATAGAAAACATCAAGATAACCTTAAACAAACATGGACTAAATGCAACCACAGTGACACATCTGGCCTTGGAATGACAGCTTAAGCTCCCACCCCTTCGCATAACAGCAAGTGTTAATATGATCAACCATCACTCACTTGGTGATAGACAATCAAAAAAATATGTTTCCTCAAGTATTTCCTTAGAGGACAAGCAACCTCTATCAACTATTACACTCCAAATCAAATTTCAATTGATGCTATATTTCCTTTTCAGAGAGTCTTGTCCTCCTACGTCTACTCAGATATTGTTCACTCCAGTCCAGCCATCAAGAGCATCATGATTGTGATAGGACATGTGGCTAAGGGCATCAAATTTATGTTCAACACTAACCAGGTCTTCATTTTTTAAACATAAATTGGAATGTCTAGTTTGTACATCAGAATGTATAGTTTATATAGGCCTATCAAATGTGTCTAGTTTGTACACCAGATATCTAGTTTATACATAAAATGTGTCTAGGTTGTACATCAGAATGTCTAGTTTATATAGACCTATCAAATGTGTCTAGTTTGTACATCACAATGTCTAGTTTGTACATCAGAATGTCTAGTTTCTACATAAAATGTGTCTAATCTGTATATCAGAATGTCTAGTTTATGTAGGCCTATCACATTTGTCTAGTTTGTACATCAGAATGTCTAGTTTGCACATCAGAATATCTAATTTGTACATCAGAATGTCTAGTTTGTACATCAAAGGTGTCTTATTTGTACTTCAGAATGTCTAGTTCGTACATCAAATGTGTCTAGTTTGTACATCAGAATGTCTAGTTTATACATCAAATATAGGCTTATCGGTCAGCTTTTAAGCTAAATTACATCTGATTAGAGTACCAGTTATGTGTTTTTCCAGTAGCATTTGCAGCTGTGACATACGGATACTTAATTAATCTCTGGCAAAGAAAGTTATGTGCTTTTGAAATAATGAGATGCTACCGAAGAATTTTAAGAATACAATGAACAACGAAGAAGATAAATCAAGAAGTGATAAGAACATTATTATAATTATATGTCAAAGAGGGTTGCCCCTAAACAACATTATAACAAGAAATGATAAGTACATTATTATAATTATATGTCAAAGAGGGCTGCCACTAAACAACATTATAACAAGAAAGCTGAGGTTTTTTGGCCATATAAAATACATAACAGCACGGAAACATTAATAATGGAAAGTATGGTTGCTGGTAACAAAACAATGATGAACAAGAGAGATCTCAGACTGTTTAAACATGCCCTTTGCTGGGCAGGTCAATTCGCACAGAATTGTCAGACATTGTAAACATACATAAAGAAGACTACATTCTGGGAAAGAATATGTCCCCTTTATATGAATATTGTCCTATATTCTAAAGAAATACTACATCTAAACTATATCTCCCTCCCTCTCTCTCTCTCTCTCTCTCTCTCTATCTAATAATTATTTTCTAACCATATTGTTGTTTTTTTAACCCCCACAGGCATCTCAGATTGCTCAGCTGATCAAAGATTACATGGAAGAACTACAGGCTAGATGCTTGTTTATTCCAACAGAAAACCCAAACAGGATGTCCAGAGCATTTGATATTGATGAACTAGAAAGACAAAACTCTAAATTTAAATCTGCAGAAATTTATCACTGACACACAGTCTTCGATACAAGTATTACTATTTAGGCCTACTACATAAATTTATCACTGACAAACTGTCTTCAATAAAATTATTACCAATTACGCCTACTACAGCAGGATAAACATGCCTACTGAAACATGAAATAACCACTTTAATTTATCTCCAGCAAGTTGCTAAAACAGACAGTTAAGCAGTATCCTTCTGCCAGTTTTGTCATGTGACGTATTCCTTCCAGAACGTTGTCTTCCCAATGAACTCTCTGAACCTCTCTCTGTCTTGGGCGATGTGGCTTGCATTTTCTAGCAATGTATTCATGTTATCTTTAATGTCGTCAGTCCATCGTCTTCTTGGTCTGCCCCTTCTCCTCTCCCATGTACTCTTCCCTCCATTATTTGTCTTTCTAAACAGTTATGTCTCTTTATATGACCAAACAGGCGTAGTTTTCTTTTTGTTATTGTGTTTAGTAACCAACACTCTGGAATATTCAGTGTGTTAATAATATCTGAGTTTCTGATTTTATCCTTCCATGATATTCTAAGTATCTTCCTGTAGCATTTCTCTCGAAGGCGTTGATCCTCTTTGCCGCTGTTTTACTTAGAGTCCATGTTTCACAGCCGTATGTTGCAACCGGAAAAATAAAAGTTCGTAACATTAGCACTTTCGTTTCTATTTTGTTGTTTTTCCATATGTTTTTCAGCCGTGTTATTTTGCAATATGCCATTGCCAATCTCTTCCTTATTTCTGCCATGCAGTCTGCTGCACCGTTGATGTTTGCTCCTTAGTATTCAAATTTATCCACACATTCTATCTCGGTATTGTCTATTCTGATTTTTGGTTGTTGTGTTGTTATATCTGTTGACATGATTTTTGTTTTCTGCGTGTTTAAATACAAATTTTGTGCTTCGCTATATTTCTGTGTGTTCTTGATTAGTTGTTCCAATCCCTTTATATCATTTGAAAGAAGTACTGTGTCGTCTGCATAGCGTAGTTCCGGTATTAGGAATCCACATATGTTTAAAGCATGGTAGTCAGTGTTGTGTATGTCTTCTCTCACGTTCATCATTATACTTTCAGTATAGATGTTGAACAGGTATGGGGAGAGTGTGCACCCTTGCCTTACTCCACTCTGTACCTCAAACCACTCTGAGAGATCGTCCTCTAACTTCACTGCAGCCTTTTGATCTTGGTAAAGTTCATCTGTTAGATGAATCAGATGTCTTGGGAAACCCATGCTGTTCATTATCTCCCATAGTTGCTGGTGTTGGACGCAGTCAAACGCTTTTGAGTAATCTATGAAACACATGTGCAGGTCAGTTGAAAATTCCCTACACTTTTCTATGATCAATCTCATGTTAAGAATGTGATCTCTTGTTCCTCTGCCCGATCTGAAACCAGCCTGTGTTTCGTTTATCTCCATCTCTAATTTCTGTTTGATTCTTTGCATTATGATGTTTAATATTATTTTACTTGCTTGACTTATAAGTGCTATAGTTCGGTAGTTGGAGCAAATCTGAAGGTCGCCTTTTTTTTAGGAGGGGTATATATATAATGATTTTTTCCATTCATCTGGCCATGTACCGCTTTCCCATATTTTGCAGCAGAGTTTGTGGTAAATCTTGATTCCAGCCTTGCCGCCTGCGTGTATCATTTCAGTTGTTAAGCCATCATTGCCTGGGGCTTTACCTTTCTTTAAACTTTCTATTGCGTATCTTACTTCTTCCTTTGTGGGTTCTGGCTCCTTTTCATATTCGTTTATTGTTCTGTTTTTGGTTTTTCTTGGGTCATTATACATTTCACTGCAGTATTCCTTCCATCTATGTAAGATATGCTTCCCTTCTGTTAGTATGTTTCCTTGTTTATCTTTCAGCACTTTTAATGATGGTTGAGGTTTGCTGTCTCTTAGGTGTCGTACATTTTCGAACATCGTTTTACTGTTACCTTGGCTTTTCTGCCCTTCTAATTCCAGGCATATTTTGTTTATGTAGTTTTGCTTGTCTTGTCTAATTCTTCTTTGTATATCTCTTGACAGGATTCTATAATTTGTTCTGTTTTTACAACTATTTTTGATGTGTCTTCTTTCTTGGATAATGCTCATAGTTTCTTCTGATATATACTCTTTCTTCTTCCTGCTCTTTTTGTGTAGCATGTTTTTTGCACAGTCATTGAAAATGTCACTTATTTTGTTTTCAAGTTCATTTGGAGAGTATTCTTCTTGTATTTCTAGTAATTTTTCGAATTTGTTTTGAATTTCGATGTTGTATTCTTTCGGTATTGACGTCATATCGTATCTGGTAATCATTTAAGTTTTTGTTGTCTTTTTTATCTTTACCTTGAACTTTGCGATGAGTAACTCATGATCAGTGTCTCAGTCTGCGCCTGGTAGTGTCTTGCATTGAAGAATGTTTGTTTTCCATCTTTTATCTATTAATATGTAATCTATTTGGTTTCTGGTCTTTCCGTCTGGCGACGTCCAGGTGTATAGTCTTCTATGGTGTTGTCTGAAAAATGTATTCATTACAGCTAGACTGTTCTCTGCACAAAAGGCTAGAAGACGCTCTCCACTATTGTTCCTAATGCCTAGGCTGTGTGTACCTTGTCACGGGTCATGTTTATCTCTGACCTGACCTACTTTTGCATTGAAATCGCCCAAAACTACGAGGGGGAGTCAATAAGTAAGTCACAAATGGCTCTTTAGAAAAAAACTGAAGACGATAAAAACCTGAAAACTGTTTATTTTTACACATACATTATCCCTTTACTTCTCAACATAATTTCCACCAACATTGATGCATTTATCCCATCGTTTTATGAGTCCTCCCAAACCTGCTGCGTAGAACTGCGTGCTCTGCTTTTTAAGCCACATTTTCACTTCACATTCAACTTCTGCATCAGTCGCGAAATGCTTCCCGCCAAGGTGGGTTTTTAGTGGACCAAAAAGGTGAAAATCACTAGGGGCTAAATCCGGGCTGTAAGGAGGATTTTCCAGAATTTTCCAACCAAGATTTTTTATTTTCTCCAGAGTTAATCGAGCCGTATGTGGTCTAGCATTGTCATGAAGGAGTAGCACTCCTCTAGTCAGCAGCCCTGGACGTTTTCTTCGAATTGCATCCCGAAGCACTGATAGAACTTCACAGTATGATTCAGAATTCACATTGTCACCTTTCATTTTTGAAATTGGTTAAAAGCACTCCTTGACAATCCCAGAACACTGTCAGCATAACCTTCCCTGCTGATGGTGTAACCTTGAATTTTTGGACACAAGGCGAAGAAGGATGTTTCCATTGCATTGAAGCACGCTTTGATTCAGGCTGGTAGTGATGCACCCATGATTCGTCCCCAGTAATAATCCTGTTCATCATGTCTTCTCCTTCATTTGCGTATTGACAGAGATGCTCCAATGACAAGCCTAATCGGTTCATTTTGTGTTCGTCCGTCAATTGTCTGGGCACCCACCTTGAACACACTTTCTTAAATTTCAATCGGTCATGCATGATGCTGTATGCTGAACCATGTGAGCACCCTATTGCAGCTGCTACAGCGTCTATCGTTGCTCGTCTGTCACCTCGAATCATCTCCTCAACCCGCTGCACAGATGCGTCTGTTGCAATTTCAACAGCACGACCAGATCGGATTTCGTCAACAATTTTAGAGCGTCCTTGAGAAAATTTTTTTACCCAGCTGTGCACCGCTTTACGGGACAAACAATTGTCAGCATAAACAGGAAGCATTTCTTTATGAATGTCTTTTGCAGGCAGTCCTTTTGCCCATAAAAAACGCACAACAGCACGTTGTTCATTGATTGTACACTCTGTAAGTACAGTAGCCATTTTGTTTTTTGTGCTGCGCATGCGCAAGGTACAGCTAGCGCCATCTAGCGAACATAAACATAAAGTTCTATGATGATATCAACTATAAACAGCTTTAGAAACCACCTACTGCATTTTCCTGCCATCCAACATCAATTTGTGACTTACTTATTGACTCCCCCTCGTATTTTTATGTTTTGTTTGTTTATTTTTTCAAGCGCTATTTGCTCATAAAAATCATCAATTTCTGTTTCGTCTGCCGCTGATGTTGGGACATAAATCTGTGTAATAGAGATGTTTCTTGTTGCTCCCTTTATTCTGATGGTGATTATACGCTCGTTTATTGGGTAATATCCCAATAAAGATGATTTGATATTTTTGGAGAGGTAGAATCCGACACCGCTAAGCCCGCCATTTTCTGATCCGGAGAAAATACACAGTTCTCCATTTGTTAATGTGAAATGACCTTTCTTTGCCCATCTATGTTCTGCTATGCCCAGTATGTCTTCTTGTGTTCTTTTCATCTCTTCTTTTACTACGTGTTGTTTCCCGTGTTTTAAACTTCTAACGTTCCATGTTCCTAATTTAATGTGTTTGAACTTTCTGTATACATTGATATCCATGATGTTGAATAAAGCCTATTACTGCTCACTGACAATTTTCTATGAATATTATGCTAATTGCTACACCACAAGATCACAATCCTAGAGAAAAAGTTTGGTTAATCCATTGGGAATTTCTAGGCACAATATTTCCGTAGGTTGCCATTACTTTCGGGAAGGAACAGAACAACCGTTAATTGAGCACCGTAAAGAGAACACATTCGTTCTAGTCGGCCATTTTGGCGGAAGTTCAAAGGGATGGCCGTGCATTATCAAATCTGCATTATTACAGTTACTTCTAAATACATTGCGGTAAGACAGAAAACCCTTCAGAGATCAAAGAGTTTAGAAATATTTCAATATTTGTTCTTGGCAGAATCTGTAGGAGTGCTGCAGATCTTGCTGCAGAAGCTGATTATAAGTTACAGAGTAATATTTATTTAGAAGTGGACCAGTTCATATTTGTCATCTTGTATAGATTTAGAGTTTTTTGTACCAAATATTTTCAGGTTTCATTGGATACACCTGTAGTGATGTTTGGTCAAGTACTCTATATTCTTCTTCATTTTCAAACTCCCTCTGGTTCTCTCTTATAGCAGAAAAATAGTCCTAGATTTCTAGCAGAATGTGGTCTTGAGAATGGAAATGTGTAGTGTCATCGTTTTATTTGTGATAATGGCCCAACATATGCATCTTCAGTGGAGTATACTTTATTCAGAATTCGGGATCACATTAATTTGTGGGTTGCTCGAGCTGAAATTCAGAATGAACCTTCTGGAAGCTGATATGTATGGGAACTTGACTTTCATAGTAACATTTGTGTTAATATCAATAATAACAGCGGCAAAATAACTGATAACTTTTATTAAATGTAATAAATCTCTATTTGTATGTGTGGCAGCATTACAGCTTTTATGTGTGCTCTCGCCAGCTTATTGCTGAACTCTTGTCTGCTTGGTCATCATGTCTGCCATCGCAGCTTGTGTCTTCCCACATACTGGTAGCAGTTGTCATTTTTTTTTTGGAGAACCTTTTCTTAATTTATGAGCCAGATTCACTTCTGTTTGTTTGGGATGGACCAAACTGTTCTTTGTCCATCCCTGTCATAATCAATAGTATTTCTGTGTGGCCATCAAATATGTGAGTCTTGTTTGTATCTGCAGTAGAAGAGTCAACACTAATTGATCGGATTAAATATCAGGGATTTTATCATATGTAGGAAGCCTGGAGGAATTATAATACAAATCTAAGTTAGTGTTTGAGATTCAAACTTGATCCAGCTGGTTGGATTAGGTTTGAGTCTTGTCTGTAACTATTTTATTATTAAATGAGGTCACTTTTTAAATAATGTGATATTTTAATCCAAAGAAATCTTGCTGAAAGTAATTTTTTAACATCTGTGCAGTAATTTTGTTTATCATTTTTTAAGTAATTTGGTTTGTTACATATTTATGAAGTAATTTTGTGTTGTAATATCTTTAATCCTTTACCTGCTAGATTGTTCTCAGTAACCGACCTCAGCTGTGCTAAATTCTTTCCCCAATGATGTTCTTCCTGTATTTATTCTTTCTTTTGAACTACAGAAATAAGAGAGCTTCCATTGTACTGGCTTTTTATTGCCATCAAAAGAAGTACATGGATAGGAAGGCTAATGCATACTGGTACTTGGTGATTTCAGAATGAAATCGTTGTTAATAATGTGACGGTTGATAAAAAGTAACCCAGTTAGCTTGTCAGCAGCAGTGAAATAGAGAAACAAGTAGACTCATTCATAGCAGCTAAAGGGTTAATCCCTCGTCGCAGACGGATGTGTAGGGCCATTGACGCAAATAAAACGGTGACACAACGCATTTCCATTCTCTGGACTACATCCTCTGGAAATCTAGAATGGATCATGGTCCTGCTACAAGAGAGATCCAGCAGAAGTTTTGACAATGAACGCTGAAGAAGAAGAAGAAAGGGTTAATCTTGACCAGCCACTAACATTATCATCCTACACTTTATTTTCCTCATCTCCTTCCATCCCTCAAATGTCTAAAAACATTTTAGACACACCATTTTTATTGCAATTTTATTTTTAATTTTACAAATGTTTTCTTTCCACTTTTGCACACTTTGTTATAGGGAACAAGTGTTCAGCTCAGAGCTTTACATTATAAAATTGCTAGTTATGTGCCCATATTCTTCAAGATTCCTGCAATTTTTGAAAATTATATTATGTACAATCTTTTGTTTCACTGAACTTTACAAATGTTTTGTTGTCAAGCTCATAAGTGAACAATAAGATTCCATTTTTAATGTCATACTAATACTCTATTTAATTATTTGTATGTATGGAAATTATTATTTTGTTGTACATTAAAAATGTGTTAATACTTTCTTTGCCACAAATATGTATGTTTTATATGGTGTCATCTGCTGATATAAGTGTATGCATTTATTATTTGCTAGTTTCTATATTTTACGTATATGATCAGTTGTGTTATTTTATTGTTTTAACTTCATTGAAAGCATACCTGTCAATTGTCAGAATGATGATTCAATAATATGTTCTGCATAAAGCTTAAAATAAACCTGAAATGTGCTCAAATTATGTGTTACAGTAACAACCATTTATAGCAGGTGATGATGACAACAGTTTCAGGCTTGTGTTGTTGCATCTTTCTGGTTTGTACATACAAGTGTGATCCTGGCATAGAATTCCCTGCCTCATTTGGGACATGTATGATTTGGGACATGTATGATTTGGGACATGTATGATTAGAAAAGTCCTGCTCTGTGGTATCATGGTACAGAACGCATCTGTGACAGCCAAGGTACAGAGTTTGATTCCCGTCACAGGCAATTGGTTTAGGTGCATCATGAGACCAGTAGAACCTGCACGGCGATCCGTTTGTGCATGCATCGGCAGACGACTGGGCTACAGGGCGCAAGGAGGACCAGCAGCTGGATGGGCCATGACAGTCACAGAGACATTAGATAGAAACAGGCTAAATAGTTAGTCAGTTAGTTGTCAGATCATCATCACTGCAAACTGAACACATCCATAGTTGCTCTGATCCCTCCCTGAGAGTACCCGCCATTACACTTCTGTTGACAGTACCAATCCTATGCTGATTGACCATCATTCTTCTGCACCTTCCAAAATGTTCACTTCTAGCAAAATCGCATTTCAATCCCTGATCTTTAATCCTAGCCATTGAAAAGTAATCATCATCAACATTAGTCTCACTCTTGCGTGTTATATCTCTTAAGGAGTTCAAAAAGTCAGCTCGATCCATCGCACATGACACAAGTTGATCTGCTCTTTCATTGCCTTGAACACCCACATGTCCAGGCACAAAAATAAATGTAACCACTTTCAGCCTCGCCTTTCTCAAGGCCTCAATCCACTGTTCACAAATGAGACCCACTTGTACCTTCCTATCATACTCATAGTCACTCAAGATGAATATCGGTGTTACCTTCTGTGTGCCTACCCACTCAAATGCCCTGGTCACCATCATAATCTCCATGGGCATGCTACTCGTAGAAACAGCAAAGGCTACACTCTCCTCCCTGATCGTTTCACCTTCTCACTGAGTTGTGAAGACACTGGCTTACCATGACCAATGCAGCTCACGTGGCCAGGGACAAAGGAGAACAATTTCCCCCCCCCCCCCATGAGGCTTAACTGCACAATTGAAAATGACAATAGATGGATAGATAGAATTTTTGAGGTGTCACTAATACATCCAATCGTATTGTCAGTACAGTGTAAATGGCCAGTGTTAAAACTACCTAGTTCAATGAATTTGGTTTGCAAGATGATTTAAATTGGTAGCATATCCTATCCAGGACATAGCTATCAACCCAGCATTTGTTGGCTGTGGTGATTTTCTAGGCAATATAAATACTTTCAGTAGGTTGCCATTGCTTTCTGAACGGTCCGGATGCACAATTGCCTGTGGTGAGGATCGAACTCGGTACCTTTGCCGTCACAGACGTGCTCTGTACCGCTTCGCCACAGAGCATGATCAATTCTGCAACCGTGTCGATACGTCACTGAATTTACTGTAAAATATTCAGAAATAACCTGATAACTCCGGTACAGGTCAAATTTTGAATTCCTGCATTCTGTTAAATTAGATGAAGAAGACTTATCAACTGTGGCTTATATATCACAGTTGAGTATTTAGTTAAGCACTGATTATGAACATTTAGCAATAACATTCCTGTTAATCCATACAGAATATCTGTATTGTGTATAGAACACACTCATGTTTCAGTATTTATGCAATCAATGATCTTGAGTAAAGTACTTTATATTCAGAATTTGAGATAAAAATATATAATTCAAGAGTATTTTTGGCTGAAATACAGAATTTAAGGAGTACTTTTGGCTTTAGTATAAAGTACACCTTAAGAGTAATTTTGGCTGAAATACAGGATATAAGAATCTTGCAGCTGAAATACAGAACTATCATTGTGACGGTTGACAGGTATGGAAGAAATTAATTTGAAACATAAGATTTATAGTCTTTGTTATTTTCAGAATAGTTCCCTAGCGGTCACTGTATATTTGATTTGCTCTGCTATGTTTTCCTTTCAACAGCCTGTTTATAACTATGCAATTTGTTTAGTTTGTATTTCATTGTATAACCATTCAATATTGCTAACTGTTGTGTGAAATTCTATTGTGCTCATTTTGTACAATTTGCAACTGAAACCAAGGGTGGGTGAATGAAGATTGGAAACATTCCTTGCAGTAAGTTACTTAAACATATTGTTACAAGAGGTGCAGCTGTCATTCACAAACTAAAATCCATTCTGGCATTTGAATATCTGTGTTATTATCTATTTATATCTATAAACTTTAAACCGGTTGAGTCATAGAGGTGCCACATTAGATGCATTAACACACAGAGTAATCCAGCGATGTATATCTTAAATGATGAAGACAAATGAGGATAAATCTTGACCTGTCCAGTCCTTGATGTTGCTTGTTTGTGCTTTTCTTTGCCCTTTTCTGCTTCTTCCAGCTTCAACTCTTCCCTGTAGTATCTGATTATCCATTGCAATATTTCAGTGGGTGAAAGATTCAACTGGGAGGGGGGCACCCATTTTCTCTCCAGGGACATTAAAGATTATAACAAAAGATAAAAGTTATCTTGTGTAGATCATGAGTTAAGGTATAGAAGTTGAACAGATTATCACAAGTTACAGAGAAGCAGTGAGGACAATGTTCTGAGCAACATCTTCATCCACATCAAGCATAGTTTTCAATTGTGGAAATAAATTGTCTTGTCAACTGTGCTTTGTTAATGTTCTTTTTTTTATATAAAAAAAGAATATTCCCATCAGCAGAAATTAATTTCAACGTTATATTTACTTGTGTTCTTTCATATTTTTGCTAGCATTATTTTCTGATAATTTTTATACTTCAATTACAGATAGTTTTATAGAAATATTATTTTAACTCTACTGCATGAATAGATCACACTGTGTGAAGAGGGATGTGCTAACAGTGTTAGATTGTAGATTGTGGAATAAAGGCAGCTTACCAAATTTCTCATCACACAATGTACCAGTTTCATGGCCAAATTTTGTCATTTTTATCTGCCAATGAAATTTATTTCATCATTTTTTCTACTATTGGTCAATTTTTTCTGTTTTCGCTGTCAGTTAATCATCATGAATTTCCTGTGATTTCTCCCATGGAGTGTGAAGTACGTTCTTCTAGTGTTCAATTTGCACCATGTAGCACATCCGATTTGAACATGCTTTTAACTCAGGGGGGCTTCCCTAGCCTGTGATAGCCTTCCTATTTTGACTCTATGCCATGACAGTTTATCACTCACTGTCCCCTTGGAACGTTACTGGTCAAAACATATCCCTGGGTTGCAATCTCCATGGAGGTGGTAAGCAGGTATTTAGACTTGGGTCAATTGTGTCTATCCTGCACGAGGTATTCCACTGCCAGTGAATTTGTCTCGCGTAATTAGATGCGTTGTCCCTATGTCCTCAGGTAGTGAAACTTTGTTCATCTGTGAGAATGATTCTGGTATATGAAACACTCTACAGTAGAGTTTTGATCGAGTCAGTTCGTCCTCTTAGTCAAGGTAGACATCGTGAAAATCTCATCCAAGTTCGAGCCTCTACACATATTTAGGAACACTGGGGGACATTTGATGCTTCTTCTGTTCCACAAGACATTCTTCTTGAAGGTAACTAGAAGCTTGTTCTCGAGCTGAACAATACTTTAGTTATGATTTCCATATAGCATTTCCTTCATTTTATTTGAACATGGCTGTGCCCTCTAGCTCTGTGCTACCCTCTCATTTTACTCAGTATGTTAGCATTACTTCTCCAGAGATTTGCTCATGATTCTTGATTTTCTTCAGCTTGGGACAAGACAGCCTGGCAGTTCAGACCAGACGATGTCTTACTTTGCTGCAACACTGTTTTGGCGGTGGAGACTGAGAATTGTCATTCAAAGATCTTGTTTCTCATGTGCAAACAAACCTCCTTCTCAATCTACACTGCCCAGACACAATTCATAAAGTAAGTTGTGTTAGTCAGACAGCTTAGCATGTGCTTGGAAGCAGTCTGTTTTCAGAGTACACCTTGAGGAAATGCTTTTAGGATCTTAGTTATCTGCTAACCCTGGGTCCACACAAGGGCAATGCAGAACCCTTTGCACACCTTTGGTCTAAGTGAAATAATAGAAAATATATTGTTCCATCAGTGCCAAAACTGGATACTCACCTCTAAGTAACCAAGAAATCATAGAAAATATATTGTTCCATCAGTGCCAAAACTTGATCAGTAGCAAAAACATCAGTAGCAAGAAAAGATGAAAGGAAATATTAAGAAACCAGGAGACTTATTAGCACAAAATTTCACCACTCTTGTTATTTGTAAAATAAAAACTAATGGAATGCTGTGATCATGCAATATAATTACGTACAGACAGTATCTCAAAAAATCTAATGCTATTTGTGTACAAAGCAAGATGTCATCCACAAAATATGACAAACCACAGATTTGAGAGAATTGTACCATTTTATGAGAACGATAATTGATTCATTCACAGTCTATGTTCTATGTAGACAGTCATGATAAGATGAGACAGAAAGTTGTTGACAGTCATGATAAGATGAGACAGAATGTTGTTGAGTGACATATGCAGGTCACACTCATCTTTCAGTCACCACTTATGACATGTAATGCAGGTCACACTCATCTTTCAGTCACCACTTATGACATGTATGCAGGTCACACGCATCTTGTCTTCTATTTTTGGATGTCCTTATAACAAGCAACAATTGTGATGGGTAATATAGACAAAGTGATTGTTTCAGATATGTAGTGAAGGAGTTCCAGATATGTAGTGAAGGAGTTCCAGATATGTAGTGAAGGAGTTCCAGATATGTAGTGAAGGAGTTTCAGATATGTAGTGAAGGAGTTTCAGATATGTAGTGAAGGAGTTCCAGATATGTAGTGAAGGAGTTTCAGATATGTAGTGAAGGAGCTCCAGATATGTAGTGAAGGAGTTTCAGATATGTAGTGAAGGAGTTCCAGATATGTAGTGAAGGAGTTCCAGATATGTAGTGAAGGAGTTTCAGATATGTAGTGAAGGAGTTTCAGATATGTAGTGAAGGAGTTCCAGATATGTAGTGAAGGAGTTCCAGATATGTAGTGAAGGAGTTCCAGATATGTAGTGAAGGAGTTCCAGATATGTAGTGAAGGAGTTCCAGATATGTAGTGAAGGAGTTTCAGATATGTAGTGAAGGAGCTCCAGATATGTAGTGAAGGAGCTCCAGATATCTGGAAACACTAACAATTTCACATTAAAAAAAAAATTGAACTGATGTATGAAACCTGCACAGAAGAAATATTCTATATAGACACACATATTTTTTAATTTTCTGATATCTTGCATTGATGTACTAAATCCAAAGCCATTCATTTTTTATTGTATTTGATATGCATGTACTGCCATAGTCTTGTGTTTACTGTACTGTATATGCCTACATGTTATATCATGTTTAATGTATAATATGACCATATATGGCCCTATATGTAATCTTCATTGTTTCAGTTTGCCTGTATTTTCAGTGCCTTTACTCATGCATTGCATACAACTTGATTTTGTGTCACATCTAAATTGTCTTCATGATTTATTTTGTAGGTTTTTCTTTTTAAATGTATTTGGCACTGCCTGGTGCTGACTACTACCCTTGTTAGAGTCATCAATGTGGAAATCTGAAAGTGAATGAAAATGAAGTGTACTCATAACAGCAATGCAGATTTGTTTCCTCAATGGATAATAAGTGAAATTGTTTAAACATTGAAACTGTCTTGTATAATATTTGTACATACCATACCCTATAGCCTGATAGTCTGTGCTGCCGTCGTAAAGCTGATTAAGCTTGTATTTTACTTAAGTATTTGTTTCCTCGTGTGTCCAGAATAGGGTGCCATTGTTATTACTTTTATTTATGTGTAAATGTGTTTTCCATGATTTTTTTTTCAGACACATATTTTGTCTCTGTCAACCATGGCTTGGTCTGTCACTGCTTATTCTCGCACCAAAAAGTCCTGACTGTATTTCATCCTCTTAACACTGCATACGAGTTTCAAGAGAAAGGTAGAACTGAAAGTTTTGAAATGTATATCATTTTCAGGGGATGCCAGAAGATCGTTTCAGATACCATTGATGGATAAGGTTATTAGGGAAATAATTCCAAGTCATATTTCATGACATTTATTTCCCATAAAGCTTTTAGTTATACAGAAGTGACATACAAGCTTGCAGTTTATGCTCCTAGTACCACCAATAGTTATCAGCAATTACTGGTAATCCTTTTTTTTAAACTGTGCCCTTTCCTCTGTTTTATTTATGGGTTCAAAGTATTGGGTTCAAAAATATTCACTACCAACAGTATATCCACTTCCAACAGTATATCCACTTCCAACAGTATGTCCACTTCCAACATTATATCCACCTCCAATGTTATGTCCACTTCCAACAGTATATCCACTTCCAATGTTATGTCCACTTCCAACAGTATATCCACTTCCAATGTTATGTCCACTTCCAACATTATATCCACTTCCAATGTTATGTCCACTTCCAACAGTATATCCACTTCCAACAGTATGTCCACTTCCAACATTATATCCACTTCCAATGTTATGTCCACTTCCAACAGTATATCCACTTCCAATGTTATGTCCACTTCCAACAGTATATCCACTTCCAATGTTATGTCCACTTCCAACATTATATCCACTTCCAATGTTATGTCCACTTCCAACAGTATATCCACTTCCAATGCTATGTCCACTTCCAACATTATATCCACTTCCAATGTTATGTCCACTTCCAACATTATATCCACTTCCAATGTTATGTCCACTTCCAACATTATATCCACTTCCAATGTTATGTCCACTTCCAACAGTATATCCACTTCCAACAGTATATCCACTTCCAACTGGTTATCCACTTTCAACAGTATTATCCACTTCCAACAGTTTATCCACTTTCAACTGTAGTCAGTTCCAACATTATATCCACTTCCAGCTGTATACCCACTTCCAATGGTAATCCACTTCCAGCAATATATCCGCTTCCAGCAATATATCCACTTTCAGCAGTATACCCACTGCCAATGGTATATCCACTTCCAACAGTATAAGCACTTCCAATTCACTCAAATGAAATTGAGAGCTTCCCCCCTTTTCATACATACTTGTCAACTTGTACAGATATTTTTGTACAGAATATACTCACATTTCATTGGATACACCTGTATTGACCATTAATTGGATACACCTGTATTGACCATTAGTATTTACCTTGAGTAAGAAACAAATGGTACATAGTTTTGTGAAATAGGAGAAATGCAGCAACCAAATAGCAGACTGGCTAGAATGATACAGTTTCAAAACAAACACCATCAGTGGATCTTACCCCATACCTGTCAAACTATACCAGGATCTTTCGGACATAATATGGCTTATTAACCATCAACGAAACCATAGACAAGGACATAACTCTTGACTGAATGTCCTCAAGTTGATGTAACAAATCGTCATCATCATCATGTGATGGACAAATAACTTATCTCTAGTCATCTGTGCTGAAATACAGAATTTAGGGGCTATTTTGGGATTAAATGCAGAATTTATGGTTATTTTGTGCTGAAGTGCATAATTTAGTATTTTTTGTGCTTATATGCATACTTTAGGGTTATTTCTATCTGAAATGCATTATTTAGGGTTATTTTGGGCTGAAATACAGAATTTAGGCCTTTTGGGCTGAAATAAATAATGAATTTAAGGGTTATTTTGATCTGAAATATAGGGTTATTTTGGGCTGAAATATAGAAGGGTTATTTTGGGCTGAAATATAGAAGGGTTATTTTGGGCTGAAATATAGAAGGGTTATTTTGGGCTGAAATATAGAAGGGTTATTTTGGGCTGAAATATAGAATGATCCTTTTGAAAGTTGGTATGTCCATTTTTCTGAATTGTAACTACTTGTAGATTATTTCCTGAGCCAAGTCTATGAAGCTGAGACTTTGTGCAAGCTGAAAGTGAATAAGCCTCTGAATGCAGTGACATTGATACAATCCAGCATTGCTAGTTTGTTATACCAACCATATATTGCTTTTCGTAAATGGAATTATTTTATATTTATATATACATATCTATATTGAAAATTTTGAATTAAATTTCAACTCATTGATTTTTAGAAAATCTACAGTTTTTGAACTTGTTATTCTGCAGGCTATTTTGTGAACACTTAGTGAGCACAGGTGAAAGCTATGTTTTTGTTCAGTTGTGTTTCATGTAAACTGATGATCCCATAAAGTGTCACTGAACTGATTAAGGAGTTGGTTGATTGGTTGGATGGCTGGTTTTGTTGGTTAATTGGTTAGTTTGTTAGTAGTTGCATCATCATCATGCACTTGGAATCATTCATATGAATTATCCAGTCTCCACTTGAGTGTATCCACCATTACACAATGACTGACAATAAATGACTGATCATTACACATGAAATGAAGTGTCTGAGAAAAGCTGCAATGGTTACTAAACTAGATAAAATAAGAAATAAAGAACTTAGGAAAAGAATTGGTATAATATCATGTATTGAACATATCGAAAGGCAGCATGTAAAATAGTTCAGTCACCTTACGAGAATGAACCCAACATAAATATCAATAATAGCATATAACAAAAGGATATCCGGATATAGATTCAAATGTAGACCAAGGTAATGGTCAGTCTGTCTGTCTGTGTTCAAATCATCATCATTGCACTCCATTGATGATAACTACTTGAAGTGCAGATGTGGGCATAGTCCAACCAACATAGCAAACTAAGATTGATCGGGTCATCCCTGACATTGAGGCCAACTATTTGAAATGCAGATGTGGGCATAGTCCAACCAACATAGGAAACTAAGATTGGTCGGGTCATCCCTGACATCAAGATCAACTACTTCAAGTGGAGCTGTGGGCATAGTCTAACCAACATAGGAAACTAAGATTGATCGGGCCATCCCTGACATTGAGGCCAACTACTTGAAGTAGAGATGAGGGCATAGTCCAACCAACATAGGAAACTAAGATTGGTCGGGTCATCCCTGACATCGAGGCCAACTACTTGAAGTGGAGATGTGGGCATAGTCCAACATTGAGACCAACATAGGAAACTAAGATTGGTCGGGCCATCCCTGACATCGAGCAGGATCACAGTCTTGCCCAAGCAAGCACAGATGCTGAAGTTGAAGATGCCAGATGAAGAGGTGCACCGGCAACCATGGTATCATGCAACATGACTAGATATCATGTTTTCACAACAAACATCACCATCGTACACAGCACACATCCATATGTGCTCCGATATCACATTGAGTGGATTCAAAAATATGTACTCAACTTTGCAAAACTGAAATCAAACAGGTAAAGTGTGAAACAGAGTAATGAAGTTTTGCTAATAACACGAAACACACACACACACACACAAATTGACGTTTCGACCAAAAGGCCTTTATCAAGGATAACATACACGTATACATAAAAAACGACAAGTAGGGATGACACAACTTGCGTTCACATGTCTAGTGAAATGGCCAGAAGTACATAAATTAGGTCATAGGTGATGCAAACAGAAAATTTACATAAATAGGAAATATACAAAAGTAAACCAATTTACATGTGAAAACGAGACAGAGAAATGACGAAACAACCAAATATCATGCATATGTCAGGCACTCATTAATTCCCAAAGGCTTCAGATTGCCAAATTTGTATATATAGCATTTTGGCACTCTTTCAGCCATTTCGCTAGACATGTGAGCACAAGTTGTGTCGTCTCTACTTGTCGTTTTTGAGTGTATTCACAATGTTATAAAACCAACATATATGTGAGAGGCAAAATAAATACTCTTGCAGGCTAACAAGAACATCTCATGGCAGTCGTGAAGCATCACAAACTTGTGTGGTTTGACAAGAACATCTCATAGAAGTGGTGAAGCATCACAAACTTGTGTGGTTTGACAAGAACATCTCATAGGAGTGGTGAAGCATCACAAACTTGTGTTGTTTGACAAGAACATCTCATAGAAGTGGTGAAGCATCACAAACTTGTGTGGGCTGACAAGAACATCTCATAGAAGTGGTGAAGCATCACAAACTTGTGTGGTTTGACAAGAACATCTCATAGAAGTGGTGAAGCATCACAAACTTGTGTGGGCTGACAAGAACATCTCATAGAAGTGGTGAAGCATCACAAACTTGTGTGGTTTGACGAGAACATCTCATAGAAGTGGTGAAACATCACAAACTTGTGTGGTTTGACAAGAACATCTCATAGAAGTGGTGAAACATCACAAACTTGTGTGGTTTGACAAGAACATCTCATAGGAGTGGTTAAGCATCACAAACTTGTGTGGTTTGACAAGAACATCTCATAGAAGTGGTGAAACATCACAAACTTGTGTGGTTTGACAAGAACATCTCATAGGAGTGGTTAAGCATCACAAACTTGTGTGGTTTGACAAGAACATCTCATAGAAGTGGTGAAACATCACAAACTTGTGTGGTTTGACAAGAACATCTCATAGAAGTGATGAAACATCACAAACTTGTGTGGTTTGACCACGTGTTGAGACACGATACTCTTTCCAATAATATCTTACAGGGACAGATGAGGGTGAAAGAAGAAACAGAAGTCAAAGGAAAGTATGGATTGATAATATAAAAGACTGGGCAGGAGTAAGATTCTCCACATTCAAACATAGAACATGTATAGAACGTAACAGATGGGCATGTCAAAATTTGTGTGTTGATGTTTCCAGGGGGATATCTCTACAACACTGAAGGGCTATAGGTTTGATGATGATATTTTGCATAACTCTACGAGTGACAGTTCCATTTTTCTGTTTGCTGAGGAATATTCTTGTGAGTTCACAGTGACACTCATTTCTGGTGATGCCACATTTCAAACCCAGCTTCTTTGTTCTGGTCATGTAAAAGCAATCATAATCCCCATCTCGATCTCCCCCACTGCTCACGAACACAACTCGCTTGTATTTTTCTGATGATGTTCATTGAGTTCCATTCTGCGTGTTTATCCAATTCAAGGTCCTGGTTACTGGCATGATCGCCATGGTTATGCTTCTTGTAGTCACAGAAAAAACACATATCTCGTATGATGATCTTCCCTACCACAGTAAGTTGTGAAAGTAGAAACACTATACGCACATGCCCAACAACCGAACCATGCGTGCAATAATTATGTCACTTTCCCTGGATTTTCGCTGATTGATGCCTGCACCTCAGATTCCACAGCAATATGGCAGAGCTCTTTGCATTGTCTATTCAGTGTCATTACTACATTGAACGAGGTCTAGCAATATATGGGATCAACTATCCATTTGCCATAAGATAAATCCAGGAACAGGGTAATAACGTTTTGCTAATCACTGAAGACACACATAATAACACACACAAATCGGTGTTTCGACCAAAAGGCCTTTATTATGACAAAAAATGAGCATACACAACAGAAAACGATAAATAAGAACAACACTATAGACGTTCACGTGGCCAAGTCAATTGTAATGTGGAGATTGAACCGGAAGAGTTTTACTATGTCCGAGGTAAAACGACATCCGACAAGGAATATACAGCTACAGAATAGCTACATACATGTTACATAAAAAGGAGAAATATTAGAACAACTTGATATTACCCATGAGACCGACGCTCATTAATCCCGAAGGGCTTAAGAGTACCAAATTGGTATAGGCCTATGTAGCGGTTCTTAAGCACAAGTCGAGTTCAGTCGTCAGAGAAACGCGACTTAATGGACCTAACCTGAATGTCCTGAGTGCCAGATGGCTCGTACCAATGAAGTGAACATCCACAGGATAACCCAAATGGCTGTTAATGTTGTACAGGTGTTGGAATAATCGGCCCGCAAGCTTCCTGCCAGTATCACATGTAGGGGCCTATACGTCATAGCGCATACTTGCATATGATGGTATAGATGACGTTGCGAGATAAACATATGAAGCTCTTTTCACAGGTGAAGGTGGTTTTAGAGAATGTGACAGACCGGGTCTGGGTGACATAAGCACAGTTGTAGAATTTGTTGCGTTTGTGGCTAATGGTGCCAAGATGATTAGGAACGTTGGACTTGAGGTGACTCCAGACTAGTAGATCACTGAAGTTCTCGTCACGTATGTAAGCAACCATATGGGGGGGGGGTGTCACAGAACACTTCCTGATTCTCGGGATCCGACTGGAGAAGAGGAAGGTGGTGGAGAAGGACATGACGAACGGTGGCACTATGGGGGTGGAAAGTGAGAACAAGCTTGATCCTGCCAGAATAGGAAGACTTCAGAGTGTTAAAGATGGTGTCCTGGCAGGAGAGACTGCACACTCGAAGAGGGGCAGACCTGCGGACTATGCCGGGGTACAGGCGACAGCGGAATAAATCAGTTATCTCGTGGGCTTTCTTGAGAAAGTCCTCACCACTACATAAGCGCGGGAGACGAAGAAGTTGAGAGAATGGAAGGGAATCCCGACATGTAGAGGAATGAGAGAATGTGTATACGTTAGAGCTATGGGCATGAGTTGGTTTACCTACAAAACACCAATGGGAAGGGCACAGCATAGGATTCCCATCGGCTCACTTCAAACTGACTGATGCCCATAGCTTTCTTCTATACACCTCATCCTATCCCTCTGTTAGATTTAAGTTTTGCGCATTAAATACATATTATCAATCAATTAGCATCAGGTGCACATTTTCCAACGCATACACATTGTGCATAACATCGTCAGAACGCCACATCCACGACTTTCCTATCTTTTTATCTATTTTGAGACTAACGGGAATTGAACCAGTCCGTTCAACGGCACCAAATCGCCTAGCAACTATTGAACACTCGTTCTTCCGTACTTGACTAACCGCATCTCCAAAAAAATATGCGATTTCATCAAGCCTTTCAAACCGTGCACACAAAGTCACCAGTCATATCTTTTTATCTACAGAGATTTGTAAACTTTAGGAAATGTGTGTGGCAGTCATGGGCTCCTACAGCATAGGTGAATTGATACATCTGAAATCAAAGTACAGGAGTACACTAAATGTTGTCATCATCATCAGATAATATATCCTGAACATAATGTAGCAGTCATCACAGCCTTTCGAAACTTATATCGATCTTGAGCCAGTCTTCCTGCTTCTGGTACTGTTCCTGTGGTCTTTGATGTTTTGCGTCCATCTTCTTCCTGGTCTGCCTCTTGTTCGTCTCCCTGACATCATCTCCTCCATTATGATTTTCTCTAGGTCGAGGTGACGTTTACTATCACCAAAATATTGTAGTTTTCTGGGGGGGGGGGGGACCATGCTGTTTAGCCAGTTTTCTTTTACATTCATGTCTCCCATGATGGCTACATTGGTGATCTTTTTGGTCCATGGTATTCTGATAATTTTTCTGTAACATTTTGTTTCAAATGCTGCTATTTTATTTTTCACTTTGTTGCTGATTGTCCGGGATTCTTGCTTCTTGATTTGGAACAAGCTTCACAACACTGGGGACATTCCCATATATTCTCTGCTTGCCGTTTCGTCCGCCATATAAAAGTGTATAAGCTCAGTGTCCCAGTCAGTTGCTGATTACGCGTTCTTCTGATCTTTCCGGAGAGGGAGCACTTTCTCCCATCGTCTCTAGTCACTCCCATTTCTACTATTCTCTGAATATGTACATTGTCTCGTTCGATTTCCTCTTCGTCTTCTCGTAGGGTATCCATGACTGCTCTAATCAATTAAATCATGTCTCTTTTCATCTCAGTGCCGTTCACGGAGGTTTTACTAATCAACGCAACGGCTCTTTCGTTTTCCCTGACCCCAGCATGACCTGGACAGTATATCCATGCAATGCTCTGCGCGTTGTTGAGAAGAGTGACCCATTTAGTTCTGATCATACACTTTTCTATCTTGCGCAACATACTTTGAAAGTCCGATTGAATCACCGAATCTGTCCAAAATTCACACCCGCATATTGACATTGGGAATATGCAAGCTCTTAGAAATGTTAGTTTTATAGCAGCTCAGCCAATATGTTTTTCATTTGTATCAGCTTCTTTGTCGCGAGAGCCAACTTCCTTCTGATGTCTTCATAGCAATCACTGTTACTGTTGATAAGAGAATCACTGCATTCAAAACTGGTGACTATTTCTAATTCGCTGTTGTTGATACTGATTGAGAACTTGCTAGTGGTTTTGTCGCTTGTCATAATCTTGGTCTTGTTTCCATTTAGAAATAGGTTTTGTATTTCACTTGTTCTTTAAAGGAGTTTACGGGGTGTTGGAGACCTGCTTGACTGTGTGCCAATGCTGTATCGTCAGCCTATCTTAGTGCTGGTATCTCGTGACCTCAGATGTTGAGTGGTTCGGCGTTATTTCTCTGTTGGTCATTTCTTACATTCCTCATTATGTACTAACTAGTAATTGAGGACGAAAAAAACGTTGAATAAGCTAGGTACCCCGGCCGTGGCTCTGGACTAAAATCATGGTTACAGTGTCAAGTGAACTTAAACGTCTCATATTTTTTGTATGGTTATACGCCCTGATATAAACAAAGTGGACCAGAATCCATAGAATCTATACTTGGCGTACATCTCCAATTAAATAAATTTTTTACAGAATTTCACGTCTAACGCTTGTATAAGAAATTGCCGTTTAGACAAGAGAAGAATAAGTACAGAAAACAAGATCGCGAATCTTGTTTTATAAGCCGAAGGTACACGTTACGTTTCAAACTTGTATTTAACAAGCATTGAGACCACAAATTCTGTTCATATAAACATCACGCTGACCATAAATATAAAATGTACCCTTATTGTACCTGTGTGTATGTAGGCTTACGTTCAGTGTTGCCACAGCTGAGTTATTTTATTTTCATGTAATCTGGGGTTGTTGTTTTTTTTTTTACAATATCTGCAATAGTCTTGGTTTTAACATCTTTGGCAGCTACAATATATCTGTGTAGGCCTATATTTGTGTGAAACCTTACAATTAAATGTATGTACTTATTCCTAAAATAACACTCGACTTTGACAATGTGTCTACACGGGTTTTCGTAGAATATGATCTCGTGTTTAGAAAAAAAACCCCTGAGTACTCATAATGTGTACAAGTCATTATTTTATGTATGGGTCCTGCTACTGTAAATACGTCTGCTAATAATAATCATAATCATCATTATGAATTACGACGAACTATTTCAAACTGTTCAAACGTGAGAAATAAAAAATAAATACTAGTGCTACGTTGATTATATTTTTAAATATAAAATACATTCATTCATACTGGTAAAAGCTGACGATCGAATACATGGAGGCGGTCATCCTGTCTATACAGACATGAGCATAGGAAATTATTTAAGGATGTATGTTATATCTATCTATCTATATGATGTGGCCCTTGTTTTCCTTGCGGCGTCAGGGGTGGAAGAGTTCTCTGGAGGTGGCCTTCTTGTGTGATGTTTGTAAGCTTGTTCCTGTGGTTTATTTAATTTCTGTGATCCATCTTTTACATGGTCTGCCTCTGACTTTATAGCCATGATGTCTATGAGTCATGGCCATTTGTGGCATGCTATCTGTTGGTAGTCTGGAAGAGTGTGAAAACCACTGGATCTGTTGTCTTTTGATGTTTCCCAATACTCTTCCAGTATTCTTCTTAGACATGTCATTTCTGCTGTCACTATTTTTGACATGTCCAGGAAGAATACTCGGAGTGTCATTAAGAGATAGAATTAGAAACGATAACATCGGACAGATAACCAAAACAAGACCAGTATTGTAACACATCATAAGACAACAGATCAAGTGGTTTTTGCACGCTTTTCTGTTGCCGTGTGGAAACCGGGACCTGGATTCCTAGTTCATCATCATCAGGAAGGATATCCTGAACAGGGTGTAGCAGTCATCACAGCCTTTTGAAACTTCTGTCTATCTTGCTTGAACCAGTCTTTCTGCATTTGTTATTGTCATTTCCATGTGGTCTATGATATCTTGCGTCCATCCTCTTCTTGGTCTGTCTCTTGTTCGTCACCATCGCATTATCTCCTCCATTATGGTCTTCTCCAGGCTGGCAATGTGTTTGATATGGCCAAAATAGTGTAGTTTTTTGTGTGGAAAGAACCATGCAGTTTATCCAGTTTTCTTTTACATTAATTTCTCTCAGGATGTCTATATTAGTGATCTCTTTGGTTCATGGTATTCTGAGGATTTTTCTATAAAATTTTGCTTCAATTGCTGCTATTTTATTCTCCACTAAGATCAGTGTGTAAAATATAGGACCACTGTCTTTTTTATGCATGTAGCAGAATGCGACTAAGGAAGCGGGGGATAGGCTGACATCTTGTCACCTGTGAAAAAAATCATCATTATCACATCTTGTCGTAATTTCTTACTTTTGTCTTCTATCAATTAAAGCTCATGGATGACGAGTTCAGCGGACATTGCACATTTCTTCTTTGTAGCAGACGTTTATGTGACGGAGAATGTAAGATATGCCATCACTGCGGATGGGTTAATAAATCTTAAAGAAAAAATATGAAATAGTTGGCCCAGAAGTGGGTGACAAGATTCTGACATTGCGTGATCATCATGTGATACTGTCGCAATTAATTGCCTCCCTTCGAAAAGAAACATTCATTCATAAATCCCCCTTACACATCCATACGTATTAAATAGTATACCTACGTGAGTCCGGTTGTTGTATGCCTATTATAAATTAATTTTAATTTCTCAAACAAGATATATAAAATATAATAGAAATTTAGTTGTTACATTATTGTGATTTTTGTTATAAAACTAATTCATAATAATGAATAGATAATCGCACACTGACAGCACTCAACTAACTTTATGTTGCACCAAAAGATTATTAGGTGTCGTTTATCCCACGTATTGAAGCATAAAAATAATATGGGATTTTCCCCGAGTGAAATATGAGGTAACATACATAGATTACATCTGCAAAGTAGCAAAGAGAACGGAAGAAAACAATCTGAAGGCTAACTTAAACGAACTATTTGCAGACGACATCAAACGTGCTATACCTTTAGCATGAAGATAAATATAGAAAAGACATGTAATTAAGATATGAAGAACAGAAAGAAACACTAATGTGTGTATATATATATATATATATATATATATATATATATATATATATATATATATATATATATATATATATATATATATATATATATATATGAAACAACAGACTTAAACAAGTGACATAATTCATATACTTAGGAAGTAATATAACAACAGACGGCAAGAGTAGCAAAGAAATACACAATTGATGTAGTAAAGCATCTAGGGCAAATAACACAATTTTCAGAAACAAAATTGTAGATTTAAACACCAAAATAATACTAATCAAAACGATTATTATGCCAATGCTGTGCTACCAATGTCAAACATGGACAACGACAGCACAGGGCAAAATTAAACGTATGACAGTTGAAATGACATACTTACGATGAATCCTAGGAATATCGATCAGATACAGAGTGAGGAAGGAGGATATTAGACAAAAAATCGGCACTACCCCAATATTACAATATATTAAGAGACAATAGATTATAAGGTTTGCACACATCAACAGACTGCCGTCAGACAGCATACCACAGCAAGCTATGCTACACAGATACAGTGAAGGCAGACATAGAGGCCGACCACGAAAACGATGGACCACCGAAATAAAAGAGGCGACAAATTCCACAATATAGCCACACAAGAGGGCCGTCCCCAGAAAACTCTTCTTCCCCTAACGCTGAAAAGCAACAAAGGGTTTAGCGAATAGATAGAAATATAAGGGTATTTCTAAAAATTAAGTGGTAACCTTGTATATGTATCCACGGTTGATGGGAGATGACTGGAAAATTAATGGATGCAAGGATGTATAGACATAAAAGGAAAGTAATTTCCTCTATACAGCGTCGTGGTATTATTGAATTTTGTAAACATATAATGCCGCTGCTTCTACCTCGTGAAGTCCAAAATAACATGTAGACCTTATTTCTGAGAGGGTGTGTAAGGAAGTGCACTGAAGGCTCAAAAGAGATAGCCATATGTTGAAAAGTAGTTTCGAAGTTTTTTGTTTTTTTTTAGCCATTCGAATATATTAACGTACAGCAAATTTGACGAAACGTATTTTTGTTTGTCGGTTAAGCTTGGAATCACTGCTAAATCATTCATGCATTTCTACCTCATTATTATTTATCTTGACATTTGCATAAATATTATTGAAGCCATCGTCTAAAACTAAAACCTTTCCATAATCGATCAGTTCTCCCGAACTAAATTTATATGGCCTCTGTAAAACATTGGCTTATCAGCGGATATTACTAACACAAACTTAGGCATACTGGTTTCATGAGGAGTAGAAATACTGTTCTTGCTAAAGGAAAGCTAATTTATACAGACAGATAATCAACATCAATACCATAGCCCTTTAGGGTTGTAGGGGTGACGCTCAGTTTGGTCAACCTTTACATTCAGGTCATGTGCAGATCATTAGGCCCTATGTTGTTCGTCCATCACAAGTGATGATGACCATTTCGTACATCCACTTTTGAAAATTCAGTTAGAATTATAACCAGTTTATTTATAACAAAGGCTGCAACATCCCGTATGGCAACATCTATGATTCGAATATAGAGCATTTAAGGTGTATCACACATTCCTTCATTCACTGTCTTGCCGCTAATACATGCATTCATCCTGTTCTGCGAGATAAGATTATTTTTCTACCTAAGCGGCTAATACATGCATTCATCCTGTTCTGCGAGATAAGATTATTTTTCTACCTAAGCGGCTAGAATTTACAACCCGTGTTCCATATATCACAATGCTTGTCTATTCCAAACGTCCGTGTGGCGATCGTAATGGCAATCGTTGGATTTGTATATGCCTGCTGAGGATGCACAATTTCAAGGTTCAAGTTCCGGGACTTGTGCGATGCTACTTTGACGTCCTGGAATTTTAGGTTCCCAATATCGGATCAACTCCTTGAAACTGTCTGTTCCGATTATCCACTGTCCAGCGAGAAGCCTGGCTTACTTGCAGAATTTACACCGTCTCACAACTTGAGTTCCAGTTACCAGTTTCAAGATGGCGGACGAATGTTTCTGTTATTGATTCCTTTGGATACGTTAATCGACGATTTAACAAATTATCATTGTAAATCTCCCAGTGTTTCTGTAACAGGTGTTATAGTTCTAGAAAGACTTCAAATCAAACGACATACTAAGAGAGGAGGCAAAACAAGAATATGTGACGAACATCATCAGAAAATGCCGCTGGACATACATTGGCCACGTATTTAGAATGAAGGAAGACAGAATTCCACGACAAGCCTTCATGTGGACACCAGACTGGAAAGAAAACAGGGAAGACCAAAAACAACGATCAGAAGAACTTTTATGAATGAATTAAACTCAACAAGCATAAATGCACAAGACCTGCAATCCCTAGCAACTGACCGACAGGCATGGAGAACTATGACATCTGCTCTATGTATAAAACTTGGCAAAAGAGGAACTGACTGACTGACACAACTTATAGCTGTTCAAGCTATCACTCTAACCACTCCTATCTAAAAACGTATAACTACTCCTATCTAAAACGTATAACTACTTCTACTAAAACTTTTTAATAACATATATTTGGGAATTTTCCCATGCTACACTATTCGACTTACAGCCGACACTTTTGCGACCTAGCAAGTCGCTTCTAACTCTCCGAATCCTCTAGTCCAATCTCCAATTTCCAAATTCTCTCCAACTGAGGCTAAAAAGTTTTGTGTCGATTATCGGGCGTTGAACAAAATAACCAATAATATATATTCTTGATTAGAAACTTGCTTCACGGCACGTGGGGCATTCATAAGTGTTCCGCTCTCCCAGTGTATGTAGACTCAGAGTCCCGGTCAGGTGTTGATTTTGTGATCTTCGGAACTTTCCAAAAAATTTAACCTTCCTTCCCTCATTTTCAGACTCCCATTCTGACATTCCCTGTATGTGCCCGCTTTCATTCTCATTGACATCGTCTTCATCTTGAAATAAATTTATTACTGCATTGATCAAGTCTGCTGTATCTCTTCTCAGCAATGTGCCGTCTATCGCCGCATTGCCTGCCAATAAGTCGGCTCTCTCGTTTCCACCGACCCCAACATGACCAGGGCAGTATATTCATGTAATGCTCTGGACAATTGAGTTGTTCAATAAGTCCCACCATTCTTTTCTCAGCATGTACTTTTCTATCTTGCGCAGCATGCTTCGAGAGTGCGTATCACCCAGTGTGTCACTGCATCAGCCATCAATCAATTAAGTGCTGCTGTAACTCCCTCTATCTCCATCCTCATGCTCGATGTGACAGTGGACTATGCTGAAGATCTCTCAACCAACTTCACTTCGTCTCTGCAGGCAACAAAACCCCAGTTTTCTTGTTTTCCTGGGGTTTTTATAAAATATCATATTCATTACCATGTATGGGTGACGTTTTTGGGGTATTGAATAATTACTTCTCCACGCTGGGTGCGATATCCGAAATTTGTATACCCGTGTCTGCAGATGTCAAGGTTAAAAGCACGTTTTACACGCACCTGTGGAATTATTCGTTGAATGTTATGTCATTCGGATTAAAAGCTGCTCCGGCTACCTATATATGAGTTTGATGGCAAAGGTATTAAAAGGTATACACATTTGTGCTACTTCGTACATTGATGACATACTAGTCTATACGGACAGAGACATTCATGATAACCTATTTGAGGAGTGTATTTGATCGACAAAGGCTACATAGGGTGAAACTAAAATTTTCAAGAGAGAGATCAAATTTTGTAATAGGACGAGGATGGGGGGGGGGTGTCATGTCAAACCGGATCATGCAAAAGTACAGGCCAATAACGATATGCATGCCCGGACAAAAGTCATAGAACTGTCTAGTACTAAAAATCATGTTCTGAATTGCTAATGGGGGGGGGGTGTAAACATTCGTATCTACGGCATTGAAGAGATTACAGAATAAATTAGAAGCAGATACCCACGACACACGGTCGTAATTTAGAACTGTCAGAGCTACCAGATATCGCATATTCATGATGAGAATCACTATAGAAACATAAGGAATTCAATATCGATTTACATGCTTGTTGAATTGATTACACAAAAGCTTTCGACTGTGTACAACATCACCAGCATTGGTCAATTATGGAAAACATGGGATTCCCAAAATACCTCTTGCATCTAACAGCAATGATGTATCATGAACACAAGTAGTAAAAGGGAATGGCGAAACATCGGATTGGTTCAGTGTTCAGAAAGGAGTAATATAAAGATTCTCTCCCGTCCCACTCCCCCCCCCCCCTCACATACTTGTTCACAATTTACGCAGAAAACATAATGCGTAATGTAAATGATGACCAGCAGATCTATAGAGAGTTTCATCCACTTAACATGGAGGACCGCAGAATTTAGATACGAGGACGACACGGTTCTTTATCAACTCTCTGAAAAGGTCTGGAACAAAAGATTATATCAAAACAAAAAAAACACAAGAAGCGCACACGACTTGTACCCGGTTTAAATCGCATGGAAATTCGTGTTGGTTTTTTATAGACAGAGCGCAAATAAACATAAATAAATAAATATTTATCACTTCACACAAAAATCTCATAAAACTGGCACTACCACCCCCCCCCCCCCGGTTAGTGTTTAAAACTGCTGGAAATTTAGCTTTCCTCTAAAAAAAAGTTAAATGTTAAAATATATTTTATTTCAGGAAACACTCTCCACCCCATTCAGCAAAGTCGACTATCTTAAGTTTATCAGAACATGATACTTTTAAGGAAACTAAATACAGCAATCAAGTAGTAGTAATAATGAGACCCATAACCCGACAGGGTCGTAGAGGTGCCACACTAATTAATTGCCACACTATCCAGTAATTTAAAAAAAATACCAAAGTCCCTTCCTTAAGAAAGAGACGACATAAATTGTGACCATCAACTTCATGTAAAAAGACCATTTAGTATGGCAACTAAACAACCGAAGTGAACAATGTTGTAATTTATTGTACATTACGAAAAAGAGATAAAACATACCTAAATAGGAAAGTCATGGATATAACATACACAAAAAGAGTGACAAATGGGGTGACCAGGAGTGAGGGGAGAATGTGTGTTCTCTCAGGAAAGATGATAGATCACATAATCAACATATGACTGAGCCCCTGCGTACTCTTGGATAACTGTTGAAACGGAGAGCGCAGAGCTCACGGTGATGTGCCGTGATGCTTGTTTCTAATCAAGAATCAGAAACATGCGAAACTTTGATGAGTTTAAATTGGAAGCCATGGGCAGAAACCATTAGCGAGTACTCCATTTGACATCTGCTGGAGAAGATTACACAAATATGGACCCGTCACACATGCTCATTTGGAACTATTAACAATAACAGCAAAAAAAAAAACTGGTTTAAAAAAAAATATGAGAAAATATTATTTAGACATGAAACTTATTTTAATTGTGGGGGTGGGTGGCAAAGAAAGATAAACACAGCACTGCTCTGAAACAACACGGGAAAATGTGCCTTTATTTACACTGGAGTATTAAAATTCTCCGCACGGTGACCTCTTAACCTGAAACAAAATGTTGGTGAGCATGGATTTCTTTTAATATTACCAGCGTCAGTTTGTGCTGAATTATTGAACATCGACCTTGTACCACCAGTAAACAAAGAGAATATGTCATAAAGAAAGCACAGAGCACACCAGACTTGCAGCAGTGAAAGGGATGAGGAATTTATCTAGGGGAATCCCTAAGAAACTCATTTTATGGGCGTTACCCATGTGTAATAACAAATGCTAGTTACATTATATAAACATACCTATTTAAAACATTCCAAATTTATTCTAATTCTAGTTTATGTGAGTATATTAAGGATAGGAATGTATTAAATATGTAATTTTAGTGAATCGTTAGTCTGTGATTAGAAGGAAAATGTGCAAGGTTTAGCTTGTGTCTCAGCTGTTTCCCCTGGTATGATGTCATAAACTTCCAACGGGAGCCAATCAGATGAAGTAATTTCGTTTGACCTCCATGCACAAGTACCCTCGTTTTGGCATGGACTGAAGGCAGCCATTTTGTTGGTGTACAATTATATCATAGGCGAAGTAGCCATGATTTTGTGTGAAATTCAGAAGTAGAAGGCATCAAATGGCTGAAAATAGGGGCATACACAGGGAAGAATATAATTTTGCAGGGTATTTGTGTGGATAGTACAGAGCTATCAAAAATTCTACTTAGGATAAATTTTAAGATACGACCCGTTTCCGGGCTCGTTGGAGAGGAGTGAGAGACAACGAAACATCCTGTCCTCGGTTTACTCGCACATACATAGGAATTTCACCAGGATACATTTCATTGAAACGCGTTTACATGCGTTTTAACTCAAGTAGTTATAATATACGACATTTATGAGTATCAAAGATTCAAGATGTCGACGACTGCAAGAGCTCCACTCCATACAGTGCCTGAATCCGTAACTGTCGGCACCGTTGGACACGGTTCAGCAAGGACTAAAGAGGTAACTGATAGAACATTGTCATTAGGAACACTCTCTTAACTCTAAAGTCTTAATATGAAACAGTTTCTGACTCAATTATTGTATCCTTATCAGCTTATTATTGTTACGTGGAAAATGTATAGTACGCATATTTAGTTAAATATTATGGAATCATAAATTACTAGCCTACAATACAATGTTTGATTTCCATTGTTACTATTGTATGTAGTAACACGACACACGGTGAACTCATTCTTAGCCATATTTTTTTAGTGAGAAACCAGTTCGAGTTTTCCATTATTTTGTCTTTAGAAGATATTTTACTTAGGCCCTACCTTCTAGTGAATGGAAGAAGGCTGGCGTAGCAGCCACTTAAGTAGGCATGCCTTCTTTACAGTTATTAAATTTATGACTATGAAATATGTTGGACAAGTTAATTACTTTGTGATAGCGAGCCTAAACCCAAAATTAACATACAAAGTAGGAATATGGAAATGTAGCATTAGTCATCTGTCCACTTTTAGCTTGTGACAACAGTTGTGAAGTAAACCTGCCTTATAGGCCTAGGACATATGTTATTTTATTGTTAT
This sequence comes from Meghimatium bilineatum, assembly GCA_034231615.1. Lineage (NCBI taxonomy): Eukaryota > Metazoa > Mollusca > Gastropoda > Stylommatophora > Philomycidae > Meghimatium > Meghimatium bilineatum. The sequence goes on from CM067313.1 coordinate 51,797,270, forward strand.
GTAGTAGGCCCAGTCTATGCTCTTATACTTGCATAGTACATAAGAGTATTTATTTGTTTAATAATTATATAAGCCTAGACCTAACTCAAATGAAATATTAATATTCTATAATAGAACTCATGTTCTTTAGCCACTTTAGGGCCTACTATCAATATTCTTCCGCAGTAGTTCTCATATTTCGGCACAACTACGGTTTATGTCTTCACTGTGACCTTTGTTCTAGTTTCGAGATATTACCTAACCTTTGCAGCATGATTAGTAAAATTTATATTTAAAATTAAGGTATATTAATTGAAAAGGCAGGTAAAAGTAAAGATTAAGTCTTCACTGTGCTATAAATAGTACACACTGTTTACATTTTTAACTTGCTGACGTAATAGAATTCCCTGGAACATCAATAAACAGTAGGATTGAGAAGCTGTAACAATGTGGATAAAACCAAACACTCACCTTATTCAGAATTTTCTGCGGGATACACTTTTTTAAATTCCAGAAACGAACTTCATGAATATTCCCGCTATTCTATATACTACTATTTTACCATAATTCGAAATACTAAACACTGATTCTAATCCTTAACCATAAACACTAATTCTAATGCAATCATTTTCAATTAATAATATATCATTCAACCTCACACGCTTTCTTCTCCATATAGGAATTTATAACGAAAGTACAGTCACATCTAACATGCGTCATAGCTGTTCTTTCCGTCTGCTAATGTATACCATTGCGCATGTCCTGGTATATCTGTCCCAGGTATATCTTCCCGCTATTGTATATAATAATAATAATAATAAATACTAGAAACTGATTCTAATCCTAAACCCCTAATTCTAATGCAATTGTTTTCAATAAATATTACTTAATTTTAAATACTAATTATATTCCAAACTCGATCATACAACAATAGCGCTGTGCATGGCAATCACAATACAAAGGTTAGGAAATACCTCGAAGCTAGAACAAAGGTCACAGTGAAGACTTATACTTTACTTGTGCCGAAAAGGCATATTAATTTGGAATTAGTATTTAGATTAGGGATGGGGGTAAGGGTTAGGATCAGTTATAAATTAAAAATATATTAGCTATAAAAATTATAATTAAAAATGTGGTTGATGCCGTTTGTGTAGGGAGATGTGACGTCACAGCAGGGAGATGTGATGTCACAGCCTCCATTAATTTCATTGGTGTTACACGGAAATCTATGACGTCGTCTACTTAACAATATAAACATTGTGTGCTATTTATAGCACAGTGAAGACTTAAACCGTAGTTTTACCCATATTTTTGCTAGTTAGTTAAGTTAGCATCATGTAGTCTGGTGAAAGGAATGCTTAAATGACAAATGCGTTATTATAATTATTTACAGCCTTACAACAAACACTTCTGCATTGCTTTTAGGTCACTTGACCTACAGGTTAAGTCATCTCCAGCCCAAAACCTCCTTAGTCACCTCTTGCAACATCCGTGGTAGGTCACAGTTGTTGCTAGTTTTTGTACACCTTCTCATTTGGGCTCTGCAGCATGTAAGCAATCATGAACAGTCAAATTTCCAAATCATTGTTCTTACTTTATTTGTGAACATTCAGATTGCTAGGTTGATCTTCCAGGTGGATTGTAATGAATCTCTCTGCTACTTGTTCTGCTATTGTTTCTGAATGTTATTGCAGTATAAATAATCTATTAATACTTAGCCTCTTCCAGCAGATGTAGAATATGCATTCTTATGTTTCCTCTGGGCTGTCTTGTTAAATGTCAGCCTCACTCTTTCTCACAGACGCCCAGTGTTCTGTCTGTTAGAATGATATCTCTCTGTAGCATAGTGGTTAAGTTGTTTGCCTTATGCTTAAGATGTTTCGAGTTCAAATCTGACTTGTAACTTCTCGTTTGCAATTTGAATTTTTTCAAGGATCATTAGGATTATCGCTTGAAGCTGAATTTTGTTGAAATGAGGTACATGTGGGGAAACCTGAGTACAATGAAGTCAATCTACATATTTTGAGCCCTTTTTTTTTTTTTTTATGTACCAGCATTTAACCAGTGTTCTAGCTAAGGACATGAACTTGGACAAAGACATCAATAGAGCAGTGAGTGAATTTAATAGATGTATACTACAAGCTGCTAGTAAAACCATACCCAGGGGGGCACGCAAAAACTACAAACCCTACTGGAATGATGAACTGGAAAAGCTGCAAAATGAGATGGAAACATCTAGACAGCAGGCTGAGAAAAGACCTAGCCAAGAACATCACAACAAATATCAGCAAACAAAGGCTAAATTTCAAAGAGCCAAGTTACAAGCCAGGCGGAGCAGCTGGAAAGAAAAAACAGAGTCTCTGAACCTAGAAAGGGATACTAGGAAATTATGGAAACTTGTAAAACAACTAAATGATGAAGGTACAGGGAGAAATAAGAGGATCACACTTTATAAAGATAGAAACATTTTAACAGGTAAACATGCAGCTGATTACTTTGCAGATTCCTTTGCAGAAGACAATAACGTCAAAGTCAGCCCAGACAAACAACAGGAGGTTCGAGAGAACCAGAAAAATATTGGACAAGGCGAACCTATACCTGACGTCATGGAGGCACCAATCACAATGAGAGAACTGGAGCATGCTATATCCAAATTGAAAATGAAAAAGTCCCCTGGAGCTGATGGAGTGTCCAATGAAATGATTAGAAACCTGGGAATTGCAGCAAGAGCAAAGCTACTGCAGATCTTTAACACAAGCTGGTCCACAGGTAATGTACCACAGGCGTGGAGAGAAGCAATAATGATACCACTCCTCAAATCAGGAAAAGATGGCAACACAGTCTCCAACTACAGGCCCATCAGCCTCACAAGCTGTCTATGTAAAACAATGGAACGCATTATCAATCTTAGGATGCAGTGGTACCTTGAAAGTGAAAACCTTCTGGTATCACAGCAAGCAGGTTTCAGACAGTGCTACTCTACTGAAGATCAGGCAACCTACCTCTCCCAAGAGATTGAGGATGCCTTCCAAGAAAAGAAACTGGTACTAGCAGCATGGATAGACCTCAGGAAAGCATTTGATAAGGTCTGGAAAGAAGGGCTCCTAAAGAAATTGCGAAATTGCAGGGTTAGCTCAAGAATGTACAAATGGGTAAAAGCATACCTGCATAATAGAAGAGCCAGGGTACAATTAGATGGTCGCAAGAGCAAGAAAGTTCTACTGCGTCATGGAGTCCCCCAGGGAGGAGTCCTGTCACCCACACTTTTCTTGGTTTACATCAATGACCTAGTTGCTGAACTACCACACGGGATCAAAGTGGCAATGTATGCTGACGACCTGGTGATCTGGTGCACGGAAGAACATGCAACAGTGGCCACTAAACAAATACAAAGAGCTATCGATGCCCTAACCTTATGGGCAAATAGATGGTGCGTCAGCATTAACACAGATAAGTGCAGCACTACACTCTTTACCCTCTCACCAAATCAAAAAGCTGGTCATATCAAGAAAGATGGAGAGCTCTTGAAAGAAGACAAACAACCCACATACCTCGGAGTTACTTTTGATGATAAGCTGACATGGAAGCAGCACATAAACAAAGCAACAACAAAAGCCAGGAGGAAGCTAGCTATCCTGAGAAAACTAAGTGGAACCACATGGGGAGCCAGTGGAAATATACTCAGTAAAGTTTATCAGCAAGGCATAAGACCACACCTGGAATATGGTTCAGCTGCGTGGTGTCCTGCATCAAACACAACATTACAAGATCTAGATAAAGTGCAAAACCAGGCACTTAGAATAATGTTGGGAGCAATGAAATCAACACCCATAGCAGAGATGCAGAAAATGGGAAGAATGCAAACACTTGGCGAACGCAGAGACACAAAAGTACTAATTCAGGCAGAAAAGTTTCAGTGTGTGCCAAGTCATCCAATGAAGGAAAGATTCCAAAATCTAGCAATGGGACGACTGAAAAGAAGCAGCTTTATCCATCAAGCTAAACGACTCCGCAGACAACTTACAGACCTACCTGAAGTTGACAGCCCCTTAAGGCCTGTACCAGAACAAACCCCGTGGAGTGAAAGGCATGGAATGCCAATATACATTCAGACCCATGTGAAAGGAATACTAAGCGAGGACGAACAGAACAGTGTGCAGCGAAGGACAGTCACCCTCAGTTTCCTGGATGAGGAATATCCACAAGATATATGGGTCAGAGTATACACAGATGGGTCAGCACAGAATGCCGTGAGGAATGGAGGTGCAGGTGTATATATAGAATATCCACACAAGCCTAGAGATACAATCAGAACACCGACAGGAAAATTCTGCAATAATTATGATGCAGAAATCCAGGCAATTATTGTGGCAGCTAAAAAACTGCTGAACTCCAACTCTGAACTACAGCCTGTGGTATTCCTGACAGATGCAAGGTCAGTGCTTCAAGCTCTCCAGTCTGAAAAACTAACAGACTTGAAAAAACTACTTAGCGAATTGTCTTACCAGTACAGGATAACCATGCAGTGGATACCCTCTCACTGTGGAATACCAGGAAATGAAAAAGCAGACCAACTGGCTAAGGAAGGTGCTGCCGAAGACCAACCAGATATACCAATCACCTACCATCAGAAAAAACAGATGATCAAGTCAATAAGAAAGCCACAAACACCAACACAAGATGACTATCATATTATGAACAGACCAGAACAAGTTATAATTCTACGTCTCAGAACAGGACACAACCGACTCCGCAGTCACATGTATACAAAGTTCAAGATTGGCAACACAGCCATGTGTACATGTGGACAGGCAGCACAGAGTGCCAAACATATACTTCAAGAGTGTTCTGAGCATGAAACGCTGAGGCAGACATATTGGCCAGAGGAAACAACACTGGAATCAAAACTCTATGGGACATTGTATGAACTACAAAAGACCGTGAGTTTTATTAAGGAGACAGAATTACAGATATAGACATGTTTCAAGTGAACAAAAGAAGAAGAAGAAGAAGAGCCCTTTTTTAGAATGATGTGCATTATGTGACCTATCTTTGTCTACTTGTTTGTTGAGTAGGAAATTAATGTAACCGTTATAGGTTTATGTATCTGACTAGGTTTATTCTGCTAATTTGTAAACCTCCTTCTCTAGTTACCTTTCGTCATTGATATGCATGTCCTCATGTGACAGCATGTATAGTTATAACGACTTCTAGTTTCTGGGGCTGACAACAAGTGTCCATGATCCTGACAGTCAGATCTGATTTAGATCTTTTATAACTTTTTCAAAGATCTTTTATCATTAGTTGTATTTAAGATTAGTTGTATTTAATGTTGTTATTATGTGTACAGTTAGTAAAGGGAGATTTATTGTGTTAGGTGCCTTGATGAGTGTTGTCTGGTTAGGGAACTGTGGTTCAACTGTCATATTTATGTTGTCTAGTGGTGCTTTGCCCTGGAAAAAAATTTGTGACATTTTTGAAACACAAAGTTAAGAAAGACTCATATTTTCACATTTTTTAAAGGCATTCTGTTAAGATAGAAATAAACATTTTTATTAACTTTTTGTTTTAGTTTTCAATGTATGTCTAATATTCACCAAAAGTATAGTGTTCCTTTTATATTGAATGTATTGTATTTGTTAAATTGTGTTGATATATGTCATGTGGGAGTATTAGAAAGGACTTGAAAGTCATAGTTATATGTGCATGTGTTAGTTGTCCATCCCAAGTTCCCAAGGGATGATGACCATTTGTTACATCCATTTTATGAAATTCAGTTATGAGTTATGTCCTTGTCTATACATAATAAATTTTACAAAATGTATTGCACTTTTAAATAAGTTAATTCCATTTTCACAGAAGTAAGCAATACAGAGATTGTAGTGTTATGCAATGTATTTCTATATGATCAATGGCTTGCTATGGGTATTCTCAGTATCATTTCAACTGCACAGTGTGTAGTTTTGAAAAATCTCCATCAGTTAGGACTCACATCATTGACGACATGATTTAGGAAGTTAGTGCTCTAAACCACTGTGGCAACATGGATCTCTGTTATAGAAGAAAGATATTCTTTGCTATAGGACAAGTGTTCCCCAAACCTTATCTTTTAAGGGTCACATGTATCTTGCACATTTTTTCAAGTTGCAAATTTTTTCAAGTAGCAAAAATATAAAGAATAAATTCCACCTGAAACTTGTGTATAAACTACCAGGTACAAGATAAATTCAGTGGATACAATATTTTCAAGAAAATATTCTTCTGCACATCAGTGGGTGAAAACTGATTTTCTGCACATCAGTGGAAGAGTGATTTTCTGGCCATATTTTATGTATGGATATTGGGTCATATAAAAGTATTGCTTTTGGGCTGTTTTTTGCTTTGCAAAATCCTTGGCTTTACCTGACTACAGGCATGACAATCTGACATGAATGTAGATGAAGAAGATATTTTCACATAATTTTTCAGTTATCTTTCACATACTGTAGGACTTTCTGACATGGTGTAAGATACAATGTGATAGAGCAATCTTCTTACATACCATAGCACTTTCGGACACGGTGTCACTGTAGGATGCAATGTCATAAGCTGAACAATCTTTTACTCCAGTAGAGGACTAGCATGACCTTTTTACCACTAAAACATCCTGAAGATAAAGGATTGATTAGTCCAAAAACATTGTAAAGATGAAGGGATCAATTAGTCCAAATACTTTGTGAAAATGAATGGATTGATTAGTCCTCAGACCAAAGAAAAGGTTACCCACCACTACATTAGATTGTTAGTGCTTTGCTTATCCAAGCCTTGAGGTCAGATCAATGTCTCCACCTGTCCATCCTTCTGCTGATATTTCAGATGAGTTGAACCTGTTAAGATACTGCTGTATGATGAAGATAGAACCAGAGATAGTACATGCTATGGTAGTTGCTCTTGTTCACTATGCCAGGTAGAGTTTCACTTTGTCTCCAGATTGGGGTCCCTAAAATTCTTTTTTATTGGGTGTAGTAAAAATCTTTGTAGTCACCATTGAGTAGCCAACCCCCACTCCCAACCTCTTTAGTCATCTCTTGTGTGTCCATCACAAGTGATGATGACCGTTTTTACATCCACTCTATGAAATTCAGTTAGAGCTATGTTCTTGACTATGAGTTCATAAATGGCTGATAAGCCCTATTCTGGTTGCAAATGTCTGGTGGGAGGGGCTTATGTTGTAATGAAGAAGATTATGTGGCCTATATTTACTTTTGCTATCAATTTCCCTCGCATCCTTCTTCTTCTTCTTCATCGTTCTTCAGTCAGATATCAGGTTACAGCCCCAATAGCTTCAATGAATTGTGTGATTCGCTTCAGGTCATCCATGGAACCCCTCAAGTCTGGAAGCAGTGCCGTCTCAGTAGGCCATATTTTCTCCCTCTCTTCTTGGTAGAGTTGACAGGCATGAAGAATGTGTTCTGCAGTCTCTGGGCTCAGTCCACAGTTGCACAGGTCTGTCTCACCAATCTTCAGCTTTCGGAACATGTGACTTCTCAGTCTGTTGTGACCAGTTCGTAGTCTGAAAATGATGGTTTGTTCCTTGCGTGACATTTGGTGGTAGGGGTCATTTGGTTCTGCAGTTGGGTGCATTTGCTTCCACTTTTTCTTATATTCTGCTTTTAACATGGTCTTACTTTCATAGTACGTATTATCATTTTCTATTTGTTCCAGTGATCCCCCTTTCCTTGCCAGGAGATCAGCTTTTTCATTTCCAGGTATGCCACAGTGACCTGGGATCCACTGCAGTACTGTTTCTTTGGTGGTACTGCTGAGGTGTAGTAAGCAGGCCGTAAGTTCATTCATGCTCGTGTTCTTTGGATCTTTCAATGCCTGCAATACTGATTTTGCATCCGTTAGAAATACTACATGTCTGTTGTGACTCGGCAAGCAATTCATGAGCATTTTGGCTGCCTCTATTATGGCTTCCATTTCTGCTTTAAAATTTGTGGAATGTTTGCCTGTGGGTATGGATTTCTCTATTTCTTTTCCATCTGGTGTTACTATATATATTCCTGATCCTCCATCTAATACTGCCTCTTTCGCTGATCCATCTGTATATACATGTGTCCATATATCCTTTGGGTATGCTTTCTGTATGTGATTCTTAGTTGTCTCCTTTAGTACTTGTATAGTAGTTTCTGTTTTCGAAATGATGCTTGGTATATTGTCCATAATTCTTGGGAAGTTTTTCCTGTCCCATGTTGGGTATGTGTTAAAGGTGTTTAGTGGTTTTAGGTTTTGTAGGTCTGTATCTGTGAGTGATTTCTGGAGCTGTTTAGCGGAGTGTAGAAAGCTACCTCTTTTGAGTCGCTCTTTTGTAGGTCTGCTTAGTCTTTGGTTCATTTGATGACTCTCCAAACATTTGAACTTTGCATACTGTGTGAGGATTTTTTCATTTCTTCTTTCTTCCATTGATGGCAAACCTGTGCATGTTTCCATTTCTGTGATTGGGGTAGTATTCATACCTCCTGTTATAATTCTGAGATTGCGGTTAGGTCACCACAATGCTCTCTGCAACCCAGGGTTAGCAGTTAACCAAGATTCCAAAAATTCCTCCTCGTGGTGCACCCTGGAAACAGAAATACAGCTGCACTTGCTGATTATGGCTAAAACTTTTGGGGAACATGTCTGTCCGTGAATGTGGACACAGCAGAAGGAATGATAATCTACTGCAAAAAGACAGGCAATATCTCCTGACACCTCTTGGTCCACATGTCCAGCGGCACTGTCAACACAAGTGGCGCTAGTCAGTCCGGCGAAAGCATTGGAGAGGCAGCCAGTGCAGATGTTATGAAATTGGTAGATGTCATGGTAATCAATAAGTGTCATGCATTAGTCTCAGTAAGGATACAATTTAAGGGCAACGCCACGTGCAAATAGAACAGGAAAACCATAGCTAAAGTTTTATTAGCTCGAGACAAACTTGTAGTTACTGGTGCTTCCAGCTCAACTCTACTGTCGAGTTGTCCTATGGAATCATGCTCGCTGGGAGAAAAGGTGCAGTACTCGATGGGCACAGGCACGATATGCCACATGAGACAAGGTTTATTCAGCTTGAACAAGCTTCTATTGCCAAGTGCTCCTAAACGTGTGTAGAGACTCGAAATTGGATGCTAGCTCACGACGTTGGCGAATGACATCTTGGCTAAGAAGATGAATGAGCCCAGGTCCAACTCTTGTGCTGATTTATTCCTAAATTGGAACCAGGCTCTTGGATGAAAAAAGGAAAAAGGTTCAGTACCCGATGAGCACATGATGTCTAATTACACAAGACAAGTTCACTGGCAGTGGAACACCTCGTGTGAGGTAGACGTGAACAACAATCGTCTAGGTGTAGAGTCAATACACACTTGTACTATCCTCTGATACTATTCAAACGGCAGCACAGCACACTCATTCATGGGACTACGTGCCGCGGAAATCTAGCAGGACCATTGTTCTGTAACAAGAGAGATCCAGTGGGAGTTTAAGAATGAGTCCAACCAAACAACAAACATTTTATGAACCTTACACACTCAATATTACTCGTGGGCAGTGCTCACTGTCTCTGAAAAGGTTAAAAACCCCTGCCATATATCCTTTGAACCATTAATTTAAAAAAAAAATCATGTGGTACAGAGTTCTCCGTAGACATTTACATTTTACTAAATATTTCAATCATGGCAGTTATCGTTTGTGTTACTTTTGTTGACTGAAGATTGCTTGTTTGTACTTTGTGACAGGGGGCTGATGAAAATAGTACAGCTCTATCATCATCATCCAGGATACCATCATCTAGAGTCAGAGGCAATGATGAACCACATATAGGAAAGTACCGTCTCATTAAAACTATAGGCAAAGGCAACTTTGCTAAAGTCAAGTTGGCTAAGCATGTACCTACAGGGAGAGAGGTAAGTCATTTGTAAGAAGAAATGGCTGTATATATATATATATATATATATATATATATATATATATATATATATATATATATATATATATATATATATATATATATATATATATATATATATATTGATATAAATGTAGTAAATAATATATATATATACATACCAATATTAGTCTCTTGGAAGACTTAGAGAAATAGAAGCAAAGTGCCAGAAAGCAAACACAGTGACCTGCCAACTTTCACCATTACTTCTTCATCCAAAGATCAAGATGGAAATTAAAAAAACTAGATAATATCTACAATTTTTATACCAACACTCTGCTACCAATGTCAAACATGATCTTTAAAAACCTCAAGAGGAAAATCGTTGCATGTGAAATGAAGTGTTAGAGAAAATCTGCAATGGTTAGCAAACTAGATAGAATAAGTAATGAATAAACCAGGAAAAGAGTTGGTATAATATCATGTATTGAGCATATTGAAAGGCAGCAAGTAAAATGGTTCTGTCACCTTATGAGAATGAACAAACCAAATACCAATAAGAGCATATAATAAAAGAATATCTGGGAGTAAAGCCAAATGTAGACCTAGAAAACATCAAGATAGCCTTGGAACGACAGCTTAAGCTCCCACGTTTAATGGCAAGTGTGAATGCGATCAACCATCATTCACCTGGGGACAGACAATAGACAATTAGTCACCACAGGTGGTTTGAAGATACAAGCTATTTTGTATCTTCTCCTACATTCATTCTCAATCTCCTGCAGGTAGGCAGTTCTGTAAAATGTGGTCTGTGCTTCCTGAAGATTGTCCAGATGGGTACAAATTGGTGTCGCCATTTCCAAATCTCCTATATCATGTAGCTTGAGTCTGTTGTGCCTGTTCACAATCTAAAAATCATCTTTTCTTCAAAGCTTGTGGATGGCATCATCTTTTTTGCTGCATTTGTGAATTGAGTTCAATGTCCACAGAGCTTTCGATGAAAGATTGTATTGTTTTGACATGATACTGTGTCTTGTATATATTGTTGCTGGCAGTTACTTCCAATTTTAGCTTGATGATCTGTTATCACATAGGTTTTTAAAAAAATTATATCCAATGTTGATGACACCTGTCATATTCATCAGTTTTTCTAACAGACCTGTGAAATTAGTTTTAATAAGGGTCGGTGGGATTAGTTCTATCTTGGTTAGTTAGTTGTTGGATCATCATGTCTCTGCACTCCGGACAAGTCCATAGGCACTCAGATCCATCCCTGAGTGTAGCTGCCATTACACATTGACTGGCGATCCCAGTACACCGCTGATTGACCATTATTCTTTCTCGCCCACAAAACCGCTCTTTTCTAGTGACACAACATTTCAAACCAAACTCCCTTATTCTAGTCATGGAATGAGTCGTGGTCACTTATACAGTTATTTGTTTGTGCGTTTTAAAGTGGGGTGTTAAAAATGTCTGCCTGATCCATCATTCCACCAACAGCCGTAGTAGCAGCATGTGCGGCCAACCTATCTGTTCTATCATTACCTCGGACTCCCGTATGTCCCGGTACAAAAATAAAAGTCACTTTACGCACACAGGAATTTTTTGCTGCATCCAGCCACTGTTCCCGAATATACCCCGCCTGAACTTTCACAATCATGCTCATCGAGTCACTGAGTATACAGGGGTGCAAAGGGAACGCATTGCTCTAGGCGGACCCAGGATTAGCAGATAACCAAGATCCCAAATGTACCTCCACGCGGTGCACCCTGGAAACAGAAATACAGCAGCTCGAGCTGATTCTGGCCAAATCATTTGGGGATCGTGTCCGAGAATGTGGAGGTAGCAGATGGAAAGAGATTTGACTGCACAAGAGACAGACAATATCTGCGACACCACCAGCATCACCACATATAGCGACACTGTCGACATACAGTGAAGCTAGTCAGTCCAGTCCGAACATTGAAGGGGCGGCCAATGTAAAATGCACGTGAAGGTAGATGCATGGCGAGAGACAAAATAGATTTCATACCGAGTACAATGAAACAATGAAAGGGCAGAACAGCGCTAGAGGGCAGCGCGAACTGCAAATAGAAAGTGAAAAGTCCCTAGGAAAGGGGAACTACAAACTCCGTCAGCTCGAGACGAGCTTCTAGTTAACTGTGTTCCTTACAGGCAGAGACCCACACCCATCCATTGGTGTTTTGTAAAGCAAGAAGACCTAACCCAACTCTTATGTCGAGCCTTCCTGAACTGGAAATATGCTCGCGAAGAGAAAGGGTTCCGTACCCGATGGGCTCGGGCACAAAAGGGACAACGAAATAGCCCTGGCCCAACTCTACTGTCAGGTTTTCCTACACCGGAAATACACTTGAAGAGAGAAAGGGTTCAGTACCTGATGGGCTCAGGCGCTATAGGGACAAGGACGCTCAGCTCGAGAACGCCTTGCTATCAAATGCGTGGTGTGAGACTCGAACTTGGACAAGGGGTACACGATGTCGGTGAACGACACCTCGGCTAAGAGGGCGAAAGAGCCAGGGTCCAACTCCTCTGTTGAGTTCTTCCCCTTGAGGAACCAGGCTCACGGATGAGAAACGGTTCAGTACCCAATGGGCACAGGCACAGCACGTCCAATTACACGAGGCAAGTTCATAGACAGTGGAACACCTCGTGCGAGTCAGATGAGAGCAAAAATCGTCTGGGCAAAGAGTCGCCACTACGCGTGCCTGGAGACAGATGTAGAGGCTGTTACAGGCTAAGGGTAGCCCACCCGAATTGTCAAGGCATGCCGAAATCGGATGTGCTAGGCCTACAAGGCGCATAACGGTGGCACAACGTAATCACGCTCCCGGCGGAAATCGCACGGACATCCGTGATGGTTACAATGGAGCGAACGCAAAACAAACAATCAAAACTGAGTATACAGAAAGATAGTCTGCGATGGTTACCGCCAATATTTCCATTGTCATTGGAATTCTCACCGATCAGAGCAAACACCTCCGACTCTACCACTGTCGGTCACCTTTCCCTGCATTCTCTATTGTTATTATTACTTTGAAGACTGATGGACAATCTAAGGGTGCCGGACTCCGTATCACACCAGGTAGTACATCCTCCAATCTGCACACACTCTGTATAATATCCTCTGTGCCCCCCATCCATGCCTTTCCTTTCTTTTAAGTCAACTGCCTTTCACTTTAATATTTCTATCTATTAAAGGCCAGTGGGATTATAGTTCTACTAATGGTCATTGAGATTAGAATTTAGAATTTTTTCTATACAGATGAAACTAGGAAACAGTTTTGCTAATCAATGGATACAAACATGAGAATCAACGGTTTCGACCAAAAGTCATTATCAAGGAAACAACATAACGAACAAGTAAGAATGACACCGTCCACTTTCTCATGACGGAGCTAAACATGATTGGTACAGAGCAAGTTTGAGATAATTCATCTAATGAGGGTAATCATTTATTCTCCATGTCCAGAATAAAAGAATAATATAAATGAGGAAAATTATTGATCTATTGATAAAATCAGAAGCAGCAGATGGGATTTGATCAAGGTCCGTTCAACTGGCACCTATTCGCCTCGAAACTTGCGGCAACATGTTTTTAAAATTTCACCATGCCGCTACTCTATGTGAAATAGGTACCAGCTGAAGTGACCTGGTTCAAATCCTGTCCGCTGTCTTCAAATAAAGGAACTGAACTTGAAATGCGGTGTTGTCAGAAATGAGCGCTAGTGTGAGAAGAATGTTTGCCAACCAACAAAGAAATGAAATTTTCAGTCATCATGTAATGGTCGGATAACTCAAGCGGAGATCAGAGCACCTATGGATGTGTCCGGAATGTGATGATGATGATCCAACAACTAACTTCTCTCATATTATTCTTTAATGTTTGCTTTTAGTAAAGTAGTCAGATTTGTTGGCAGATGGGTTAGTCAGAGAATGAAATAGTCCTGACTTGTCAACTTGATTTTGACACACAGTTTAGACTGCAATTTCAGGCATCTCTAGGTTTTTTCAGCCATGTGAAGAGACCTGATGGCATGGAAAGAGTGTTTTTGGAGGGGGCGATAGAAGGCAGTAGAGGCAATGGCCAACCAAGACATCATTGAACAAGACATCATTGAACAAGAGATATTCAGGAATGCATACACATGTCATTTGAGGAATCGAGACAGCTTACCAGAGACAGAAGGGATTTCAGGAGATTCATAAGAAAGACTATGTTCTGGAAAAAATGTGTGACTAGATTTTATTGTGTTCTGTTTGGCGTATCAGGTTATCTGAACTGGTTTGCATCAATATACTATATCACATGATATGTGTATCTCATCTTTTTATTGTGTCTTGCCTGACTGCTGTGTATTCACTTGATGTCTTAGTTGTATTAAGTCAACTGTGTGTCTTACCTGACTGCTGTGTATTCACTTGATGTCTTAGTTGTATTAAGTCAACTGTGTCTTACCTGACTGCTGTGTATTCACTTGATGTCTTAGTTGTATTAAGTCAACTGTGTCTTACCTGACTGCTGTGTATTCAATTGATGTCTTACTTGTATTAAGTCAACTGTGTGTCTTACCTGGATGCTGTGTATTTCACCTGTCTGTCTCATTGTATTTAGGTAACTGCACCTCACCAGGATGCTTTGTTTCACCTATATTAAATGGTCTGCTTATCTCAATTTGATGCTGTGTCTTACAGATAATATATTACACTAAGGTGCATGCTGCCATTTAAATGTCTAAGATGATGTGTGTCTCACCCTGTTGTATCTTCTATACCTGCAGGTGGCCATCAAGATAATAGACAAGACTCAGCTGAACCCATCAAGTTTACAAAAGGTACTTTTTTAATACAGTCTATTCTGTTAGTGATGTCATGATTTAAGACACAGATTACAAACTTTTCTATTCCCTACCCAATTTTATAGAATCAGTCACCTGTGACCACAACGCATTGAAAAGTACTATTTGATAAGGTAACAGACAGGTGTGACTTTGGTCTATGAAGACCTGTTTGTTAACGGGAAATGCAGCTTTCTCGATGACTCATTCATTTGACTATTCCCATGATTTTCATTGGTTACTATGATCATACTTTATGTGACGGCCAATACAAATCAAGGGAATGGTCAAACACATCATTTTAGAAGGCTGGATTTCCCATTAGCTAACAGATCTTTTATTGGCAGGAGTCATGCAGAAAACAGTGAAATATATTTTCACTATAATGTGTGTGTGTTGTTCACTTTTCCCGTGATGATGACCATTTCTGACATCCCCACTCTGTGATAACTCAGTTATGTCCTTGACTATGAGTTTGTAGATAGCTATAAATCCCTATGCTGGCTACACAAGTTGGGCATGGTATGATCACTTTCCATGGTGTTTGACAAGTCGTGCATGGTTTGATCACTTTAGATGGTGTTTGATCTGCTGAGGTTAAGCAGCTGCATTTCTATTTTTCACAAGGTGATGCACCTTTTTTAAACTGTAGAGCACCATGTAGCTAATTTTTGTTCAGCTCCTCTCATGGTTTATGTCAAAGGTGTTTAGTGAAGTCTTTAGCAAGTCCTTTTTTATCTTCATTTTCTCCGTCCAGCATGTCACAATATATTTAGTATGATATAATTATGCAATAACACAGCTGATTCATGGCAGAAACATGATTTATAATATTGTGTCAAATTCTTTTATGTAAACAAATCCCTCAGCAGGATGCGATGTTATCTCTCCCAAACCCAATGTCTTATGTAAACACTCTGGGGGGCTATCTTGTGGGTCAATGCATTGATGTATGTGACTGGGTCACTTGAGTATATCCACTGATAATACAAAACACAAATATAAAACTACTCTTTATATCACGTGTGTGCCTGGCAAACGAGGCCATGACTTTCAGTTGAAGGTACAAACAATAGGCCCATTGTTTTTCAGGCATGTTGTAGGAGATGACTAAGGGAAATTGGGGGATGTGCTGACAACCTGTGGAAAATATTATCATTGTCACATCTTGTCTCAATTTCTTTTTTTCTTCTATCAAATCATCCCCATTGATGACAAAGATATGCAGGCCAGCAGACATTGTACCTTTGTCTTTTTTTGTGTGGCAGACTGCTAGGTGACAGAGGATGTTTAATGTGCCATCACTGCAGATAGGCCAATAAATCTGGCAAGAACAACAAGATAGTTGACCCAGATGTGTGTGTTGTTCTCCTGGCAGGGTGTGGTAATCCTGAGATACTGGCACACTGGAATGCCTCTATTCAAGGACATGTTTCCTCCATGCATCCATAAACTCCTTACACAACCATGTTTTTAAGACAACCGTATATGATTTCTGGTGTAGCCTCAGTTACACAGCTGAGAAGAACCTAGATATTATAATATTTTTAGAAATTTTAAATGCTGTTTAAAAATGAAAATTGATTTAAAACCAATATTGTTTAGTTTACTGTTTCAGCTGACAGCCCCACAAAATACTCTTCGCAGCCCTATTTTGGGCCGCAACCCATGCTGTATACTTGATGATATACAGGAATGATAGTCTTGAAATATGATTGGCTTGCTAAATTATTGAGGATTAGGTCGTACTATTTCCCAACCTAGGGTTTACAGCTAATATTGAGGCCTGCCACAAAGCTGCCATTTCAACAATGTTGTTCCTGAAAGCTTCCGTTGATAGAGGGATTTGTGTGTATGTAATGAATATCAAAATAGGAGTGACTTGCACTACATAGACCCTGTCCCTCTTTTATGTAAGGTCTTTTTTCTGGGGGGGGGGGTGTCTTTTCATTCAGGCTAAATCTTGCACGCTATCCTGTAGATTTAGGAGTTTGGGATAAGGCTAACACCCTCATATTAGGATTAATTTATATAATAGTAATAACTTTATTTGTACAGCTTTGTGGCAGTGATGGCCAAGGTACCGGGTTCAAATCCTACCGCAGGCAATTGTACATCAGAGCGTTCAGAAAGCAATGGAAAACTACTGAATGTAATTATATTGCCTAGAAAAATCACAACAGCTAAAAAATTCTGGGTTGATGGCTTTGTCCTGAATAGGATACGCTACCAATTTAATCACTTTATAGAGAGAAAATATGACCAGCCTAGATAACAATAATTCAGAACTGAGATGCTCAGTGCATGACCTGAAGGTCAAGAAGTAATGGTTATTTAAAAAGAAACAAAATAACACACCTTGCAAGATCATAGTGAATGATATAGTATTAAAACAGGTCCACCAATTCAAATATCTAGGTACAATGATTACAGTAGATGGAAGAAGTTCAACAGAAATAAGATGCAGAATAGGACAGGCAAAAATACATTCAGAAAAATGAAAAATATACTGTGTAATAAGGCCTTGTCATTAGAGGTGAGAAAGAGAGTTCTGCAGTGCTATATAACCCCTATACTAACATATGGGTGCGAGTCTTGGACAATAAACAAACTGGAAAGTGGGAGATTGGAGGCAACAGAGATGTGGTTCTACAGAAGAATGCTGAGAATACCATGGACTGCCAGAAAAACTAATGTAGAGGTGTTGAAAGAGTTAAATGCGAAACGGACCTTAATCAAAAATATAAGAAAAAGGCAATCTTCTTTTTTTGGCCACTTCATGGGGCAGGCAGGTTTAGAGAACATAATCACAACAGGCAAGATTGAAGGCACCAGAGACAGGGCGACAACGTGAGAAAATATTAGACAGTTTGACAACCTGGCACGGCAAGGAAACAACAACGACTTTGATACATAATACTGTGGACAGAGAGCTGTGGAGAGCCATGACCGCCTACGCCACCCGTCATGGCACCTGATGAAGGTAGTCATACAGTTTATTGAAGCTGTTGGTGCTGAAACCTGATGACTGACAGAAAGACTTTAAAAAATGTTTAAAAAATATTTTCATTACTGTGTACAGCAAACATATGCCAAGTGTTCTATCACCTTTTATCCTTATCATATTCTCCCAATCACCCTAATATGTTTATCTCTTTGCTGGTAACCATATTATGACATTCTATTGAAATGTACACATTTTTTTGTGCAGCTTTTCCGTGAGGTCAGAATCATGAAAATGCTGGATCATCCAAACATTGGTTAGTGATAATGAATTTTTTTTTAAAGTTGTGTTCATTATTGATCCGATTTGTTATGTCTGCTGAACTATGAACCTTGTTTTCTTTTTAATGTGTTGCAACTGGGGCCTAGACTTTAGTTCAGGGTGCAAAAAATAGGGATACTGTCTTTTTTCCAGGTTTGTCGTAGGAACTTAGGAAAGTTGGAGGATCGGCAGACAACCTGTCACCAGTTGTTGATGTTCTCAATATCCAAGTGCACTTGGATCCCTATTTAAGATGTGATCCCTAATACTTCTGTTCTGTCTAAAACCTACCTACCAGTAACTATATTGATTTCTCTGTTCATTTGTTCCATTCTGTTCATTACTATCTTCTTTTGTGCTCATTATCAAACTCCTACATATTAGCAGGATGTAGTCCGGAGAACGGAATGTGTTGTGTCATGGTTTACAGCATTGCTGTGAATGAATATCTTGAGAAGTATCTTGCTGGCATGATCAATCAGTGCATTTGTTCTCAGTTTCAAGTGGCCTTTCTTTGGAAGTGATATATATATATAATCTTGTCCAACCTTTTAGCCATACTATTTGACTTGTTCAGATCTGAACACACAGAGATACCATGATAGACTTGGCCACCAGGTTGTTCTCCTGCTTCTATCCATTCAGCAAAACAATTTGTTGCACCCTGGTGACTTGTCAGTTTTTAATTGTCCAACGTACTTCTATGGTGGGTTCTGCTACAAGCTCTGAGTGACTAGTTGTATTTGAGTCAACATATACAGGCCATTCATGTTTAATATTATCGACAACAGCTTCAAAGCGGGATTTGGAAAGGCTCTGTACAATGTATTGGGCTAAGGGGACATCGAGGATGGCAATTGATATGTGATCAGAACCGGCTCAGAAAAAAATGCCAAACAACTGGGATGTGTACAATGCTAAGAAACTCATAATGACAAAAAATAAGCTTCAACTGTCAGGCGATGTGTCCCCCAGGCCGGACAGACCCAAAATAACAGTTGTTATACTACTGTTACAATCAATACAAAATTATTTTCTGCCTGCATCTGATTTTGAGCCTGAAATGTTGGGATTGTGAGATCCAATTCTCACTTCTTTATTTGTGTAAAATACTTTGTATATTTCTTATATATCTCTAATTTTGATATTCCCAATTTTCCCAGGACTATTTATGTATGATCTGGCCTATCTTGTAGTCTCTTATAAATTTTTCACTGTTTTATTTTCTTACGTAACAGTCAAACTTTTTGAAGTCATTGAAACAGAGAAGACACTATATCTTGTCATGGAATATGCAAGCGGAGGTCAGTGTAGTATATTTTGTTGTGAAAAATATTTACATTGTCAAAGTTTGCATGTTTTTATGGGTATCATGTTGCAACCAAAAAACAAACCAAAGCATGTTGTAAAAGGTAGATAGGTGCAGGTTAAGAAAGGAATGAATCATGTTATTGAACAACCTGTTGTACAAAATGTTGCATGGATATACTGCCCTGGTCATGAAGGGGTCAGAGGCAATGAATTAACAGACTCATTGGCAGACAGTTCAGTGGTTGATGGCACATTATTGAAAAGAGATAGGGCTGACCCAATAATGACATTCATGGATTGACTACACAGTGAAGAAGATGACACTGGAGATGATGCACATACAAGGAATGACAAAGATGGGGATGACCAGGAGTGAGGGCAGAGGTGTGTCCTCTCTGGAAATATCACATAATTGACATCTAACTGGTACTTGAGTCCGCATACCTTTGGATGGCTGTTGGAATGGAGAACGGAGCACTTATGGCAATGTTCCTTGTGCTATGATAGTGGTTTCTATTCAAGAAGCAAAAAAGTTTCAGACCCATCTGCAGTACCAATCGAGCCCTTAGTAGATCAGTGAAATGAGTCATTTTAGAAGGCTGCTTTTCCATTAGAAAATAGGTCTTATATTGTCAGTGGACTTTAGTACTCGCATAAGCAGAAGATAAGTAATATATGTTCTCACCTTGAGAACTGTACAGTTGGTAAGCAGCTGCTCAATTAATATAAAATCATATCGTCTACAATGGAAGAACATCAAGGCACACAGCCTCAAATTAAAGTAATTCTGAGTCCAAATCAGGTATGGAATGATGGCTGTAACAAATTATTATATGAATAGTATTCTGCTAAAAGATTAGAACACTAAATTTAGAGTGCACACCGTGAAATCACATTTTTTTATATGCTTATATAGCAAAATTAACTGATATAACAAAATTATCTTATCAGTAGATCTGTAAAAACGGGATGAACATTATGTCATCCAAACAGATCTGACATAATATTTTCTATTGATAATGCATGTGCTGATTTGTAAACTGTATTGAGTTTTGAAAGGTGTCTGGTAATTTAAAGAGTGGTGAACGATCAGGAAAATTATATTATTTGACAACACTCCAGTCCTAGTAGTGCTGCATAGGAGGGAGTTTACTGTAATAGGAGAAATGTGAGTGCATGAAAACAGATAGGAGAGTGCTTACTATAATGGGAGAGTATGCATGAAAACAGATAGGAGAGAACTTACTATAACGGGAGAGTATGCATGAAAACAGAGGAAACATAATTGTTTGTTGTAGTGAAATGTTTAAAAGTCTGTGTCTGCACTTGTTTATCAGCTTATGATTATAACATTTCACATTTCAGGTGAAGTCTTTGATTATAACATTTCACATTTCAGGTGAAGTCTTTGATTATTTAGTAGCTCATGGTCGTATGAAAGAGAAAGAAGCAAGGGCCAAGTTCAGACAGGTTGGTTGGTGTTTGAAATTATATGGATTACTGTAAACTATCAAGCTGTCTTGGTAATGATGCGGGTAATTTATTTCAAGACGTTCTATAAAGTGTGGATGTGTTCCAAACTGATCTCCATACACTGTAAGCTGTGCAATCACACATGTTATGATGTTATATTAAAATTTCTTTCACTTTCATTAGAGGTACTGTTATTATATTGCATGCTCTCCGCCAAAGACGGGTGTAAATAAAACGGCATCAACGTATTTCCATTCTCTGGACTACATTCTTCTGGAAATCTAATAGGACCATGGTCATGCTATAAGAAATATCCAGTGGGAGTTTGAGAATAAACGCTGAAGAAGTAGAAGAATATTGCATCTTCTTAGAATGTTATTACTTATGTTGGTTGCCAACATTTTGCTTTGTCTTGCAGTATTTTATTAAAAACATCTAATTCTGGACTTTTAGCATGTACCGCCATATGAACTCCCACTGTCCATGGTTACGTTCCTTGGCAGAACCTCAGCATATTTCAATGGATTTGTGTGTGCACCAGTCTTTGGATCCAGGAAGTACAGTGAATGATTCACAGTTTCGTGTCTGATGCTGTCTAGTTTCCACTGCATCATATGCACACAATTTATCTGATATCAGAGTATTTCTTTGATGAATTAGTTCAATTATAATAGGTAGCAAAGTGGTTGCTAATCTGTCTGGTACAGACATCATAGAACATGATTCACGAAGACACTGCCAACAGAATAGATTCCTGAAAAAATTTAAACAAGAATGTTTAGTTTCTATGAGCAGTTTTAATTTATTGTAATTTCCTTGTATACAATTCACCAAGACCAAGTAAACAAAAGTTAGTGAGACAATGCAGCTCTATATTACTATTTTTATAAACTATTTTGAGTTGTTTTTCTCTCTCTTAATTTCCACACAAGAATTACTATTGGTGTATCCGCCAGGGCAGCAATCCTGGTAATCCATCTTGTTTTTTGCTGGACAGTATATTGTATTTATTTTCCAGTATTTTGCTCTTCAGCATGGGTTCGCGGTCAGTTTGAATTCCATGATATTGGGCCAGCTAAATCCACCACCCAAACTTCATTAGTCGCTCTTACAGACAAATCAGTGTTTATATGGTGTTGATTATTCATTTCATAGTACTTATATCTTTCCATGAATTTAGTCTGTTAACCCCTCTGTTAAAATGTCCTCTGATTTAGCATTTAATCTATTGAGAATTATCTACAATATCTTTTCTTCTGGAATTAGTGATAAGACTTATAGTTCTTATATATTTTCATGATACAATGATGAAATCCGTCTGAACGAAAATTGATGGCGCACTTATTTTTCATAAAATGTCACTCAATAGTTAAATTACTGTCAATTACATTCTTCAGGGACAAAATAATTTAAATTGGAACATTAAATAAATGTGCTGCTTGAAGACAATGGCAGTACCTGCATATATTGGTCATCTAGAATATAAAGCTGCATGCAAAAATGCTTGTTCATTTGGTTATTGAGATATTAAATGAAGTTTAGAACCAATCATTATGAAACACTCTGCAGATGTTTGTTCATTATTTTTGTTTCTGCGCCATACATTAATGTAGAATAGATGTAATATTTTATAATTCTCATTTTTAGTTTGTGATTTGTTTTGATGTTAATAATTTCCTCATATCATTGAAAGTAATTTTAGCCATTCCTATTCTCTTTTTAACTTCTGGATGGCAAAAGTATAAAAGAGCTCCAATTCTCATAATACTTAATCGTTCCTAATAAATAATCGAAATGAACAAACAAAATACTTAAGATTAACAAGTTTCAGGCTGTGAGTGTTACCGTATTATCTTATTTAACTTTCTTTTTTCTTTTTTTACCCAGATTGTGTCCTCAGTACAATACTGTCATCAGAAACACATAGTCCACAGGGATCTGAAGGTATTCGTTTTCACATAACTATAGCTTTTATATGAGATTTAATTTGATTGTATTTTGCATGCCATTACTATATCCCTGTGATAGTTATCTGGGTTGCACAACAATGGTGTTCAGTTTCTGGTATATCAGTTCTCTACTGAAGAGTGGAGTTCATTACTGTGTTGCGAGTACTTTCAGTTTGCTTAAATGAACTGAACACCTGTGAGTGCAGAGACATTGGTACTAACCAATTTTTTAAATATTTAATGTCATTGATGTCTATGTTTATTAAATAGTCCTTTTATGTTCTGTAGTTTTGAGTTGGTTAGAGAGGTGGCTACATCTGATTGGTTATCTGGTTTATGATAAGTGGTTAGATAACTGGTTATGGATGTTGGTGATTAGCTGATTCCTGATAAGTAGCTGGAGATATGGCTATGGCTGATTGGTTAGAGAACTAGTTACTGCAAATTGGCTATATATTTATAACTGATGCAGTTATTTTTTGCAGAGCTGTGTCAGGATTGGTGGTTAGAGAGCTATGTTAGGCTGAGAAAGAAAAATAGAGAAAGCTTGATGAGCTTAAGTTATTAATTAAGACAGATGTGTTAGGGTAAGTTACGAGTGATGAGAGAGCAGATAGGATGGCTGCACACGCTGTTACTACGGCTGTTGGTGGAGCAATGGATCGGGCATACATTTTGAATGCCCTACAGGAAAAC
The DNA here is from genome assembly GCA_034231615.1 of Meghimatium bilineatum. Taxonomy (NCBI): domain Eukaryota; kingdom Metazoa; phylum Mollusca; class Gastropoda; order Stylommatophora; family Philomycidae; genus Meghimatium; species Meghimatium bilineatum. Next base: position 51,820,703 of record CM067313.1, read on the forward strand.
GCACGAATAAATGACTATTCTTCTTCAGCATTCATTCTCAAACTCCCGCTGGATCTCTATCCTACTAGATTTCCAGCAGGATGTAGTCCAGAGAATATAAATGCGTTGTGTCGCCGTTTTATTAGCACCAATGGTCCGACACATCCGTCTTCGGCGGGGGAAATGACTGTATGGGTGATGATGATTCTTGTTCCATGGCTGGAATAAGGGAGCTTGGTTTGAAATGTGGTGTTGCTAGAAAGGAATGGTTTCGTGAACGAGTAAGAATGATGATCAATCAACAGCGTACAGGGACACATCAGTCAATGTGTAATGGTGGATACACTCAAGGAGAGATCTGAGCACCTATGAACTTGTCCGGAGTGCAGTGACGATGATCCAATGACTAACTAAGTAGATAGCTGACTTTTTATTGTGTAGTGTGCCCTTGATTTGTGCTTCACATCTACTATACATTAAATCTACTTTAATTCTTTCATACGAGCAAGACTGTCTCTGCCTACATAATTCTCTTATGTAATACTTCCAGTGACATGTGAACAGCACTACCTCTACCAACTCAATTCTCATACTTCCAATGACTAGTGACATATGAACTAGACTACCTGTAACATATGAACAAGACTACTTCTACCTACTCAATTCTCATACTTACTTCCAATGACCTGTAACATATGAACAAGACTACTTCTACCTACTCAATTCTCATACTTACTTCCAATGACTTGTGACATATGATGTTCTTCATGTTTACTTTATACAGGCTGAGAATCTACTATTAGACAGTGATATGAACATTAAAATAGCAGACTATGGTTTTAGCAACGAGTTTGTTCCAGGCAACAAGCTAGACACATTTTGTGGCAGTCCTCCGTATGCAGCACCCGAGCTATTTCAGGGTATGTCCATCATTTGCTATATTTAGCTTTAATTTTTGACTCTGCTTTCATTCAAGATATATTATTTTATTTTTTCCTAATTGTGTTACCTTGTTTGAAAGGGGAGCAAAGAATGTCAAAACATGCCATGCATGTTGTAGGAGGCAACTAAGGAAATTTTAAGGATTTGATGGTGAAAAGGTATAGAGGATTGACTTCATTGTGCTTGAATTAACCTTCATATGTACTCCATCCCTCTCAACGAAGCAGCACACTACCTGCTGAGAGTACCACTCATAATGAGTAAGGCAGTAGCTTCAAGCGATAATCCACAGGGATCTCCGAAAAAATCCACTTTATAAACAAGTGGGATTCGAATCCTCGTCCTCTTGAGCACATAGCTAACAGCTTAACCACTCAGCCAGGGAGACCCGCAGATGGGATATTTGCTGTCCCATCCCATAGAAAATCAAAGTGAGTGAAAAGCCGTACAGAAGTTGGATGTGCCTGACTAAAATGTGCAGAAAATCTGTAAACAATGACGCCTCCTTCTATTCTTCATACTATATAATGCTAATCTGTTGGAATTTGAGAATCGAGACAGAAATATGTTTGTGTAGTTTGTTTGGGAAAATAAGAATTGTTGTATCTGTTGGAATTTGAGAATCGACACAGAAATATGTTTGTGTAGTTTGTTTGGGAAAATAAGAATTGTTCTATCTGTTGGAATTTGAGAATCGACACAGAAATATGTTTGTGTAGTTTGTTTGGAAAATAAGAATTGTTCTATCTGTTGGAATTTGAGAATCGACACAGAAATATGTTTGTGTAGTTTGTTTGGGAAAATAAAAATTGTTCTATCTGTTGGAATTTGAGAATCGACACAGAAATATGTTTGTGTAGTTTGTTTGGGAAAATAAGAATTGTTCTATCTGTTGGAATTTGAGAATCGACACAGAAATATGTTTGTGTAGTTTGTTTGGGAAAATAAGAATTGTTCTATCTGTTGGAATTTGAGAATCGACACAGAAATATGTTTGTGTAGTTTGTTTGGGAAAATAAGAATTGTTCTATCTGTTGGAATTTGAGAATCGACACAGAAATATGTTTGTGTAGTTTGTTTGGGAAAATAAGAATTGTTCTATCTGTTGGAATTTGAGAATCGACACAGAAATATGTTTGTGTAGTTTGTTTGGGAAAATAAAAATTGTTCTATCTGTTGGAATTTGAGAATCGACACAGAAATATGTTTGTGTAGTTTGTTTGGGAAAATAAAAATTGTTCCGACATGTTACACATAGTCAACATCCCAGATTTTCAAGTTTACTTGAGACAGTCCTAATTATTAACACTGTGTCACAGTTAATATTCTTTCTGATATCAAAATATTACAGTTGTGCGCTTGTAAAAATCAAAATTTAAAAGAGAGAAATAAATCAGAATTTACAAGAAATATACTTCAAAATAAGACATGTTAAAACTACATACTACTTTTGCTGTCCTTTATCATATGTACATGAATACATATAACAACCAATTTTTTTAATGTTTACATTGTCTCACAGCGACAAGCAATGTTTTGTTTACAAATATTTACATTGTCCAACAACAAGCAAATCTGAAATATTTACATTGTCTCATAACAACATATCTAATTTGTTTTTAAAAAAAATACGATTTGACAGTTTTGGTTGCTAAAAAACAAGACTTCAACAGTTCTCGCTATTAAAGAATAAGAATTGACAGTTTTGGTTGCTAAAGAACAAGACTTCAACAGTTCTCGCTATTAAAGAATAAGATTTGACAGTTTTGGTTGCTAAAGAACAAGACTTCAACAGTTCTCGCTATTAAAGAATAAGAATTGACAGTTTTGGTTGCTAAAGAACAAGACTTCAACAGTTCTCGCTATTAAAGAATAAGATTTGACAGTTTTGGTTGCTAAAGAACAAGACTTCAACAGTTCTCGCTATTAAAGAATAAGATTTGACAGTTTTGGTTGCTAAAAAACAAGACTTCAACAGTTCTCGCTATTAAAGAATAAGAATTGACAGTTTTGGTTGCTAAAGAACAAGACTTCAACAGTTCTCGCTATTAAAGAATAAGATTTGACAGTTTTGGTTGCTAAAAAACAAGACTTCAACAGTTCTCGCTATTAAAGAATAAGAATTGACAGTTTTGGTTGCTAAAGAACAAGACTTCAACAGTTCTCGCTATTAAAGAATAAGAATTGACAGTTTTGGTTGGTAAAGAACAAGACTTCAACAGTTCTCGCTATTAAAGAATAAGATTTGACAGTTTTGGTTGCTAAAGAACAAGACTTCAACAGTTCTCGCTATTAAAGAATAAGATTTGACAGTTGTGTCTTGCAGCAGTAAACAGTGTGCCACTACTGTGTGCATGCACTGCTCAGTATCTTCATACCACACAGTTTTTTTGTTTGTATAAACTAGTCTGTGATTTTATAGATTGATTATTTATACCACATTGATGACTTGCTTGCAGGTAAAAAATATGATGGCCCAGAAGTGGACGTATGGAGTTTAGGTGTTATTTTGTATACATTGGTCAGTGGATCTCTTCCGTTTGATGGACAAAATCTCAAAGTGAGTCATATGCATATGTGGTAAAGTTAAGAATGTTAGTTAATAGTGAGTTAATTGGTTAGTCAATCATTGCACATGGAACAGTACATAATAAGTGAGACTGCTGTAAAACTATAAAAATAGCGCTTACATAAAACACAAGGTCGATCAGCTTTGCCATGATATCCTACTTCCTGGTGGCTGGGTGAGCCCTGGAGTAATTTGTATTTTAAACCATGAATAATGAGTGGATTCAAAACCTGGAGTGCTGGTCAGCAGACAAATGTCTTAAAATTACACTACTGCCCCCTCCCTGCATGCATACATGATGATAATGAACATATCCCTTTAGCTGTGAGCAGGTAGCTATTGACAGAATATATGATTTCTGACAAGTGTCCTCAGTTACCTGCAATGCATGTTGTTAGAATGTATGAAAAATCATGCCCAAACCATTCCTTGATATTATCCAATCCAGGATTTTTTTCTTTATCCCCTCTTCTCTACTGATGAGAAATGTGACCAAAATGCAGGACACATGGCAAATCAAACAAGTTTAGCCTATATTCTGATAGTCTATGCGTTGATTGTAAAGTTAATCAACATTGTGTTTTATGTTAAGTACTATGGAACAGTCCAAAAGTGCTCATGTCTCTTCAGTATGACGAGACACAGATGACAATGACAATTAAAGTTTTTGTTAACTATCTTTCATCTAATCCCACACTGATGCTCATTTTGGCTGTACCATATTTCAAATCTAGATCCTTTATTCAGAATATAGCAAAGAGATCATCTCATTCATACGTTAGGATAGTGTGCAGCATGTATTTTTGAATTTATAATCTGTATGTGTAAACCATAAGCGAAAGTTAGAATTACATAGCTAATTATGCCTTTGTAGGCAGGCAGCACAGACAGCTGAACATATCCTGCAAGACTGCAATACACTAAACCAGTTAAGGAAGAACACTGGCCCACAGAGATGGATATCCACAGAAAGATGTAGGGGAGCACTGAGGAGCTTTCAAATACAGCATCATTTATTAAGAAAACAGGACTTGCTGTGTAGACATGTCGAACTCTGAACAAGAAGAAGAAGACATAGCTAATCGCATCTTACAGGAAAAATATCTAAAATGAACATGGTGTGCAGATGTGAGGTAGGAATATACAGGGTTCTAGGAATACAAATAGAAAAGAAGGAGGCAACTTTGATGCATTGAAATGTTTTATTTCTCTGAATCAATTCCAATACACTCTTAACAAACACACAGATTTCTACTTTATTTTAAACCCAGAAAACTTTTTTTATTTTTAACTGTTTGTTGTAAGATAGCTCTTATTATTTACTGTCAAATTGTAAAGTTTTCTGTGAAGATGGATGTGTCAGGCCATTGGCACAAATAAAACAGTGACACACCGGCATTTCCATTCTCTGGACCACATCCTGTTGGAAATCTAGTAGGACCATTGTCCTGCTACAAGAAAGATCTGACCCTACGGGAGATTAAGAATGAATACTGTAGAAGTAAACAGTTTGTTGTTTTATTATCAAGAGTTCATACCTCTGGCAGCCAATTTAAAGTTGAGGTAACCTGTTTCAGTGTTTGCTGAGTCTGATGACAATTTGGTTCGTGTGTGGGGTTTAACCTGTTTCAGTGTTTGCCGAGTCTGATGACAATTTGGTTCGTGTGTGGGGTTTAACCTGTTTCAGTGTTTGCCGAGTCTGATGACAATTTGGTTCGTGTGTGGGGTTTAACCTGTTTCAATGTTTGCTGAGTCTGATGACAATTTGGTTCGTGTGCGGGGTTTATGTTCCAATGTTTGCTGAGTCTGATTTTGTTCTGTTCTCAGTTGAAAACTTTATATAGAACTTGTACCAGAACGGTGCTGGTAAGAACCGTGTACAATTCTCTGTCTATCCATGGTTGCATCTTCATGTGTTTTTTTTTTATAGACATAGCGTGACACAATTTGCTTTTTTTGTGTTCCTCTCCTGACAGGAATTACGAGAACGTGTTTTACGAGGCAAGTATAGAATACCTTTCTACATGTCAACCGACTGTGAAAACCTTTTAAAGAAATTTCTGGTATTAAATCCCATAAAAAGAGCGAGTTTAGAGGTAAGTTGTAGTTGTTAATATTACATTCAATATAAAAATGTGAGCTATTATCCACACACTTTCTCTTGTATACATAGGTCGCAGTCGAATCATACATACATTTTTATATCTGTATTGTACAACAAAACTGTATGTACACAGACAATAATAGTAATAGCTGTAGTTTATGTATAGGCCTATATGCAACAGCAATAGGAGTTTATGTATACGTACAGAAGCAACAATAGTGTAAGGTTAGGCCATTGACCAGCAAACCCGGATTACCTCTGTGGTTCATGAAGTATGGTACCATGGCTAATGCTCTGGAAAAATTGAGGAATGATGTTATCGCTATTTAGCAAATGTGGTATGTGATTCTAGTTGGACTGTTTGTTAGTTGTCGGATCATCATCACTGCAAACTGAGCACATCTAGTTGTTCCAATCTCTTTCTGAGTATATTCGCTATTACAATTCTGACAGTACCAGTCCTCTGCTGGTCAACCATCATTCTTCTGCCCCCTCCAAAAAGTTCACTTCTAGCAACACTGTATTTCAAACTCTGTTCTTTAATCCTGGCCATCGAAAATGAATCATCATCCATCTAGTTCGTTCTCGCGTACTATATCTCTTATGGAGTTCAAAACTTAACTCGATCAATTGACCCATCGCCTTGTGCCACCATTGCACATGACGCCAGTTGATCTGCTCTTTCATTACCTCAAACACCCGCATGTCCCAGCATGAAAATAAATGTAACTACTTTCAACTTCGCCAGTCGTAAGGCCTCAATTTACTGTTTGTGAACAAGACCCACTTGTACCTTCCTAATCATACTCATAGAGTCAAGATGCAGACCTTTGCTACTCTGTGCCTACTCACTCAAATGCCCTGGTCACAACCATAATCTCCATGGTGATGCTACTCATAGTCACAGCAAAGGCCCCACTCTCCCCCCTGATCACTTTACCTGAGCACTGAACTGTGACGGCCCAAGCACTGCAAATCATATGCCTAATCACAGAGATCCATCAATGTATGTAATCACATCTCCTTCTTTGGCATTCTCACTGGCCAAAGCCTGCACCTCTTTCTCCACAGCCGTGGGACACCATTCTCTGCTAAGTGTTATTACTACTCTCAAACAAGTTTCGAAATATGTGGATAGAGCTATCCATTCTGCACCTGCCGCCACATATTGCAATCTGCACACACTTTGTATGACATCCTCAGCATGTCCCATCTACAGCTTACATCTGTTACCTTTAACTATCTGTATTTATGGAATGCAATGGATGTTCCTTGTCTGCTTGTATTTGAGGGTACTCCTGTGCACAGCAATACTGTAATCAGTGCTCTGCCGTTGGATAGCAGGTACAGTATAGCTCTTGTCGATGTGTCTCTTGTGCACCCAAGAATGATACACATTGCTGCATTCTGGATTCTATTAGTCTTTAAATCTGAGTTTGGCTAAGAGTCAGAATTGCCAGTGCATATTCCATCACAGCTACCACCAAACCCTGGTACAAAAGAAATAATCTCTGCTCATACTGCGCAGCAGCCATAACCTTCATTACTGCTAAACCTTTGTGTGCCCTTATGATAACGTGGTAAGTTTGATAAAGTCAGACTGTTTCAGGTCAACTACTGACTAGAAAATTGAGCACTTAAGGGAAACTATATGCTTGTACTGTGACACTAGTTCATAACTCATTTTATCGTTACCTTTATGTATTACATGCAGCAGTAATAGTAGTTTATGTGCAAATGTCACAAATTATATATTTATGTATAGGTCTAAAACATATTACATATTTTATGTGCAGAGATTAAATCAACATGTTAGTGTCCAGCTACTCAAGTGGCAGAAGATTACAGTAGAAATATATGTACAATAGAAATAATAGAAGATATGCAAAGTAACTAAATTTGCAACTAAAGTAGTTTAGTTCTGGCACAGTAAAAGTGGCAAATTGTGCGTAGGTGTCTACAAAAGTGTCAAGCTGCAAGCTTGTTATATGCACCCTCAAATATAAACTCATCAAAATAGATGAAAGAAGTGTACATTTGCTATCCAAATATTTGCTACTTATGAAGTGTTCAGGGCCTTACTTTGCATGTATGTATGCATATAGGATTTTTACAAAGAATAAGACCCAGAACCAGCCAGAGGAAATCAGAGGAGTGCCACACTGGAGACATCAGTACGATAAGACCTCCAAGCAACTTTATCCTTAGCAATTTGGAGAAGTGTAGAAAAACCATGCTTAGACCATTTCTTGATGTTATCAATCCAGGATTTTCTTAAACATCTCTTTTTCTTCTACCTTCGACTGTTCCTTTAAAATAATTTTAGAAAGTGAGTTGAATCTCGTTACATGTCCAAACCAAACAAGTTTGCGCTGTTTCACCAGTACCAAGAGTGGTTCTTGAATATATTTGATATATATCCAATTTAATTATAAATATTACCATAATAAACCAAGAATCTGTGAAATTTCAAGAATCAACAATTTGTCAAAATTGTATGCTTTCTGCAGTCTTTAACCAGATTGTGCTGTGATTGTAGCTAAAATGTAGACTGAAATGCTGAGTAGTGAAGGAGTGTTTCCTAACTGAAGTACAATCTGGCACAATTATCGTACTGTGAAGAAAAAGAGACTGATATTTGCTGCATCTCGTTCTTTGGAATTATGAGATGTATCACATAAATTGTTGGTGTTATTTACCTGGCAGAAATAGAATATGCATTTTTACACTTACTAGTACTATCAGATGTGATGTACCGGTATATACAAAAAAAAATTTGCTGGCATAACCTGTTCAGGACATATATATATATATACGTTTAGTAGTTTGTCATTGCTTTCTGAACAGTCCAGATGCACAATTGCCTGCGGCGGGATTCAACCCGGTACCTTTGCCACCACAGATGTGCAATGTACCATACCTTCACAGAGCTTGACATGTATATACAACCTTAAATTTATTGGTAAACATAGTAATGTGTCTGCCTAGATAAAATTATGTTGAATCACAATTGTAACTTGATTTGATTTGAATTCTCACAAGTCAGGTAACTTAACACTAGGAATATATTGGTATTTTTGTTGGACTTGCCACAGTTTATTTGACATTACACTTGGAGCAAATTTATACATGCTCAGCTTACCCCAGTTGACGTTGAAAGTTATTCATGCTGGTAGTTTTGATATCTCACTGGTTAAACAGTCGTAATTCTACCCTTCAGGTTACCAGATCTCACTGGTTAAACAGTCCTAATTCTACCCTGCAGGTTACCAGATCTCACTGGTTAAACAGTCCTAATTCTACCCTGCAGGTTACCAGATCTCACTGGTTAAACAGTCCTAATTCTACCCTGCAGGTTACCAGATCTCACTGGTTAAACAGTCCTAATTCTACCCTGCAGGTTACCAGATCTCACTGGTTAAACAGTCCTAATTCTACCCTGCAGGTTACCAGATCTCACTGGTTAAACAGTCCTAATTCTACCCTGCAGGTTACCAGATCTCACTGGTTAAACAGTCCTAATTCTACCCTGCAGGTTACCAGATCTCACTGGTTAAACAGTCCTAATTCTACCCTGCAGGTTACCAGATCTCACTGGTTAAACAGTCCTAATTCTACCCTGCAGGTTACCAGATCTCACTGGTTAAAGAGTCAAAATAGGTACATCATCTTGTGAAAAGAGGAGAAATGCAACAGCGGAGAGTATCTACAAAGTCACGAGAGTAGACCAAAAACCATTTACAGTGGTCATTCTATGCCTAAATTGTCCAAGGATATTTGCGACCAGAATAGGGATTACTAGCCATCAATGAACTCATAGTTGAGTAGATATCTCTAACTGAATTTTAAAAGTGGATGTAACAAGTGGTTGTCATCAATCATCATCATGTGATGGACGAACAGCAATGTAAGAGATGAAGGAAGTTTGGGGTTGGAGTTGGCTGCCGTAACCTGTAAAACTTTAGGGATGGAGTTGACTGCCATAGCCCGTAAGTGACTCAAAAGACATTCTGAGTTGAATGTGTCAAATTTAAAAAGTACAGATATTGCAACCAAGCTATAAGCCATGACTTTGTTCATTCTGTTCTCTGGACTACATCCTGCTAACCAGCAGGAATGATGAATGTGTCACCTCTTATCTGTCTGGACTACATCCTGCTAACCAGCAGGAATGATGAATGTGCCACCTCTTCATCTATTGTCTGGATTTTGTATTCTATGATTGATGACATGTCTTTTTGGGGTTTTTTAAAAATGTCTTTCAGCCATTTGTTGATGGGGCTCGAAAGGGAAGTAAAGAATAGCAACATTTTTTACTGCTCATGCATGTCAAGAGGCAGATGACTACGGGTGTTTTGGGGTAGAGCTGGCTGTCCCACCCTTTATTGGGTCAAAGTGACACAAGCCATGCTGAAGTCGGATGTGTCAGGACAAAAGGCACAGATATTGCAGCTAAGCTGTAACTAATAACACAATGCATTCTGTTCTCTGTACTACATCCTGCTGATCTACAGGAGTTTGAGAATGAATGTAGAAGAAGAATAAATTTGTCCTTTATATTCTAATAGTTTGTCTATATTTTGTATATACAGAAAAAACAAATATATATATATATATATATATATATATATATATATATATATATATATATATATATATATATATATATATAATCTGCCGCAGGAAATTGTGCAATCAGACCGTTTAGAAAGCAGTGGAAAACTACTGAACGTATTTATATTGCTTAGAAAATCAAAATAGCCAAAAATGCTTGGTTGATTGCTACATTGTGAATAGGTTATGCTACCAATTTGTTTATATATTGTAATTATATGGTATTTATTGTATACACAGTATCTTCTACTGCAGTCATGTTCATATGTTAGATTACTTCAAATAATAATGTACAATAACGATAGTAGCCACTATTTTTCTTTCAGATATTAAAATTTATGAAATAGTATCGCACCAGCCACATTTTACGTCCCAGGTTTGTTCTGGTACCCATTATTTCATAAAGAGATACTAATAAATTGCTAGTATTTGCAATGTTGGAACAGTTTTATAGCTTCTTAAGAAAATACAATTTGTGAAACATAAAACGGGGCACCATACTGTTATTCAGTACAAACTAAAGACTGCTCTTGTGTCTGACTCAGACATGAATGATGACAGTGACAAGCCAACATAGTTACAAACATGGTGTGAATCAACTGCTGGAGGAAAACGTATGGCAAGATGAGAAACAAAGAAGTTTCAAAACCGGTCCGGATCATATCTGGGAAATGGAGATCAATTGAATATACAATTGGAGGAAAGAAGAAAACTATCGCAAAGGGGGATAATCTACAGGGAAAGACCTGGAAGAAATTGTAAAAATTAAATAATGAAAGTTCTCAGTGATATTGACATCATGTGGAAACACCAGGAGTGGAAGAAGAGAGAACAGTCTAGACTGAGAAAGAATTTGCTATACTACATACTTTTATAAAAGCCAAGTTTGATTGACTTGCGATGTATTATTTTCAAAGTACTAATGATTTCATATAAAGATGTTAGTATTGACAATGTTTGCAATATTATCCCCAGATGCATGATGTGACAATGTGTGTATATTTATATATATATATATATATATATATAGATACTTTGAATTTGTTTTATGATGTATGCAAGATATCGCTCCAACAGAAATAGTAATAATACCACTTTCTCATGATAATTCTTCCGTCTGTATCGCGACTGCAGAACATTATGAAGGACAAGTGGATGAATTTAGGTTATGAAGACGATGAGCTTAAACCATATGTAGAGCCACAGCCAGACATTACTGATTCTGCAAGGATAGGTAATGCCTGCCAACGCACAGCTTTGGAGTTCACGCTTCATCTTTCAGCGCAAATTTAAAATTAATTTTCCCTTCTTTTGTTGCATAGCCAGTTTGTCACCAGTTTGTGTTGTAATGTGTTAGAAACAGATTGTGTTGTAATGTGTTAGAAACAGTTTTATGTTGTATGTATGTTGTACAAGGAGGGCCGTTTGCATGCTGCATGTATTACATACTATATATTGAATGAAACTCTTATTCCAGGCACAAGGTAAAGTGCTTTCAAGGAAGGTTTTGGACTTCAAAATGTCCTTCCTTCTGTTTCCAGTTCTTCATCAGAAGCAGCCATAGATGTTAGACAATATGTTTACAGCTGTATACTTTACTAACATTAACAAATTAGCACGAGATTACTTTAGGCTAAGGAAGTAAACTCTACAGAAAATCTGGAGCGGAGACTCTAAGGCAGTCCAATAAATGATCTGCAGTTCTGTTTGTTTCCAAGTGTATAGACATTACTTTTCACCAATCAACAGAGCCAACAGATGGTTAGTGCAAATGGCAAGGCACTATCACCATAAAACAACTAGCCCAGGGAAAGCAGTCATCGTGTGTGTGAAACATAAGGATTATATGTCTCTGTAATGGAGACTGGCCTGCTTCCTGAGGTTACGTACAGAAACAAAATACCATCACCTTACCTCTACAGTTGAAGAAGACATGCACCTACCACCACCTGGTACAGGAAAGAAAGAATGAAAGCTCTCAACCGCGGGGATTGGCTAATTTTAAACTCTACTCACCTCTATCTTTTGTTTTACTTTTCATTTGTAATCAACAGTTTGTATGCCAGCAGGTTAGTTAGTTTGTCAAGGGCCCTCCTTTGTGTTGACAAAAATGCGAAATCTACTTCTCAGATGACATTTATTCTATTGTTCAGACTATAATGAGAGACCGCTGGATCAATATGGGTTATGAAGATAGAGAATTAAAGCCACACAAAGAGCCCTCAAAAGATGAACTAGACCAAGTTCGGATAGGTAACTGTTACATAACATTCCTCTGCTTGAGATTCCGTACTGATCTATCAGTTTGCTGAATCTGGATACAAAGAGCATTTCAGCAACAACAGAAGTAGTGAATATTTTAGTCAAGAGTTTCAATAAACAAATTAATACAATGAAAATTTTTTAATCCGAGTTATTGTTTAGGTTATGGTTAGTCTATTCTGAGTAAGAGTCTCGTATAAGTATTCCGCATATCTGGAGTTGATTTTTTTACACTGACACAGCAGTAGTGAATATGCTGGTCAAGAGTTTCAATAAACGGATTTAACAAATCATTTACAATAAGAAGATTTTATCCCACCTGAGTTATTGGAAAGTTTAGGTTACAGTCTATTCCGATTAAGAATGTCGTATAAGTATTCAGCAGCTCTAGAGTTGAATTTTCACACTGACTTTTGAGAATTTTTCAAAACATGAGCGGAGAATCAGATATTATAAATGCCTTTGTAAATTGAAGCTCAGTGAGGACCTTCAGTTAAAGCCTCAGCCTCCATCCTCATACTGGATGTAGTTGTCATATGTTGTTCCTCCATCACAAGTGATGATGGCCATTTTTATACATCCACTTTTGAAAATTCAGAGTTATGTCCTTGATTATGAGTTTGTAGATGGCTAATGAGCCCTATTTGATCTGTAAATGTCCTTGGACAGTTTTGGGCAAGGAATGATCTCTGTAGACGGATCTTGATCTATCCATGACTTTCTAGCTACTATCTGCTGTTGAGCTGCTGCATTTCTCCTCTTTTCACAAGATGATGCTCTCTTTTTGATTGTAGAGCGCCATGTAGATCTATTTGTGCAAGTTCTTCCCATGTATATTGGTCTATTTCAAAGGCTTTCAGTGAGGTCTTTAACGAGTCCTTGTAGCGCTTCTTTTGGTCACCTTGAGATCGTGTACCATTCTCCAGCTCACCATAGAGAAATATCTTTGGCAGACGATGGTCTAGCATACACACCAAATACGATTTCAATGACCACCCACTTGTGCTAGCTATAAAACCCTAGCTAGAATTCTCATCACCATGGACAGATACATTTGGGAACGTCTTCTTCTCGTTCGCAGTTTGAAATGTCTACACAGCAAGTTCTGTTTTCTTAATAAATGCTGCTGTATTTGATAGCTCCTCAGTGCTCCCATACATCTTTCTGTGAATATCCATCTCTGTGGGACAGTGTTCTTTCCTTAACTGGTTTAGTGTATTGCAGTCTTGCAGGATATGCTCAGCTGTCTGTTCTGCCTGCCCACAAGGGCACAGTGGTGATGGGACCAATCTTAGTCTATTTAAATGGCTGTTTAATCTGTTGTGTCCTGTTCTGAGGCGGAAGATAATAACTTGCTCTGCTTTGTCGAGATAGTGGTAATTGTCTTTTGGGTGGTCGACTTTCCTGATGGCTTTGATGAGGGTCTTCTTTTCTTGGTAGGTGATTTCTTGGTCTTTTTGTTCCTGTGTTGCTCCATCCTTTGCCAGTCTGTCTGCCTCTTTATTTCCTGGTATGCCACAGTGGGATGGTATCCAATGTAGTACTACCCTTCTTTGGATGCTCACTTCTCGCATGGCTTTCTTCAGGTCTGGCAGCTTATCGCTGTCAAGGGCTTGTAGGACAAACATAGCATCAGTAAGAAATAGGAAACAATGTGACATGCATCATACCCTGTTGTCAGCTATCAGTTGATTGAATGCTGTTTTATTCTAGTGGCACAGATACGTATCTTGCAATATTCTTCTGCTGCGGGCATGTTCTCAAACTCATGCATGAAGGAGTACAGGGAGGCTTTATATGGGCTTTGGAAATAAAGGCCGCTTTGCCATAGCAGACGCCGCTATATAAACAGGAAAGATTTTGATTGTAGATCCGAAAGAAAAAATCAAAATCATGTTCCAGTCATGGATTTAACCCAGAACCTCAAGGGTTTGAGAGCGGCCTTCTACCACATGGCTATGCTCTCTATCCAGTTCCACAGGTAACTGTGTCACAAATTTGTGTGCCCTAACAACACACAGGAGAAAGCTTGGTTTATTTGTGTGTAAATAATGAATTCCTTTCTTAATATCTCGGTAGCCATTAAATGAAATAAACTGTAATATCATATTTGGTTTAAAGCACCTCCTGTTGTTTTTTGTTGCTGCGTCTCAAACTCTCACCAGATCTCCCTTGTAACAGAATGATCCCAATAGATTTCCAGCAGGACGTTTCAGGAGAACAAAAATGTGTTTTTGTCTCAATTTTATTTTCACCAGTGGTCCAACAAATCTGACGTCAGGGGCGTAACATTTAAAAAATTTAATTAATAGCGGTTACAGGGATTACATTTCTATAATCGAATTCTATTAGAAACACAGTCAAGATGTTTAGGGTATGTGATGAGAGAGCATAACTTGAACATTTAGTAATCACTAGAAAGATCAAGGGAAGAAAAGACAAATAGAGAAGTAGCTGAGTGTGTTATCATTGTGGCATGAGAGAGGTCACCAACTGAACTTATGAACAAAACAAAAGACAGATTTTTGTTGAGGAACATGATCATCTACACCCACTCGGCATGGCACTTGATGATTAGAATTCAAGAAACACTCTTCCCATTTAAGAAGTGAATTCATTTCTTATAGCTGAGACAGGAAATAAACTTCATAATAGAATTCTAAGAACACTCTTCCCATTTAGAAAGTTAATTTCTTTCTTATTTTATAGCCATTACATGGAATAAACTTCATAATAGAATTTTTTAACACTTTTCCCATTTAAAAAATTGAATTTCTTTCCTATAACTGTGGCACAATATAAACTTCATAATAGAAAGCAAGAAACACTCTTCCCATTTAAAATATTGAATCTGTTTCTTGTAGTTGTGACTTGGAATACAAATTCTTCATAATATTAAGTCTGATTATTCAGCATTGTTTGTTGGAAATCTACATAACCTACAGTGTATGACTGTTGTCATTGATTCTGTTTGCACATACTTGCATGTTACTTTGGCTTATTCTGTTTATTTTTAATGTATAAGCAACAAACTTTTTGAATGGCTCATTGTTTACTTCACGTCTGAACAGCTTTCAAATGCTACTTCTGCTTTAGGTGCGCATATAAATCTTTGAACTATCGGCTACCTTCTCGTTTTATTTCTCAACCATCAAATATACATTTTATTGTGTTATTTTTGTATAGAAAACAGATTCTAAACAAGGTCTATACACCTTCATAGGTCGTGGGTACTCAGACCCTTAATTTTGTTGAAAATAATTTAATTAAATACTCAACTTTATCATTACTAGCTATAATTTTATAAAAATACAAATATTTGATAACAAGCAGAAAAAAGTTAGTGATGTTTCTATAGTGGTCCCTCAGAAATAAAACCTCTGTTTTCATCTTAATTTGTTAGTAGTTTTATTGTATGCTTCAGAGAAAACTCAGCTTAGTATTTTGTTGTGAAAGAAATGCTCTTTTTTACAATTATAAATATCTATCTATATTCAGCTGCGCCCAGCACATTTTTTATTAATAAACGTTTATAGCTAAAATTTCATAGTCTGACTATGCATGATCAATTTTGTGCATGTCTGTGTGTTGCCTGTTTGTTTTAATGTCTAGTAACACAATCTATGCCATGCTTCTTATGTGTTGTGATCTATTTAATTAATGTTAATAATAATTAATGTTTCTCGTAGTAGGTCAAGGCATCATCATCAGGTAGCATATTCCTGATAATTTAATTAAGAAAAGCAACATCAGCGTAGGAGGGAAAATCAAACTTTATAACTCATTAGTGCTTTCTATTGTGTTGTATGGTCGTGAGAGTTGGACGCTCACTGCGGACACGGAGAGATGGTTGCATATCTCAAATATAAATGTTACAGATGAATTCCTCAAATCTCACTACAGAGAACATAAGACAAATGTGTCAATAAGAAATAAAATAGAGATGTATACAAGAACCATTACTTTCAATAGTGAAATGATGAAAAATTGCATGGTTTAGACATGTATGTTGACATGATTCCTTGTCAAAAATGATTCTACAGAAAACAGCTGCATCAGATGACAAAGAAAAATGTGGAGAGACAACATCAAGAACTGGAAAATACTGAATCAAGTATAAAGGTTACTATAAAATCCTAACTATCACTGTTAAAAAATAAATAACGCAATATAACAAAGAACAAGAACAATTTTCTACATTATGGTCCAACAGGAACCTTTTTCAAGAGCACATGATAAAAAAAAAAAAAATCATAAAAATATTTAAAACTGGTATGACTTAGACATGTTTTTCTCACCACAAAACAATACCAAGTGAAGACACACCAACGCATGTCTAGTAAATGATGAATTATGTGCGTTCAATATGTAAGCATATGTTTGTGTATTATTGATAAACAGAACTAGCCATAGATTAATGGACAATTGCCAGGGGTGATGAACTAATATGTAATATCAAGTAGAAGCCCATAGTATAAGATGAAAAATGCAAAAGCAGAGTTGGGGACCACCAATAAGCAATGTCAAGATGGTGGGAGGAGGAGAAGGCAAGAGAATGAAAACATTTATGAAATTTGTAGCTGGGTAGGTTACTAATAGACGTAGAGACTATATAAATGTGATGGGAGGATCAGTAGTTGACATTGTCTGGAACAGATGTTTCATTACAAATATACACATACCCACATACAATTACACTACTATATATATATATATATACATACCCATCTGAATATAAATGTTAATACATATATATATATATATATATATATATATATATATATATATATATATATATATATATATATATATATATACCAAAAAACAAATATATATATATACCAAAAAACAAATATATATAAATATATTTGTATATATATATTTAAAAAAAATATATTTATATATATTTTTGTATTTTTCATCTTATACATTGGGCTTCTACTTGATCTGATATATTACCTATTATTTCATCACCCTTGGCAATTGTCCATTAATCTATGGCTAGTTCTATAAATAATACGCAAACATATGCTTACATATTGAACGCACATAATTCATCATTTACTAGACATGCATGGTGTGTCTTCACTTGGTAATGTTTTGTGGTGAGAAAAACATGTCCAAGTCATCCCATTTTAAATATTTTTATGATTTTGTGTGTTTTTTTATTATGTGTATCTTGAGAAAGATCTCTGCTGGAACGTAACGTGGAAAATTGTCCTTTGTTTTATTGTTAGTTATTTATTTTTAACATTAATGGTTATGATTTTATAGTAACCTTTATACTTGATTCAGTATTTACCACTTATTCGTTTGGTTACTGCTGCACTCTCCATTTTGTCCGACATCCTCTGACATTTTGGTTATTTATATCAAGAACTGGAAATGTCCGAATTTGTCCTCACTCATCTACATCACTGGAGATAAAAATCAATGGAGGACTGTGTGTGGATGCGTCCAATTGGGTACCCTTATGACCCTGGTGTGTTATGGGCTTATGGATGTCCTGGGCAGGATGTAACAATTATCACAATTTTCGAAACTCCTGCAAATCTTGTGCCAATCTTCCTGCGTCTGTGAGTGTCATGTGCAGGTGGTCTTTGATATCTTACGTCCATCTTCTTTGTGGCCTACCAATTTTTCATTGCTCTGGTAGAATCCCCTCCATTATAGAGTTTCTTCTTTTCTAGACCGTCATATTTTGCCAAGATTTTGTATTTTCTATAGAGAACCTTGTTTAGGAAGTTTTATTTTACTTTCAGTTCTCTCAGATGGTTAATCAATTTGATTTTTGATTATGCCGAGGGGTATATGCCATCATATTTTTCCACAATTCTCTGTCTCTTGTGTTGTTAATAAGTTCAGTTGGTGACATTCTCCAATGCCATGATGACATTACATCCTGCGACTTGTTCCTCATCTCGTCTTCCCTTGATTTTTTTATGGTGAATAATCATCAAATTTGGATCTATTCATGAACATGTCCTGTAAATGTCTGTGCCTTTAATTTTTTTTAAATAATTTGTCTTTAAACTATTTATGTGATGTGTCATTTGTAGAACGTTTGTCCTCACTACCACTCTGTAATACTCTTGGTTCTATGCAAGCCGTCAAGCCTCTTCTAGTGTCATATTCAGATGGATTTTGTAGTCCTGTGTCCATCATAGTCTTGTTCTGCCACATTTTCTCTTTCATGGAACCTTTCCCTCCATAATTAAGCTTTCTAAACTTTTTTCTTGTTTTTTTTTTTCATATGTCCACAATAGACTAGCTTCTGTTTAAAGTATCTTGGATGTTGCCTGTCCAACATTTTCTTAGTTTACCCTTGAATCTATAACTAGAGCTTGTATGTGATTTTGTTAGATATCTTGCTGTGATTCATTCTCAGAACTATTTCATTTGCTGCCTCTCAATATATTCAATACCAGATGTTGTACCTATTCTGATTGTTCAAATAGCTATACTTATTGGACAGAGTTAGGTCATCAATATTTTGATCATATCTCATGACTGACTTGTCCTCTGTGACACTTCTTTGACACCAGGTGAGAGTCAAGTCATCTGATTGTCTCGTGACTGACTTGTCCTCTGTGTCACTTGTTTGCCACCAGGTGAGATAATCTAAAGGTTGGTGATGAAATCAATGGATCATGTTTCTGTACTGACCATAACAGCTCCCTGGGTCAGCATAAAGAACCCAGTTGCCTCAACATCTTGGTGTAATGAAGGTTGCCTTGCCAATTAACAGAATATCATAAAGACTTATTAAAGCATAAGGGGCAACAACTTAGCGCGTGACATTCCCATGTGTATTCTGTGGCAGAACTATCACTCATGGATGGGCAGATTCGATCGTAGGTAGTACTGCCCTGTTCACACCACTTCAACTCCAACTGCAGCAAGCTTACTTCAGACCGTCTGTGAAGACAAATAAGGTCATATAAACAGACATGTTCATCACTGCATCTTTATAATCTACAAATTTTAACATAAGTTAACATGGGTATGCTAGTGCCATACATCAATGAACAAAATTACAAAAAAGGGTTATTAGGTTTAGTAGATCCAGGAATTAGGGTAATAAAGTTTTGCTAATACTTAATGACACACACAAATATGTGTGTCTCTAGTTATTAGCAAAACTTTATTACCCTATTCCTGGATCTACCTGTTGAATTTCAGTTTTGCGCAGTAAGTACATATTATTACGTTTGGGAATGAGTTGAGATTTTTTGAAGTTGAAACTTAGAAAATTATAGTCATTGTTGTGAATGATTATTGTTTGTTATGTTAGATATAGAATATTATGTGCTTTATATTCTGTGGTGTCTGTGTGTAAAATATGCTAAGAGGATGCCCATAAATTATGGCAACAATTCCCCTATCCCCATCAACAACAGCTATGACGAATCCAGAGACTCCCCTCCCCCTGCTTAAATATATAAAATAACACTTCTTCTCTTCCCTCCACCGTGGGGTTGACATAATGTATGGACAGCCTCTAACTAAATCGAGAGAATGCTGCAGTCTTATGTATTGCAGTCTGTAGTTACATTGCAATATCATATGTAATATATGTAAAATATAATATATACTTTCACCAAAAAAAATACATACCGGTATATTAATTTTAAAACAAATACCTATGTGATTTATATAAAATACATGTTGATATACACATTGTGTTCCCATTATGGGATTGAATGTTGACAGGAATTATGGGATTGAATGTTGACAGGAATTACGGGATTGAATGTTAGCAGGAAATTTACCATTGTTAAATTTGAGTATAAATACAATCTGGTTTTGTTTTCCTTACGTCATTTGTCATCAGAAACTTTCTCTGTCCATGCTTTGAAAAATTCAAAGGATTAAGAGTAGATATTAGTGGTATTTATAATTGCTTTCTGTCTCCTGTGTTAAGAGTAGATTTGGGTGGTATTTATAATTGCTTTCTGTCTCCTGTGTTAAGAGTAGATATGGGTGGTATTTATAATTGCTTTCTGTCTCCTGTGTTAAGAGTAGATTTGGGTGGTATTTATAATTGCTTTCTGTCTCCTGTGTTAAGAGTAGATTTGGGTGGTATTTATAATTGCTTTCTGTCTCCTGTGTTAAGAGTAGATTTGGGTGGTATTTATAATTGCTTTCTGTCTCCTGTGTTAAGAGTAGATTTGGGTGGTATTTATAATTGCTTTCTGTCTCCTGTGTTAAGAGTAGATTTGGGTGGTATTTATAATTGCTTTCTGTCTCCTGTGTTAAGAGTAGATTTGGGTGGTATTTATAATTGCTTTCTGTCTCCTGTGTTAAGAGTAGATATGGGTGGTATTTATAATTGCTTTCTGTCTCCTGTGTTAAGAGTAGATTTGGGTGGTATTTATAATTGCTTTCTGTCTCCTGTGGATCCCATAGATCTGTTGCCCTGGACATGCTTGTTTTTGTGGTAATGCAAGAGCAGACAGAAGTGCATCTATTATTGAGAATGGAAAAGTCGGACGTGCTATAGTTGTTTCGTGAACATCTGCTGGTTGTGGACAATGTAATAGATGGCACATCAGAGAATTAGATTGGAAGAATTTGCTATTAAGAGCTGTATGATTAAGAAATGGAAACATGAAGAGCAGAGAAAGAAGTATTTTTAACCAGAACACCATATGAACTATGTTTGGCACACTGGAGTGACTGAGCAACTTTGAGTGCTCAAAGTGTAATAAAATCTGTCTGTAACTAATGAGCATTGAAATTGAAATTGATTGTAATGCAGTTGACAAAGTATAGCAGCAAAGTCTTATTTCATTCAAAAGTCCTTGATTGTGCACGATATACACATTATATGGACGTGAATCCATTTTTATAACACACTAGTAGAAAAAGGTGGAGTAGCACAAGAATAACAAGACCAAGAAATCACCTATCAGGAAAAGAGGACCTCATCAAAGCTGTTAGGAAATTTGACCACCCTAAAGGCAACTACCACTATCTTGATAGAATTGTGCAGGTTATCATCCTCCACATGAGAACTGGACTCAATGTCTCCGTAAGGTTTTTATCATCCTCCACATGAGAACTGGACTCAATGTCTCTGTAATGTTTTTCTGCTTTGCTGTAGCACAATAGTGAATTCATATTAAATTGTAGATTTTAGTGGCTCAGTGTATAAGGAGCTGAACAGCCAGACCAAGACTGATTACATTATCACTGTGTTCATGTGGGCAAGGAGGACATATCCTGCAAGACTGCATTATCCTAAACTAGTTTAGGGAGAAACACTGGTCCACAGAGACAGATATCGCAACATGTATCAAGAAAACTGGACTATCTGTGTAGACATGTTCAACTGTGAATGAGACGAAGATAACACACTAGTAACTTAGTGTCATGACTAAGGAGACGGGGTGAACCTACAGGAACATTCATTTTGGAAATAATGTTAAGATATGGTAAATGGATGGATTGTAACAACTGATGGTGATATGCTAAAGTGGCCAATTCTTGGAGAAAGATAATTAAAAAGTAGAAAGAAGCTATCATTTTAATTGTGAAAAGATTTGGAGAATGGTGTAACTACAAGGTAAAATTTATTGGATACTGCAGGGGATCTTCTTCGTCTCGTTCAAAGTTTGACATGTCGACACACAAGTCTGGTTTTCTTAATGAATGCTACTGTATTTGAAAACTCCTCAGTTCTCCCATACATCTTTCTGTGTATATCCATCTCTGTGTGCCAGTGTTCATCCCTTACCTAGTCTAGTGTAATAGTCTGCAGGATATGTTCCGCTGTCTGTGCTGCCTGTCCACATGGACACAGAAGTGATAGAACCAGTCTTAGTCTATTTAAGTGGCTGTTTAGTCTGTTCTGTCTTGTCCTGATACAGAAAATGATAGCACAGGAGATGACAGATAAAATCTACAAAATATGAGTCATATCTATTTTATGTAAAGTAGAAAACTTTGTGTTGGTCTTGATCGTGTCCACGATAGAAATAGTAGTATTGCATCCAACATATTCTATTGTCATCACCAGAACTAATGATCAGTATGAACTACAACAGAAAAGATATTGAAGACTCGCTAAAACTCCAACGGTACGACGACATTCACGCTTGTTATCTTCTACTGGGCAGACGTTCAACAGACGTAAGTAATTTAGTAAGTGTCGCTTTTTTCCTCCCTTACTAATTATAACTATGAGGGTGCTTCAATGGAAACCTTAAAATGTGATAGAAATTATAACAACTATGACATTGTCTTGTAACCTGTTAAGGAGGTCAAGAATCCTGCGCATTCCATCTTGGTGCATATGAACAACATTATGTCATACTGGCAGTTTAAAGTTTGCTGCCTAAGATAAGCACCAAAATGGAGAAGCAATCTGTTGTCAGTTTTTGAATCATTGAAGAGTTGAAAGCTATAGATATTTATTGTCTAATGAATGTCCAGTATGGTGATGCATGCCTATACATTCAGCAAGTGTATGAGTGGCGTAGGAAATTTATTCTATGTTCATTCTCAAACTCCTACATATTAGCAGGAAGTAGTCCGGAGAATGAAATGCATTACATTATGGTCTATAGCTTGGCTGCAATATCTGCACCTTCCTGCCTAACAATCAACTTGGTGCCACAACAACTAGACTCCAGTCAAAGTTCAGCATACAACATCATCTATGATATTTGCTACATAAGCAGCCACAGCTTTCAGATCTGATGAGAAGATAACACCAGGGGGTGTATGAGTGGTTACAAACATGACCAAGATCATTTCTGTACTTTTTCAGAATATATTCACTAAAAACAGTGTCTAAGGTTTTCATGTGAAGCACCCTCACAATTTGTGGTATGTTGACCTGCTCAATTACTATCTGTGTTCTTTTGTTCCTACATGTTGGGCAAATGTGGCCTCATCGCGTGATAACAGTTCAAGTTTTTTTTTAGTAGGTTTGATTTATTTGAGCTTCCGCATTGCGGAGATAAAAAACATGCATCGTTTGCTAGCGCTAATTCCATCTTCATGTAATGCACTTAGAGGCACTTCCCAGGGAAGGGGGGAGTAAAGGCCTCTCAGTGCGTTATGTGAAGATCGATGGATGCTACGTTGTATGTGTTTCTAGCTAAAATTCATTTTGTTAAATAATGTATGAAAATTAGTTCTGTAAAAATAGGCCACATCTGATTAACATGAACCATTATTTTTTATTTCTTTATGTCTTTAACCATATAATAACAATAACAATATAAGTCATTAAGCATGTAGGGGGTGAGACATTTGATGCAGAAAGATCTCCAGATCATCTGTCATCCTGATAAGTTTGGAAACTTCACCCTGTGTCCATTTTTTTATATTGTCCAACCAAGTTGTCTTCTGTCCACCATATATTCTTCCTCTCCTCCTCCCTCCAGACAGTACCTTGAAGAGCAGCCTTTGATTATTAAAGAATGTTTTGACCTGTGTCCAATACCACTGGTGTTTAGAAAATTTCATGTCCGTCAAAAGTGATTCTTGTTGACCTGCTATTCATGAATACTAGCATGCACAAACACATTGGTCTTGTGTTTACAGTAACAGATACCCATCACACATCTATATTATTTGTTTTCAAACATCTTTATTCTTCTGTGAAAGAATCTATTTAAGGATTAACTTATATAAATCTATGGTTTTGTCAATATTTCTATATGGCTATGAAACCTGGACTCTATGGACTTAGAAGAAGAATCCAGGCATTTGAAGATAACGGTTATAGATGAGTGTTGAGTATCTGTTACCAAGAACATACGGCCAATGTATTTGTGCATGATAGAATTAATGTATTAGCAGGTCAACAAGAACTATTGTGAAACTTCATCAACTCGGGTGCTGCTGGCATGTGATAAGACATTCCTTTAGGATAAAAGTTCTTCAAGGTATGGTGGAGGGAAGAAGACGGGGTGGACAGAAGAAGATATGGCTGGATAATATCACGGACTGGATAAGTTGTGGAGATCTTTCTGTATTAAATGTCTCTATGTGACACCCTTACGACCCTGACTTTGGGTTGTGGGTTTTATTATTATTCTTTGAATCATAATCCAGTGAGTAATCAGTGACCATTATGTCAGGTAGCTTCTTGTACAGCAGAAAGTTGATCAAGACTGACTAAGTAATCAGTGACCATTACGTCAGGTAGCTTCTTGTAGAGTAGAATTTGATCAAGACTGACTAAGCAATCAGTGACCATTACATCAGGTAGCCACTTGTAGAGTAGAAATTTGATCAAGACTGACTAAGGAATCAGTGACCATTACGTCAGGTAGCTTCTTGTAGAGTAGAAAGTTGATCAAGACTGACTAAGTAATCAGTGACCATTACGTCAGGTAGCTTCTTGTAGAGTAGAAAGTTGATCAAGACTGACTAAGTAATCAGTGACCATTACGTCAGGTAGCTTCTTGTAGAGTAGAAAGTTGATCAAGACTGACTAAGCAATCAGTGACCATTACGTCAGGTAGCTTCTTGTAGAGTAGAAAGTTGATCAAGACTGACTAAGTAATCAGTGACCATTACGTCAGGTAGCTTCTTGTAGAGTAGAAAGTTGATCAAGACTGACTAAGTAATCAGTGACCATTACGTCAGGTAGCTTCTTGTAGAGTAGAAAGTTGATCAAGACTGACTAAGCAATCAGTGACCATTACGTCAGGTAGCTTCTTGTAGAGTAGAAAGTTGATCAAGACTGACTAAGTAATCAGTGACCATTACGTCAGGTAGCTTCTTGTAGAGTAGAAAGTTGATCAAGACTGACTAAGTAATCAGTGACCATTACGTCAGGTAGCTTCTTGTAGAGTAGAAAGTTGATCAAGACTGACTAAGCAATCAGTGACCATTACGTCAGGTAGCTTCTTGTAGAGTAGAAAGTTGATCAAGACTGACTAAGCAATCAGTGACCATTACGTCAGGTAGCTTCTTGTAGAGTAGAAAGTTGATCAAGACTGACTAAGTAATCAGTGACCATTACGTCAGGTAGCTTCTTGTAGAGTAGAAAGTTGATCAAGACTGACAGCAGTTATTGCAGTCATATATGGACTTGGTTGGGTTCAATTTCCAGTGCTCTAGTTGATTATCTGAAGTCCTGTGTTTTACTCTTGACAACAGGCAATCTAGTTTGTTCAGCTATACAAATGTGTACATGATTGACATGGAGGAGACAGACACAGCATTGAGAAACACTGACCAGTTCATCTCAAAATAAAAACTTGAAACTTGAGGTTAATTATTGTGAAGTAGGATATGTTGACAGTTGCTGAACTAACCTTGTGTTTACATGAATGATTTGACAACTCTATACAGTTATTTGACCTTCATTTCATATGTTCTCACGGCACCT
Source organism: Meghimatium bilineatum (assembly GCA_034231615.1). Lineage (NCBI taxonomy): Eukaryota > Metazoa > Mollusca > Gastropoda > Stylommatophora > Philomycidae > Meghimatium > Meghimatium bilineatum. The sequence continues at coordinate 51,846,527 of CM067313.1, forward strand.
ATGGTAGTAGATAGGCTCCTAGATTGTGAGTTGAGGGGCGTTCTGACTATCCCTGTCTCCCCTTTAACAGATTGGAAGACAAATTTCAGATTTTTCATGAGAAAGTGTTCCAACACATAAAAATACTCGGATGACTGACTTTTAAAAAAAACATTCAAGATAATGCCCCCGACACACCATCCCTTTTTAAGGAGAATAGGAATGTCTAAAATTAATTTCAATGACATGAGAAAAATATTAACAGCTAAATAAATTACAAACTAAAAAATGTGAATTATATATGTTATATCTATATTATTCTCATATATTAATGAATGGCTTAAAAACATGGATATGAAAAAACAACTAGAAGACAGAATTGATGCCTTTGAGACTTAGTTAAACATGCAAGTTCCACCAGCCTTACATTGAATGCACAGACTATTGCTGTACAGTTTGACAAGTCTCATTTATTATTCGGTGTCTTTGAGATGTGGGTATATAGAAGAATAGGAAGAACCTTCATGTAAAGAGAAAACAAAAATGAGGTTCTGACAACACTGTGTATGAAAAAAAGAACTATTAAAGGAAATGCAAATAAAACAAATGAAATATTTTGGACATATTGAAAGACTTGACACATTGTTGAAGAAATTACTTGAGGGTAAAGTTGATCAGAGGCTAGCAAGAGGTAGGCAGAGATACAATTGGAGGGAAACATCACAAGATGGACAGGTTACAATCCAGCAGAGTGCACCACCAAAGCAAGAGAGTTGGAGGTCCATTGCAGCCAACCTGTAATGTGAAGATGTCACTTAATGATGCTGGAAATACTTGTATAGTCCAGAAAATGGATGCTGGTGTATGTGGCATGTTTATAGCGGTCCAGACATTGAACACACAGAAAATTCTAGAAATGATGACTTGTTGGTTAATTGGCCTGTGTCACAAACATAACTTGGTCAAATTTGCTGGTCATATGAAAGCTTAGTTAGTCTACAGTTACTGGTTGTGTGGCTAGATATATTAGTAGTACCTACAAACTCAGGGAACAGTATGTTCTCTACAGGACATGCTTCAGTGATGCTGTAGTCACAATTCAATTGAGTGATCAAAAAATGGTTTGGGAACAACACTGATAAACAGGTTGTGATGGAGAGTCTTGTCTAAAAAAATGGTTTGGAGACAACACTGATAAACAAAGTGTATAACAATTATGCGTAAAGTGACTTTCATTTTTGTGCCGGGACATACAGGAGTCCAGGGTAATGAGAGAGCAGATAAGTTGGCTGCACACGCTGCTACTACGGCTGTTGGTGGAGCGATGGATCGAGCAGACATTTTGAACCCCTTCAGGAAAACGCACGCACAAATTACTGTATAAGTGATGATGACTCTTGTTCCATGACTAGAATAAAGGAATTAGGTTTGAAATGTGGTGTCGCTAGAAAGGAGCAGTTTTTTTTAGCGAGAAAGAATGATGGTCAATCAACTGCATACTGGGACCATCGGTCAACGTGTAATGGCAGCAACACTCAAGGAGAGATCTGAGCACCTATGGACTTGTCCAGAGTGCAGTGATGGTGATCCAACAACTAACTAACTAACTTATAAACAGGTTGTGATGGAGAAGGTGTGTCTACTAGCACCATAATATGATTATGGACTAACACTGAAATGGGTAAAACCCTGAATGTGTATATATCATTGCCAAAGTGAAATTTGCGAGACCATTAGCAAGAAGAATAAAACAGTGACAATGCATCACTATTCTCTCGACCACATCCTACAGGAAATTTCTGTAACAAAGGAGATCCAATGGAATTTTGAGATTGAATGCTGAAAAAAAATATCCATGTCTAGGTTCATTAGAGAGCAGCTCTATGCTGAGAATGAAAAGCTGCTTGCTCTGCTGTATTTACACAGAGTATGATGATTGAGTTTTGTTAATCTTTACACAGAGTATGTAGGTTGGGTTTTGTTAATCTTTACACAGAGTATGATGATTGAGTTTTGTTAATCTTTACACAGTGTGTAGGTTGGGTTTTGTTAATCTTTACACAGAGTGCAGATTGGGTTTTGTTAATCTTTACACACAGTGTGTAGGTTGGGTTTTGTTAATCTTTACACAGAGTGCAGATTGGGTTTTGTTAATCTTTACACACAGTGTGTAGGTTGAATTTTGCTAATCTCTACACAGAGTGTGCAGGTTGGGTTTTGTTAATTTTTCACCACCCATATCCATAAAGTGTACTAAAGTGAAAACCCATTTCCTGATGATGAAGAAACAAGTGTCTTACGTACTTGGCCATCCATTCTTAATGGGATTGTGCTAAGAAGAGTTGCAGTGAGCTGCAAGAAATCTAGTAAATATGTGCACTTTTTTTCCACATGTCCGTCTTGTGTTCAGGCTGCTCCTATGTGTGCTCAGTCTCTTTCATCTTGCAGAAAGTTCCAGCATCAGGCTTTTCTTTTTATTCCAGTGTACTTTTCTTTCACATTTGGACACATTCAGACAGGAAGTCAGTCTTTACTCATCTTTTATCTGGTCTAGGGAGAAAAATATTACTACCACTAATATCTTCAAACATCATCAAACCAATAACCCTTCAGGGTTGTAGGGGTGTCACTTTGGAAACATCAACACACAAATTTCGCCAATGATCTTATAAGTTGCAGAAACTAGTTCATTTCACTGAGAGATCCATGTGTCACTGAAAGATTCTTTCTTCTGCCCTGTCTCAGGGCTGTTGATCACAGTACTGTTCAGTGAATAAATCCATATGACTTGTGTATGACTTCCACAGGCTAAACTTGGAATAGTGTGATGAATTTGTGCTAATTACTGGTAATACATTATAATACACAAATTGACGTTTCTACCAAAATGCCTTTATCGAGAACACAATATAACACTTGAGTAATAAATGGCATTGTCCACGTTCACATAATAATGACTGGACCCTCACAGGAGAATGAGAAAGAGCTGGAAGATTTGAAGCAACTTCTGTGAAATCTGTATACTTTTCAGATTGACAGAAATTGAGATAATCATCAGGGCAGAATATGCTATATGATGATTTTTAGGGAATTAAAAAAATATCTTATTTTTTTAGGAACAATGAGGGTTTTTAAAAAAAATATTTGATGAATCTACCATTGAACAAAGATTGTAGGGATCAATAATTTTTGTTTACAGCTGGAAGGCAGTGACAGGTCGGGCAGCAACTTATCTCTGCAGAACACACGCTTGTCTTCGCGACCACACGAGAACAATAGCTCAGGCCAGTCTCCCAACAAAGTGACCCGCAGCCAATCTGCTACAAGTAGCACAAACAATCAGAAATCTCGACGACACAGTCAGAGTGGGGAAAATAATGGCAATGGTAATATCATATTGTATGAGAAATGTCTGTTGTGTGGTTGAGATTTCTGGTGTTTGTGCAACAATTTGAAGTTTATGTGCTATATTTATCATTTGTGTTTTGTGAATGCTTTATGCGTGACATTTATGATTTTAGTGAACTTTTTGTGTGTGATATTTGTTATCTGTGCATGGAATGTGTCATTAGTGATTTACATGTGACATTTGTGGATAACATGTGACACTGTGGTTATGTGGTTTGTGTTTGAAAATTATGGTCGTAGTTCTGTAGGAATTGAATTCCAAGACCATACAAAGTAAATGATATTCTAATTGTTGTCTAGATAAATAATGAAACTATACCATATCCCGGGCCTACCTTTCACACTTTAAAAAACGTTTGCGCCAACCTAACATTTTTAGTTATTTTGTGATGCCACTCTGCTGGTTTATTCCAATTTACAAAATGGCTACCGTAATTATGCCGAACATGCCTTCAACTGATACAGAAGCACTACACATGTTAATATGTGAGGAGTGCTTCCGGAGGAAAAGATATTCGCAAAATGACATGCTATAACATTAACTAACTATGCTATCAGAATGGGCAACCATAACAGCACAGCAACACTTGAAACGATATCAGACCAAGTTCCTGTTGCGATCTAAGTAACAGGCAAACATTAACATGTTCTCATCCATACTGGAGGAAATTAATACATACTGGCTCCCTCCCTAACCCCAGTTTGTTCCCACCCATATAACTCTTCTAACCAACTCACCCTTCTATCCCTCATATACAATCGTCCTAAATAAATTTATTAAATAAATAAATATGCATCATCTGATTTATAGAGCAAAAGGAAATAATCAAAAATAAAAGAACACGTTTTGTTTCCTTTTTGAGTTATGTTTAGTCTCACATTTCGGAAAGACGACTGGCACGGGATATGGTATAGAACCTAAATAATATCACTACTTACTAGAGCATTTTTCTTGGTCCACAAGATCATCCTCTACCAGAGCATGTTGCTTGGTCCTCAAGACCAATGGCACATAAACATTATTGTTAATCTTAAACAATATTCACTTCTTCTCCAGGTTCAGGCAGTGCCAGCGCATCTCAGACTCAGTCAAGCTCTTCTAGAAGAGCTAACCCTGATGGTACTACCACAAAACAAAGTACACTTGAAGAAAGGATGGGCAGAGTATCATTAGCAGTGGCAAACAACAACAGTGGTGCACCTGTAGTAACTTCTGAATCTCCTAAGGTAAGTCTGACCATTCATGAATTTGTGTCCCATTTCTCTTATTCTTCAAATCATCTCATCCCTTTGTGAACTTTATGCAGTTTAAAAAAAATAATGGGCAGTGTTTATTGTATTGTACTGTGGATACAGTACAATTCATTAAATAAAGGTTGACATAAAACTAAGGGTGGCCAAAAAATGGCCTGCAAAACCATTTTAACTGACCTATTAGGCTATTTTAAAATTGTTATGTATTCTGGCCCGTGAATTCAAAGTCATAAATCACAGGCTATCTGAGCCAAACTGTAAAGTACACTACTATCTGTGATTGGGAGGAAATTAGTACTTCAACCATTGATGTTACAAGTTGAAAATGTTGTTGTCCATCGCCAACTTTTGATGATCAACATTGGGGACTTTGAATATGGCAAGCCTTATAATTTAGAGAGCTCAGTGACCGCTACTCAACATTATTTAGACTTCAGAGGGCTAAATAAAAAAGCTTGTTTATTTGCCCCCATGATACTCGAATAATCCCTAATGATGCCTCTATGATACTCGAATAATCCCTAATCCAGCCCCAGACTAAAAGTAAATTGCCCAAAAAACACACCAGCTCTCATTGATAAAGTATTTCCCTTATTATAGTGAATTAGCTGACAGGGTGTGAACCTGTGTAAATTAAAGAGCAGGTATTATAACAAATCACTTACGATTGTAGAGGATGAGTAACTATCTATCTAATGTGCTCACTTCCAGTTTGTCTGAAGGTCTCACTATTTAGTTACCAGATCAACCATTAAGCAACGGTCAACTCTCAATAGATGACATGCAAGTATATTTAGGGTTTTTTTCTTGTAAGTCCCGCAGCATTTCATCTGTACAATTACGTTTCCGTTTGTGGTGCATTATTCAGAGAACCTGAACCCAGCATTGCATATCATGCTGGCAGAACCAATGAGCTCAGCCCTGACAATTGACCTTAGTTGTTCGTGGTGCCCCAGTTTCTTACTGAATAGATGGCACATGGGATTTGGTGAAAATCAACTCTGCAGGATGTAACAATTCCTTGGGAGAGCTCAGAACCAGGCAACCTTTTTTAGCCCAGCCTAGAGAGTCAACATTGGATGATAGGGTATGCATAGCTGGGTTGCTATTGATACCTCGACAGGAAAGGTGCTTGACTGAAGCTCATGACTCCAATTCTGCATGCTGCGTAAAAAAGTAGAAATGCCACAAAACCTCAGGAATTTCCCCCTCTACTTAAGATTATGAGACTTCTTCACAAAGCATTGCAGACCACTGATCAACGCAGTGCACACTGCTAAAAGTTGGGAGTCTTCTGGGTATGAGATAAAGCTCTGGAGAAACTTTGAACGTAGGAAGTAAGAGTTCATTGTTCATAATTCCTGAATATTGAAACAACTATTAGAGCGTTCTTGCAGCAGCAGTTCATGAAACAGTGTTTTTTTATCTCTGTTTGTAATCCTTTTTTTGTTGTTGTAGAAACATCACGTTTTAGTCTATTAGCACTTGCAGATCATTTTGTTTGAATTTGGCATGTACCATAAGAAAAGTTAAACATAGCGAAATTAAACACATGCTAGAGAATCTGAACATTGACAGCAAGGATTTAAGAATAATCAAGAACATGTACTGGCAACAAACAGCAGCAATAAGAGTAGGAAATCAATTTGGCCCTTTCAACAAATAAAACAAGGAGTCAGACAGGGATGCATGCTTTCACCAGACCTGTTCTCTCTATACAGTGAAAACATATTGCGTGCAATAGTAGATATCCCAGGAATATCAGTGGGAGGACATAACATAAATAATTTGAGATATGGGGATGACACTGTTCTGATTGCAAAAAGTGAGGAAGACCTTCAAAACTTAATTACAGTAGTAGTCACAGAAAGCAAAGAGAAAGGCCTCTTCCTAAATATCAATAAACAGAAGTAATGGTTATTTCAAAGAAAGAAAATAACACACCTTGCAAGATCATAGTGAATGATATAGTATTAAAACAGGTCCACCAATTCAAATATCTAGGTACAATTATTACAGCAGATGGAAGAAGTTCAACAGAAATAAGATATAGAATAGGACAGGCAAAAACAACATTCATAAAAAAGAAAAATATACTGTGTAATATGACCTTGTCATTAGAGGTGAGAAAGAGAGTTCTGCAGTGCTATATAACCCCTATACTAACATATGGGTGCGAGTCTTGGACAATAAACAAACTGGAAAGTGGGAGATTGGAGGCAACAGAGATGTGGTTATACAGAAGAATGCTGAGAATACCATGGACTGCCAGAAAAACTAATTTAGAGGTGTTAAAAGAGTTAAATGCGAAACGGACCTTAATCAAGAATATAAGAAAAAGGCAATCTTCTTTTTTTGGCCACTTCATGAGACAGGCAGGTTTAGAGAACATTATCACAACAGGCAAGATTGAAGGCACCAGAGACAGAGGGCGACAACGTGAGAAAATATTAGACAGTTTGACAACCTGGCACGGCAAAGAAAAAACAACGACTTTGATACATAATACTGTGGACGGAGAGCCATGACCGGCATGGCACCTGATGATGATGACCATAAGAAATATTCATACTTGTAGTATACATCTTGGTATATATCCTTAATAATCACTTCACTTTCTACTGCATAAATGTCATTTGATTGAGATTCAACAAAGACAGCAATCTCTCCTTCTTGACCCATCTTGTATTCTGTTGCATGTTGTTAGTATGCACCCTTTCAGACTTGTCTTGATGTTCATGTTTCTTACTGGATTGGTTGATTTGTACCAATATTGCATGATTTGAACTTTTTTTCTTCTTTTAGAATTCATTTTATTTTTGTTTTGACACATGCAACAACAAAATGACCACCAAAAAAAAAATATATATATATATATATATATATATATATATATATATATATATATATGGGGATTATATGTGCTATAATCCCCATAGACGTGCCTACATTTATTTGCAGAAAGTGAAATGAAATAAATGATGAGATAAGCAAATCTTTGTTTTTTTAACCATTTTTTTTTCTGTGGTTTTTGCCCATGGTGGTTGAAGGTAGAAATATTTTTTTAGGAGGGTTATAATATATGGGGGGGGGGGGCTCTCAGTGGGTGACGCACACATCTTTGCATCCAGTAGTAGTCCTAGTAGCTGTAAAAGACTTATTACATGTTTATCCGTCACTGGTACGCTCAACAAACTTATGATTACATTAACAATTTTGTATCAGTCGACAGTCAATGACATCACAGAATTACACAAAATTTGTGATCGTCGCATATTTTATAAAAAGCTGGAATATATATAGGCCTGTCTACAGGTTCACAGGTACTGTATTGTTAAATATCCATTGTGGATATTGTTGCATATCAATATTTGCATTTCTTATTATAGATAGATTTTTAGATCTTATACAAGCCCCAAATGACTGACTCAATGTTACTTTAGGGTGCAATGTCACGACTTGGGCAGTCTTCTACTTCAGAGGAAACTTGGCCATGGCTCTCTGGCAATCTTGAAGCATGCTGCAGATAAAAAGCTTGATTTTCTTCCAGCAGTCCAGGCATGGGTCTTCTGCAGACTTCATCACAGTGGAAATAAATAAATAATAGATACAGAGAGAGAAGTGGACTTTTGTGTCTGTACCGATGATCAGGAAGCACCACAGTGTAAAATTTCACCTGGACAATGATACACTCAAATTGGTTAAATTGTAAAGACACATAAACCTAATCCCTACTGTTTACACATGATTGCTTGCCCGGGCAGGTTTTATGAAGAATGGAAATTATAACAAACTCCATCTTGAAATTATAGGGTGAGGTAGTTAACCCCCATGCCCAATTTTCTGAGTTTCGTCCTACCCAACATTACAGGTGATAGTGTATGTTATTACTTGCTCCCCTTTCAGACCCTGGTAACATGCGAGGGATATCAAGATAATATTGAGAGTTCCAATTTAATATTTACATTAAGAAAAAAACTGGTTCCAATCCCTGTTTACTGGCCCAACTAAATGTACCCAAAATAGGGGAATCCCCTAAACAGGAGATGACACATGTAGTCTTATTTGTGTTTCTGATTATCTCCCTGGCGTTACAAACTAAAACTAACCCAGTTTTTATTCTTAACCCACCAGTGCAAAATACAACTGCCGATATAATCCATCAAAATTTTTTTGAAATTACAACCATTTTCAATCAGATTTTTTCTTCTAAATTCAGATTTCTTTTGCGTAGCCAATAGTGTTAGTTTGATCGACATGGTTCGTTTGTTTGCAAAGACGAATGTTATATGAACAAGGAATTTGATTATAAAATAGTGGCAGAGTAATCTAGGCCTAGTAATTGTCATTCTATCCCAGATATAATGTATCAGAAGTTTTCACAGGAATTCTAAGTCTAGTTGATAATGTTTGTTCACAATTTATCTCAGATACTACACATACACCAACAAAACTTACATCATTACATTCAGTAACCATTCCTTTATTTCCACACACAAACATTCTACACACAGCTTTAAAAACAAACAAGTTATTGCATTTTTCAAATACCCTCCATAAATCGCACATACTGGCAAAAAGAGAATGCAGTGGCGGGCGGAAATTACTGAATTTTAATGCAGTGTGGTGAAGGTTAACAGTCATGTCCTTACCGCAGAGTGGTAGGTTGGTTGGTTGGTTGCTGATCCAGCGGTCCATGGGCTCATGCCCTTTGACCCAGGAGTGGTAGGTAAACATCATAGTTTGTTCCCTGTTTCTAACTTTGCTTCTGGGAACACTCATTGCAAAGGTAATAGGAATATTATCGATCAGAGCCCAATTACGTAAGCCATTTTGTAACTAGGAATGCAACGGTAGAAATTACTTTTAAAAATATGGATCTGTGCTGAGTTCTTAAAAAGTGTAAAATGTAGGTCCAACAACTTTTTGACAAAGGATTGGACAAAAAAAACAAAAACAAAAATGGTGTGTCTTCAAATTAGAAGTTAACAAAATAATTATTTTACAAAATAAGATGTGAAATTCTCCTGAGTGCTACCATTTAATTGTGATGGAAGCAAATCTCATACTCTCTTTAAGTTGGATCATTCTCCATTCAAGTTGAATCATTTTTTATTTAAGTTGGATTATACTCTGTTCTTCTTCCTGTTCACATTTGCAGGCTGCATGGTACCATGGTTGCAGGTGCGCCTCTTGCCTGGTAGCTCTAATTTCAGCACTTGTGCTTGCTTGAACAAGACTGAGGTCCTCATTGTAATGGCACACCCAGTCTTAGTTTCAAGCATCTGTTGGCTGAACTAGACCCCATCTCCATGCTAAGGAACTGGCCTCGATGGGTTACACTCAGTTCAATTTAGATGGGTTTTTACCGCCGAAGACGGATGTGTTGGGCCACTGGCGCAAATAAAACGGCGACACAACACATTTCCATTCTCTGGACTACATCCTGCTGGAAATCTAGTAGGACCATGGTCCTGCTGTAAGGGAGATCCAGCGGGAGTTTGAGAATGAACGAAGAAGAAGATGGGTTTTTTATTTGAAGTTGAAGAATCAAAGTAATTGTGTATTCAATTATATAAACAAATGTACAGTGTTAAATTTCAGATATATTCAATTTCCCAGCTGAAAAAAGGGTAACAGGAGTTTCCTGAATTAGGTTACAATATTAAATATACTAAATAAAGTTTACATCGATTAGTTATTTTTTCCTTGCTGTCAAAGTACAGAGGATCCACGGGTGTGACAATGACATTGATTCTAGCAAGTTTCCCTGGGGTTAATTTGGGTTTTCTATCTCTCAAAAACACATTACAACATTTAGACAATTTTCCCTTCTGGGAATTGACATAACCATCGTACACAGCACAACTTGCATGCCTTCACTGGACCTGTATGTCTCTCAGATTGAAACTGTCAAGATCACAGACAACCACACAGACAATGATGCGGTCAGCACTGCCGATAAAAAACTGACCAGCATGGCTAAAAACTCTAATGACCCACTTAAGGTATGAGAACACCCATTAACATGATTATAGCTATATCAAGGGCTCTATAAGGGATGAGGAATTTAACTATTATACAATAACAATTCTTACTAACTCCCATGAGGCTCTGTAAGGGTTGAGACATTTACTATATATTCTCAATAGCATTACTACTATCTCGTCATATTGCTAACATTTATCAGCCATATTTATATACCATCTTAACATTATTCCTAATTTTACACAATTATTAACATAAATAATCAAAATGTCAGAGGATGTCCAACAAAGTCAGATAAATTATTAATCACCTACCTATAAGTGATTATCCTTAATTTATTATCACCAATTTTATCCTTGTGGTTTAATCAGAAAACACTATCCTTATTGTTCATATCTAATCTTATGTAATTTTATAAGCGTCTTTATAAACAATTAAAAAAAACTTGAAGCTTTATCCTTGTGGTTTATATCAGAAAAGAGAATCCTTATTGTTCATATCTAATATTATCCTTATGATATATAATTATTCATTCTGACTGGTTTAATTCACATTTTTCTTACAATCGTTATTCATGTTATTATTGGATATCTGTGAATGTTATTTAGTCAAAGAGTTCTTGTAATGATCATGTGGAACATACAGGGGAATAATAAAATAGACTTAGGAACAAATAGAAAACTTGTTCATGACCTACTCACAGAGGATGTGCAAGCACCCTAGAGTCACTTTGACCTATGAGACAGGACAGCCAACTCTACCCTAAACCTTCTTAGTCACATCTTTCTATCCCTTGTTCCATGTTAGATCCCATTAACAGGCAAGTGTAACTGTAATAGATCTTCCAACATTAGCATCAAATGTTAACTATAATGCATCTTCCAACATTACTTTTAAATGTTAACTAGAATAAATATGCCAATATTTCTATCTAATGTTAACATATATTGCAATATTACCATTCAATGTTAACTAGAATAAGTATGCCAATATTTCTATCTAATGTTAACATATATTGCAATATTACCATTCAATGTTAACTAGAATAAGTATGCCAATATTTCTATCTAATGTTAACAACATATATTGCAATATTACCATTCAATGTTAACTATCATGATTCTTCCAACATTACTATCAAATATTATATTTAACTTGGTCAAACTTCCTTGTGGTTCGAAAGCCTTCACCGACCACATTGTAATGGGATTGATTGGATATATAAGGTGTGCTAACATTTCTAGAATAGATTGCAAAGGAATGTTTTATACAGTAAATTCTTCTTCAATTATTATATAAGATATTGATGGTGTGTTAATGTAACAATATTTGCATCTCTTTATGCAGACATATTTCCTACCAACTTTCAGCTTATAAAATATATCATCTACCTTTGATTATCACAAGTTTTTAGACATTTTTAATTCACAAATTTTGTTCCAATTTTTATTTTAATTGTTTAAATTATATTAACCCTTTCACTGTCACACCATTTTAATCCCAAGTTTTTCCCACTTCTACGCCATTTTAATCCCAAGTTTGTTCCACATCCATGCCATTTTTAAGGTATGAGGTTTTGCGGGTAATTGTTTTTAGAAATCATAAAAAAATTAACCAATAACTTTAGAGATTTAAAACTTGCAGAAGACCTTCAGACAAAAATAAGCTTCTCCAAAAAAGTTTATCTTGAATTTTATCATAAAGTTTCATTTCCAATTTTTTTATGAATGCTTTTCTCTGCCAATGACAGTGTCACGTTCCCATTTTCAAAATGGATGCCCATCACTCCTGTGCCCATAGAACTATGTTGCATCAACCTGTGACCCTAACCACTACTTGAATAACAATCATGTTCTGTATCTGATTCAAAGTGCATTTTATCACCATTACTCTCTAAAAATTCCAGATCAGAGTGACTTTTTACCAGGTATCATTAGCTACATCACCCATTTTGAAGTGTTCATTGAAAATAAACTTTTAAAAATCATTAAATTTTCAATTATTAGCGCTTAATCAATCTACAAAGAACATACTAAAGTGTTACATAGAGTCCATACTGTTATATGGTAGTGAAGCATGGACAATTGAAAATATTGCAAAAAAAATCTGGAGGTCACAGAAATGTGGTTTTATTTTTAAAAATGTTGAAAATATCATGGACTGCTAAAAAGAGTAATGCTATAATTCTACAACTGGTCAACTCAAATAGAGAACTTATTAACTGTATTAGAAGACGACAATCACAGTTTCTGGGTCATGTCATGAGAAGAGGTGGGCTGGAGAACATCGTAATAACTGGAATGAACCAGGGTAAGAGAGACAGAGGAAGATGATGTGAAAAATGTTGGATGGCTTGAAAGCCTGGCATGATGCAGAATCATCAGAAACTATATTTAAATGTATAACAAACAGAGGACTGTGGAGAGACATGATCGCCTACGTCGGAAGGCATGGTACCAATGAATGAATGAATCAATCTAATAACCAGTTCTGCCATTTTGAAAATTTTTTAATAAACTGAAGTCCCACACTGAATAAAACCAATTTAGAGTCTGCAAAATTTCCCACAAAAATGTTATGTTTATGGATGAGAAATTTCATTTGCAGCATTGCAAGGAACTGTGTTTCAATGACAGAAGTAATCTATGGCTGTGCAAGTTTTAATAAATAGACTGATTTTGAAATAGTTGTGGTAGGCAGTGGTTTCATTCGTTCATTCAATTTCTCAATCCTTTGGGATGACGATTTTTGATTTTTTTTTACCACAAATGACTTAATGGGTAAATTTTGCCTTGGAAAATGAGCAAACACCAGAAGTTTCTTGTGTGTTTAGTCACCAATGATTATCTCACGATATAGTCAGATAACAAAATGTGTTGTGTGCCATGGTTTATAGATTGTTTACAGTATCTGAACCTTTCAATCGGACACATCTGTGTTCAACATGACCTTTATTGGCTAGCTTTGACCTATGAGATGAGCCAACTTCACTCCTATACGTCCTTAGTTGCCTCATATATGGCAGGTCATGTTGTTGCTATTCTTTTATCCCCATTTGGACCCCTGCTCCTCATAGATAATTACCAGAAAAATATGGGAAAGTAAAGGAAGTCGCTATTATGTTGACCACATCACACTCAACATGTTGTTTCATATAAAATGTGGAATTGAGCCCAATATATGTCTACAGTGGTGTCAGAATGGGCTAATTTTTTTAATTTTTACTCTTCTCTTCATATTTCAGTTTTATTGTTTGTATGCTGATACTATTCTTGTATCACACTATTCTTCTTCTGCATTCTCTCTCTTATAACCACAATGAATAAATCATGTAATTTCTGCCAGAGAGTGTGAAGTACGTAGTACTGCTAGTTTGACAGTTGAACTGTGTTGTTTGTTCCTCAGTTGGCGTAGTACTCTGTGGTCCGTACATCCGAGGTCCTTTTTCGTCATGCTTTTAATTTGGGCAGTGGGCTTCCCTAGCCAGTTACAGCCTGTCTATCTGTCTATAGCTGCTATGCGTGTGTGTAATGACTTTGTAGAGACGATTGTCATTCACGTCTATCTCGCACGAGGTGTTTCACAGTCAGTGAGCTTGTCTCATGTAATTAGACGTTCTGTGCCTGTGCCCATTGGGCACTGAACCTTTTCTCATTCGTAAACCTGGTTCCAGTTAAGGAAGAACTCAACATAAGAGTTGGACCCGGGCTATTTCGCCTTCTTAGCCAAGGTGTCGTTCACCGACGTCATGGTCTCCCAAGTCTGAGTCTCACCACGCGTTTTGTTTGGGAGCAAAGCGTTTTCTCAACCTAATTGACCTTGTTCCATTTGTGCCTGATCTCATTGGGTACGGAACCCTTTCTCTTCCGCAAGCATGTTTTCAATATAGTAATGCTCGACAGTAGAGTTGGGCATGGGCTGCTTTCTTTGCTAGGCATCCACGATTGGGTCTCTGCCCATAAGGAGCACCGGTAACTAGAAGCTTGTCTCAAGCTAACAGAGCTTGTGGTTCCGATTCCTTGGAACATTTTCCCTTTCTATTTGCACTTAAGGCTTTCCTCTGGCGCTGTGCTGGTCCCTCATTGTACTCAGTATGTTATCTTTTCGTATCTCTCCATTCATCTATCTTTGCGTGTTGTTTTCATTAGCAACACGCAAACTCCACTTCTGACCAGACTGACTAGCGTCACTGTGTGTCGACAGTGCCACTGTATGTGTTGGAGATATTGACTGTCTCTTTTGCAATTCCCTTTTAATCTGCTGCCTCCACATTCACAGACACGATCCCCAAAATGTTTAGCCAGAATCAGCACAAGCAGCTGTATTTATGTTTCCAGGGTGCACAACGAGGAGGTACTTTTGGGATCTTGGTTATCTGCTAACTCTGGGATCTACCAAGAGCAGTGCGGTACAAATTTCACCCTGTATTAAAATATTTTAGCATCCCTGAAGATGCGGCTTGTATTAACATCTTATATCTAAGCATTCAGAGTATATACAGATGGGTTAGCAGAGAGAATGCAGTGAAAAAATGAGCAGGAATATATATATATAGAGTATCCAAACCGTGTTAGGGATACACTCAAAGTACCAATCATGAAATTCTGTCATAATTACAATGCAGAAATCCAATCAATCATGGTGGCAACTGAAAACTGCTGAGCGCCAATCTTGTTTCATAGCCTGTAGTATTTCTGACAGATGCAAGATCGGTACTCCTAGCGCTTCCGTCCAGTAGAGAATTAGATCTGCAAATATTACGGATCGAACTGAGCAATTAGCGTAAAGTAGCTGTGTTGTAGATACCATCGCATCGTGGAGTATCTGGAAATGAGAAAGCAGATGGCCTGGCTAAGGAGAGAGCTGATCAAACAGATGTGTCAATAACATACCATCAAAAGAAAGATGATCAAAGCAATTAGAAAGCCAACACAAGATGACTACGGTATTACCAGACCAAGTTGTCATTCTGCGCCTCAGAACAAGACACAACCGACTCTACAGCCACATGTATACAAAGTTAAAAATTGAAAGCACTGCTGTGTGTATGTGTGGGCAGGCACCTCAGACAACAGCATATTCTTCAGGAATGTCTGGAATATTAGCACTGATACACCGGCACAGAGAAACAACAATGGAATTTTAAAATCAAACTCTAAGATCTCTGTACCCATCTCTGTACAGATCTCTGTACCCATCTCTGTAGATGGGTAGACTGACAGTGTAGATAGAGTAAGTAAAGTAACACCATTTGTATTCCATTGAGTTGTATTGGAGAATACAACGTTAGGTTCGTATTTTTCATTGACCAACTGCATACCTGCGGAAGACTTGCTCAGCATCAGGCTTGCCTCCTTTATTTTCCAAGAAGATTTGCTGCCCATTTATAGGATAGGATAACTATTTAGCATGAATATGTATTGGATTTTTTTACTAAACTTAACCTTTTTGTTTTTGGGTGTGTGCTTGTATACTGACTATAGCTAACTTTGAGGGTTTTTTGTGGTTTTCATGTATTAGTGGTGGCTTTCATTTATTAGCGGTGGCTTTCATTTATTCATATTTTCTAATTAGCTGCATGCCAGAAAGAGTTCAAATCACTCAACATCTAAAGAGAATGCTGTCCCATCATCACGTCCGAAGACTCTAAGGAGCTCACAAGAGGTATGCAGATGAAAGGGCTTTCTTTGGAGGTCCTGGAGCATAAGTTTAGGAAGATTTATTTTATATTGAAGTTTCATTCATCAGAAATGCTTCTGCACAATTAAGTGATTAGGATACTGCAGTAAAACTGTGCACCTTGTGGCCAGTAAATATTGGGGGGGGGGGGGGAATATAAAATGTTGAATGGCAGTTTCACGTTAAACAATACACAGGATTAATGTTCCAACTAAAAGATCTTCATCAAGAAAGGGATGAACAAACACAGGGTAGAACCACAAAATCAAACGGGGAGACTACATGCAACAGCATTGTGATAAAACAGATCAAATATCTGTTGCATGCAGTTTGATTTTGTGGTTCGATTCTCTGTATTTGTTCATCTCTTTCTTGATAAAGACCTTATGGTCGATCCTGTGTGTTGTTCAACCATTTTTATATTTTTTTCCCAATAGATACTCACTGTAAGAAATATTTATCAGAATTCTTCAGTTGTGTAGAACCCCTCATGAATTGCTTAAAAAATTCAACAAATTAAATTACTAAAGAGCATATAGATAATTAACAAACACCGTAACAACTAAAACTAAAAGTTTTGCTGAATAATGACCAAGGACATCCACATCATGTGACACAAAGATTTAACATCAATAGCAAGTTATTTCTGTGCTCACTGTTCTGATTTTTTTAAAGCATTGATTAATTAACATCTGTTTCATTCTGTTTATAGCAACACGAGTATAGAATAAATAATATATATGTAATCAGTTTTAGACAGAACTATATCAGACAATAATAACATTCATATTTACACCAAAGTTCATCATGGCCACACTATGTACTCTGGCCCTCTCAACAAAGACGCATGCCAGCCTGCCGAGAGTACCACTTTTAGCACATAGCTGAGCAATAATCCACAGGGATATCAGAAAAAAATCCACTGCATAAAGAAGATGGTTCTAGCAGGATTCAAACCTGTGACAGAGTTTGTGTTTCATACTGCAACTACTGACAGATAGGCTGCAGGACCATTCTTCTTCTTCATAGTTCATTCTCAAATTTCCAGTGGGTCTCTCTCGTAACAGGACAATAATCATACTGGATTTTGAGCAGTGTTTAGTCCAGAGAATGAAAGCGTGTTGTCACTGTTTTATTTCCTTCAGTGGCCCAACACATTCGTATTCAATAGTGGATCATTCTCAAAGCAAGGGCACTATCAAATGTTAATATTGTCTAGAAAATCACTAAAAGAATCAACAGACAGATGTGTATAAGGAGAAGCAACAAACAGATGTGTATAAGGTTTCATCACCAACCAAAATGGAAGTAAAGTTATGGAGAGATTTACTGTCTATTGAATGTAAGAATACAGAAAGAGGTGACAGCAATTCTCACATACCTTACTATGCAATCACCAGCACAAACAGAGTATCTCCCTAAGCATGCTGGGCAAGATAGAAAGATGTATGATAAGTTATAGGGCAGAGAAACAGAACAGACATGGTGTAGCCAAACAGTAGGAAAAACAGAATAGACACTGTGTGCCAAACTGTAGGGCAGTGAAACAGTTTATACATTGTAAACACAATACAGGATAGTTAGAAAAATAACATGAAATGTAATATAAAAGTCTGAAAGTTTTGCCTGGTAGCAAGATGCAAGCTAACGCATGTATCTTTGTTGCATGATCCCGCTTGATATTTTGTTGTATAATAAATGCTGTCACATAAATTGTTTTGTTGCATGTATTACTTTAGATTACTTTACGAGCACGGACTTGAGACACTGACCCTGTCTTACTGTTATAATATTCTAAATGAACACTAACAAAATCACTAAAACACATGTACGAGGTAGCTTCAAATAGTTCCCGGTATTAGTGGATTATATAGAAATAAGTCACAATTTAATTATCTGCACTACAATACTAGAAGTTTTTTCTCAGATTGCAAATGGTCGAAGATGTGTAAATATTTGAAATTTTGTCTCAGATTGCATGTGGTTGTAGATGTGCAAATTAACCTTCTTTCTTCAAACCATTAGAGGTATATAAGAAATAGTGTATTATTGGGTCCCTATTTTTATGTCAGCAAAGACATTCTAGGAGGTATGGCCAATGTGATGCTGGCCGCCTCTACTTTCTCTGATTTGTTATGGTGCCCATTTCCTGAGATCAGTTTTATTATGTGTTTCTACTACATGTCATCACTGCCTTGGTGTTTTTTCTGTTATTAATATTTCTGCAGTCTAGTCAGTGTTCTGGATATTTTCTTCCATTCGCCCCCCCCTTCCAGAGACCTGGAAAAAACTCAATTAAAAAAAAATTAATAGGTAATCACTGCAGGAAAACTGTAACCCAACAGGCAAAATTTGATTACAGTTTTTCTGCAGTAATTACCTATTATTGATTTTCTACGATTTTTCACTGCGACCCCAGTGCCAAGTTATTGTTTACCTAGCAGGGTTATGTTTTTTGTGTTTAACTATAACTTTGGGGTCATTGTTACCCCCTAATATTTTATGGTAGTGTGTCCTTATATAACCTAATTGGACTTTGTTGTCTGCTGTTTGAAAGTGGCACACCTCTCCAAAAGAGAGGCACACTCATTAACTAGCCTGTGTTTAGTTCTTCCATGTATTATACATTCAGATTTATTCCATCTATCTATTACTATATGGGCAGTGCTATTTTACTCATCATGCGTTATGTTGTGTTTGATTTGTGTGTGTTACAATGTGCATTACCAGTGATTAACAGAACTTCTTCATTGCCTGGTTCTAAATATGAACTTTCTTGAAGGCTTATTATTTACATATTTTAACAAATATAATCCAAATAGATTCTGTATCTTTATTTCCTGACATATACCCACCGCCACAAGCCTCACAGTGACAATAACTCGTCACACTCATTAGCAATATTATATTTTTGTATTCTTCATTTGTGCTGTATTTTTTCTTGATTAAAGTTGTTACAAACATTGATTTACTTTCTTTTATACACTGTTCACTTCAATGACCAGCAATCTAGAGCATAATTAACTCCCATTATCAAGAGTGCTGGCAAATTTTAGAGCCATGACAGCACTGTATTAAAAAATCAAAATAAAAAACTGTTGTTTTTTTCTTCGAACATAGTGCTGTAGCTGTTTCGAAATGTGTAGAAAAAAAAACGAGATGTGTAGTTAATTGCTGTTTGTTTTTATAATATTAACGTTTGCCAATTAATAATATATTTTCTAGAATGCCAATCAGGCTGTGCGGTCAATGCCAACAAGGAAAAGTGGGCACTCAGGGTCTGCGTCCACTACACCTACTCCCAAAAACAGCACTATGAGCCATAGCCAGAGTGCAGGTATTCCTCGCAGGAGCACATTCAGTCCGGGAGATGGCAAATTGACACCAACAGATAAGCCAAGACCTGCTAGTGGTCAGGAAGCAAATAGGTTAGTACATTAGAGATACTTTCTTGTTCAGCTTTAATTTTTGTCTGTTTAATGTAGAATTTTTTTCTGGCTCAGTTTCTGTAGCAAAGTGATATATTTTTAAGATTCAGTTTCTTCAAGAAATGAGGATGCCCATGCTCCACAGCAGAAGGTACCTTTTCTCCTTGCCAGATGATAATATTATGTTTTTTTTAAGAAATGTAATCCTACGATCCTTGACCATGGTGTATGTGGCTCACAAGGTCAATCTGGGCTACAGAGTCTTCCACAGTATGTACAAGGAATCACATTCTGTCCAAGGGAGAATGAGCTTCTATATTACACATTAGTTACTTCAAGAAATAAGGATGTCGATGTTCCAAGGGAGAATGAATTTCTATATTACACATTAGTTACTTCAAGAAATAAGGATGTCGATGTTCCAAGGGAGAATGAATTTCTATATTACACATTAGTTACTTCAAGAAATAAGGATGTCGATGTTCCAAGGGAGAATGAATTTCTATATTACACATTAGTTACTTCAAGAAATAAGGATGTCGATGTTCCAAGGGAGAATGAATTTCTATATTACACATTAGTTACTTCAAGAAATAAGGATGTCGATGTTCCAAGGGAGAATGAATTTCTATATTACACATTAGTTACTTCAAGAAATAAGGATGTCGATGTTCCAAGGTAGAATGAGCTTCTATATTACACATTAGTTACTTCAAGAAATAAGGATGTCGATGTTCCAAGGGAGAATGAATTTCTATCTCCTGTGAAATGAGTGGAGTATTACTTCCAGCTTCTGATTAGTGTTTCTCTAACATTCTTCTGCAATCAGAAGTTGTGTTGAGCATTTACAAGTCCCAGGTGGCCTTGTTACTTTTATGTGGTCACAGAGTGGCAGTGACAATTGTTGACTCTGGAATGTACTATCTTCTCTGTGTGTTTGGGTATGTTGTGTGTTTTGTTCATGTTTTTATATCAAGGATGAGCTTGTATGTTACTATCTTCTCTGTGTGTTGTGTGTTTTGAAACTCCACACATGTTCATATCATGACCATGTTGACTCTTAAAGTTGTCAATCTAGCTGCAAAGGATACACATCTTAAAAGATATAACTCCCCTTTAGGATGCCCATCGCCTATAAATTGGGTCAAGTCCATGTTTACTGGGAGACTACAGCGGAAGAATCACACATGCTTCTCATTTTGCCCTGCAGGTGCCCAGTACTCATGAGACTATCAATTGGTTTCAGATTTTCATTTTATTGATCGTCTGCATACAAAATAGTGGAATATACTTTCTTAGAAACACACATAAAACTCTCTGAGTAAAAGACTTCTCAAAGAATTGCGCAAGTTATTAGGTGAAACAAGATTTTACCTTACTAGTCCGCAGCATTGAAGATAGAAATCGCTGGAGGATTCTATGTGATGATGCTTACCCTTACCACCCGGACATTCCACAAGTTTATAGGTAGATTCGTTCAAAGCTTCTGGGAATGAAAGAAAGCTCTGGAGAAACACCCCATTGCATATAGTAAACAAGAGCTTCCTTGCTTGTAGTTTTGAGGATTTAAATAAACAATACATACCCCCAATTGCAGCCTAGCTGCATCACATGTCCACATCCAGCAGGCACTCGCTTTGGAACTTAACAGTGTGCTCCAAAATATATGTGACAACATCTTGAGCTAGTTTTTTTCTCCAGTTTTTGTTAGATTTATGAGCTGATTATATTATTGACATTGTATCTGCAATAAAGACACGGATATTGTTTCAGCATCCCTAGCTCAACCCCAACAGAACCTCCGAGTAGCGGAAGTTTAACGCCCACTTCATCCTCCACAAGACCTAAAGGTCACTCTAAGTCTGCCAGCGTGTCCCAGTCGAACCGTGGCAATGATATACCTGCTGATGTCTCGGAAGCTGACCACAGACCTATGTGAGTTGAGACAACATTCATTTATACCATCATTTTACTGTTAATGTTTTGTTATCGGGTTGTCTCTTCATTATGAAATGTTTACAGTTATCATCATCATGTTTCACTGTTTGTTATGTTCATACCAACAAAATAACTAATCAGGAGCTGCAAGCCTGAATACCAACAAAATAACTAATCAGGAGCTGCAAGCCTGAATACCAACAAAATAACTAATCAGGAGCTGCAAGCCTGAATACCAACAAAATAACTAATCAGGAGCTGCAAGCCTGAATACCAACAAAATAACTAATCAGGAGCTGTAAGCCTGAATACCAACAAAATAACTAATCAGGAGCTGCAAGCCTGAATACCAACAAAATAACTAATCAGGAGCTGCAAGCCTGAATACCAACAAAATAACTAATCAGGAGCCGTAAGCCTGAATACCAACAAAATAACTAATCAGGAGCTGCAAGCCTGGAATACAGAGTATTAAGGATGAGATGCAAACCATTGTACCAACAAGATGGTGGAATTAGATTACTCTTCTCAGAAGAGGACCTCTCAATGAATTATCTTGGTGTGGACACAGAAAGCATAATAATGAGTGATCAAGGATTATGTGACAAACAACAGAGGCTGAGATAAAGTTGGTGGGCCAGAGTTGAGTAGGTGATGAACAGCAGCAGAGGCTGAGATAAAGTTGGTGGGCCAGAGTTGAGTAGGTGATGAACAGCAGCAGAGGCTGAGATAAAGTTGGTGGGCCAGAGTTGAGTAGGTGATGAACAGCAGCAGAGGCTGAGATAAAGTTGATGGGCTGAGATAAAGATGGTGGGCCAAACTTAGTCAGCATCATTATAACACCCATAACCATTCAGGGTCATAGAGGTGTCACTATGGAAACATAACCATTCAGGGTCATAGAGGTGTCACTATGGAAACATAACCATTCAGGGTCATATGGGTGTCACTATGGAAACATAACCATTCAGGGTCATAGAGGTGTCACTATGGAAACAACCATTCAGGGTCATATGGGAACATAACCATTCAGGGTCATATGGGTGTCACTATGGCAACATAACCATTCAGGGTCATAGGTGTGTCACCCTACAAATATGAAAACAAAAATATTACCATGCCTCTCTGTTATCAGTTCTTTGTTGAAGTTTGGAAGATATTACTCCTGTCCAGTCTTTAATATTATTAATCAATATAATCCTCTGCCCCCTCTTGTTCCACCTTCAACTGTTCCCTGCAAGATTTTTTTTAAAGAGAATCGTGCCTCATCACTTGGCAGAACCACACAAGTTTGTGTCGCTTCACCTAAAGTTGGTGGGCCAGAGTTGAGTAGGTGATGAACAGCAGCAGAGGCTGAGATAAAGTTGGTGGGCCAGAGTTGAGTAGGTGATGAACAGCAGCAGAGGCTGAGATAAAGTTGATGGGCTGAGATAAAGATGGTGGGCCAAACTTAGTCAGCATCATTATAACACCCATAACCATTCAGGGTCATAGAGGTGTCACTATGGAAACATAACCATTCAGGGTCATAGAGGTGTCACTATGGAAACATAACCATTCAGGGTCATATGGGTGTCACTATGGAAACATAACCATTCAGGGTCATAGAGGTGTCACTATGGAAACAACCATTCAGGGTCATATGGGAACATAACCATTCAGGGTCATATGGGTGTCACTATGGCAACATAACCATTCAGGGTCATAGGTGTGTCACCCTACAAATATGAAAACAAAAATATTACCATGCCTCTCTGTTATCAGTTCTTTGTTGAAGTTTGGAAGATATTACTCCTGTCCAGTCTTTAATATTATTAATCAATATAATCCTCTGCCCCCTCTTGTTCCACCTTCAACTGTTCCCTGCAAGATTTTTTTTAAAGAGAATCGTGCCTCATCACTTGGCAGAACCACACAAGTTTGTGTCGCTTCACCGAATCTATGAGATGTTATGGTTGGCCTGCAAGAGTATTTATTTTGCTTCTCACATATATATTAGTTTTATGTTCTGTGTAACGGATATGTAATACTCAAAAAATTAAAGGGGTGGTTCACATTATTATTGTGCTGAATATTCTTTGTGACATTTCTGTGGGCGAAGAAGTTTTCTTGGTGGTGACCATCTCCTCTCCATGTTACAGCTTACATGAAGATATTGGTTCAAGTTAACCCTTTTCTCACTTTATAAACAACACATCCGTTCTAAAACATACATAGTTACTGCCATTGAAGTAAATTAATTCAACATAAACTTTGCATTATTAACATGTAGCAACCCAGCTAAAAATAGCCCATGTTACCTCTGACACACAGCCATGTTCTATGACTTCTGGTTTTTCTGCACGTGTTTTCTTTTTTTGGTGTAACGTTTTTATTTATTGAGTTATTTTCAAATTCTGAGACAATAGAGATAAGTGGATGCTGGATATGATTTGGAGGTGTTTTTTACTAGTGTGTGTCAGTGTTATGTTGTGTACAATCAAAATCAAGAACATGGACAAACGCATACAAAGAACTTTCCTCATCAAGGTCATGCATAGACCTAGTTGTAGAAAATACAGCTCCTCAAATTTCTTGTTGTTAATGACTTCAATTACTTCACTATTAAATGTTATAAACATCTCTCTCAAACACCACATGGTGATCTACAGTAACTGAAACACTAAAGCTTTAAAGTTTGTCCTTTTCTGAATCATAATCCTTGAAGAAATAGCGATAAATGGCCTGCACAGTTTGATGGTTGAACATGAAGGTTCAAATAAATTATGACTGTATATTTATATTGATGCGGAAAACTAACGAACAATAACTTAGCACACACTTACTATAAGAGCATGATGGGCTACAAACATGGACGACTGTTGTCTGTGACTAAAAATGGCTACCTCAATGTAGACATTTGTCAACTTCGGATGTCATCGTTAGATGACATTTGTACACTACGTGTTGCTACAGCTTAAATATAACTGCTGTGTATAATAGAAAAACATTTGTCCAATTGACATCTTCATCATATCTGCTCATGACAAAAGCATTCTTGATGTTATCCACAGACTAAATAAAAACATTCTTGATGTTATCCACAGACTAAACAACATTATTGATGTTATCCACAGACTAAACAACATTCTTGATGTTATCCACAGACTAAACAACATTCTTGATGTTATCCACAGACTAAACAACATTCTTGATGTTATCCACAGACTAAACAACATTCTTGATGTTATCCACAGACTAAACAACATTCTTGATGTTATCCACAGACTAAACAAAAACAAAAAACTGATGAATTCAGTAGCCTTCAAGGCACAGGAAGCGCCATTTTGGCATGAAATAGAACATAAACCTAGTACATGACAAAGAATAGCAGAGATTGAGATAAGGATTGTCGATCAGAGCTGAGTATGTGACAACCAGCAAATGCTGAGAAGATAATGGGCCAGAGTTTCGTATGTGACAAAGAACAGTAGTGGTTGAGAAAAGAAGGGTGGGTGTGAGTTGAGTTATGCTTTAAGAGATTGCTGTTTATTTAGCTCAAAGTGCAGACAGTTGTTACTTTTCAGGATACAATAATATGCAATGCCGAGAGTCTGCTTTAAGGAAGTTAGAAACGATAGAATGTTCATATCAGTGAATAAGAAAAGTTGCTTTCTTGATTGTTTCATAAAACACCAGAATTATTCTGTGTGCTAATATCATTTCTTGTTGTAGCTAATTTTTTCACAAAACACAATCAGATCCTGTTTTATGTGCTAATCTCTGTGTGTATCCGTGGTTCTTGTTTAAAGAACTGCTGTAGGTAAAACTCCAGCCCTTGCCATATCGCCAGGAGCTAAGCCCAACTTAACTCGAGGAACACAAGGAAGAAATACATTCCATGGTCGTGATGCACGTAAGCCGCAGTCTCAACCTTACAACGGACCTGGTGGGATGTCACAACATCAAACAGACTCTTCAAACATAGCAGGACAACGACCATCATTTTTTAACCGCCTCACATCAAAGTTCAGCAGAAGGTGAGTGTGGCAGGAAACGCATACCTTTATATCATTTTTCTCTGTTACAGACTAACTTATTCAATCTCAGATATGATAACCACTGCAACCATCATTTAGACCCACCTGGCATAAGACAATACAAAACAAACTTTTTAATAACAACTTCTAAATTTATTGTGGCAGAACTAGCAAACCTTATGCAGAGATAGCTATTGTGCTCGCAGAATTAAAGTTTTTTATCAAAGTATTATCATTTTTTGCTGCTTATTTCTTTTATATCTCTGGTTGGCTAATGTAGCAGCATTATTTTTGATTCCTTATTAAACAGATTGTGTGTTTTTCATTTGCTTAGATTTGTTTAGTGCAGTGATTTTCAAACTATTGTTAGGGGAGAGCATCATTATAATCTCCATAAAATTGACCCACTCCAAAAAAAGTATAGCAATTATTGCTTGATTTCTGATGCTTGCATAAATGAAACTTCAGAATTTATCAACAGTTATTATATAACTCACAGTGTCACACACAAAATGTATCCTACATGGATCAAGTAGACAAAATAAATTGATAAATATGCAAAATATTAGCTTGTATAATGGACTTCTGGAACTCTGCTTGGTCCCCTGTAGTCTACACAGTGTGAGAGTCACTGATCAAGTAAGAACATTAGCAAGGGCATGACTCTATTACTACTTATGAGTTAGCATGAATTGATAACATTCCAGCATGTGTTTCTATTAATAGTTTGCTAACCAGCATGGTCTCTAGACATTGTTCTGTATGCTTTGGGGCGTTAATGTGTTCACATCGGCTGTGTCTTTCTGTGTTTACTTTTCAGTAAGGTTGCTTTGGGCATAGGACGGCAGGGTCAGCAAACTAGAGCTGACCAAGACATTACTAAAAGTGATAATACTGGTAACAGAATGTATTACTGCCAATTATTGCTAAGTAAGTAAGGATTGAAGGATTTAAGACAAACCTGGTCTCAGAAACCTGGGCTTCCTTTGCTAAAGAGTGGCTGGAGTAACCTCTCTAGAGCGCAAAGTCTGAGAGCAAAGTGCGGAGATTGTGAGTTGTCAACATGTTATGAAATCCCCCTATTTAACCACTTTGTGAGTTGTCCACATGTTATGATCTCCCTCTATTTAACCACTTTGTGAATTGTCCACATGTTATGATCTCCCTCTATTTAACCACTTTGTGAATTGTCCACATGTTATGATCTCCCTCTATTTAACCACTTTGTGAATTGTCCACATGTTATGATCTCCCTCTATTTAACCACTTTGTGAGTTGTCCACATGTTATGATCTCCCTCTATTTAACCACTTTGTGAGTTGTCCACATGTTATGATCTCCCTCTATTTAACCACTTTGTGAGTTGTCCACATGTTATGATCTCCCTCTATTTAACCACTTTGTCAGTTGTCCACATGTTATGATCTCCCTCTATTTAACCACTTTGATGGATGAGATGCAAAGAAATTCTAAACATTTGACAGCAGGGAAGCTCAGATGCTCAACTCCAGAATTTTCTGTCTGAGCTTAGTTTTCCTCCCTCTAAGATATCCACTTGAAAGCTGATATATTTGTGATGGGATTAGATATTTCAAAACGTACTATTCATTGCGAATGCAGACAATTTTTGGTATGTCATTCACATTTTTCAGTTGTGATGTTTAGCAATTTATTTACATTTGGAGACTCTTCACTTCAGCTGTGGATTATTCTGGTATTTCTTTCAACAAATGTTGCTGTATTTATTGTTCATGCATCATAAGTTATCATGCTTATTTGTAACATAAACTTCTTGAAACTCAGTTAGAGGTATATCCTTGTATATGGGTTCATATATGGTTGAAAGGTGTAGAAGTTCCCTGGACATGAGCCTTGTATAATCACTTTACAGAGTTTGATATACTGGTTTCTTTCTAGCTGTCTCCATTTTTGGGTTGCTGAATGCCTTCTTGCAGTATTTAGTATTGGTTAGAGATGGTATACTACAGTAATTCCAGGATCTTTTTTCCAATTAAATGTCTTATTGATCAATGAGCATGTGACTTTAAGGCTTTATATTTGATGATAGAACCTGAATATAGGATCTGCTAGAGATGCATGTGTTGAGCCATTAGTGCAAACAAAATGGCAACATAGAGCAGTTCCATTCTCTGTACTACATTCTGCTGGAAATCTAGTAGGACCATTGTCCTGCTACAAGAGAGATCCATCTGGAGTTTGAAAATGAACGCTAAAGAAGAACATAGAAGACTTACTCCTTAAAACTATTAAAGAATGTAAGCTAACATATTTTGGGCATACAAAAATACACTAAGTTTTAGAAAGATAAATCATGGAGGAAAAATTTCGAGGAAAGACAATTATGAAGGTAAAATTTTAAGGAAAGATAACTATGGATGGAAAAATTTCAGAAAAGATAATTATTGAGTCATGGAGGAGAAAGTTCCAGGAAAGATTAATCATGGAAGGAAAAGTTCCAGAAAATAGAACAAGAGGCAGAACAAGACTACAATGGACACAGGATATTAAAGATCTTCTGAACATGACACTGGAAGAAGCTGGGCAGCTTGCACAGAACTGACCAAACTGTTCAATCATATTTTCCACACATTTGTTAGTTATTCAATAATTCTGTTAGCACAAACTTGTGGGGGTGTCCGTGTATAGTACTTGAGCAGTGCTTCTTTTGCTCACAAGGTTTCCTCTTCAAAATTGTGCTGCAGCATCCTGTTTATATGTACATTTTTTCTGAAAGTCCCTGCAGATTATCACTGAGCTATAGAGTAATGTGCTCTAAGCAATACTCTCTACTAACAATTGTCTGCTCTGTTGGGGGTTATCTTTTGGGAAAAACCAAATGCAATAAAGTCAATCCTCTACAGCTATTCAACTTTTTTCTGTCTTTAATCTGGAGTAGGAACACACTAATGAATTGGTTGTGAGTTCGAGATAATTGATGTTTGTTTGCATGTATGCCATAATTCTACAGGAGACAAATTAGCAAAGCTTATCTCAGCAAGGCAGTGTATGCTTGAACATTAACCTTTATCAAGCCAAATTAAAATTGCTTAACCTTAAGCACGCTAGTTTACAATTACGCAATTTCTCTCCTGCAGCCAGATCAGTTTTTGAAAATGCTGCGTAATAGTGGGTGGCTGTTTTGAAAATTTGATAACGTTTTTGTTGTTAAAGATATTTAAATAATATTTGTACATATAAATAAGGAATTGAATTCTGCATATATTGGTGTAAGTTTAGTTTGTGTGTGATACGAGATGTATGAGAAAGTCGTTCGTAAAGACATTTTTTTTACAAAAAAAACAAACAAACATTATAACCAAACAAATTGAACATTTCTGACTTTATTGAAATTTCCTGGAGTGCAACTGTGATACAGACCGAATTCAACAGTATTTATGGTTAAATTGTCCTAATTTCACAGAGGAAAATGAATAAACCTCATAGATTTGTCATAAAATTTTTCTCTAAAACTAGATCTTCATAACTGAATCGCTCCAAAACAGCTGATGTTTAGCCTCAAAATGTATGAAACTGTGTGGTCTAATGTATTTTTAAGTGTGAAAACAACTTACTTTGCAAGAATTCATCATCCGAATCATAATCCATAATGATTTTACGAAAAATATGATAAAACAAAAGTCTATAAAATCTGATTCACTTTCATAGCACTGCTCTGGCCTGAAATTGTCAACAGATTTCCAAAATTTCGATATTTCATTAACATTCTGTCCATGTTGCCACTAAAGTTGCAGAAAAAAGGAAGTCACTTGAATAACTTCAAATAATCTGGTAACCAGAATTTTTTTAATGTGGCTTTCTTTTTTTAAAATTGATTACAGGGGACATATAGCAGTGGGGCTTGTACACTCGACCGCGGCTATCTTATACAGTTTAAACTGTTGTCCTATGCACCCCACATGAGCGTGCTTAACGTTAAATTCCTCCTGCAGTCACATTTTTTTTGGCAGTTTGAATTATTTTTGGTGAGAATTTTGAAAACACCAAGTGCAATAATTTTTTTTTTTTTCTGGGTTTAGTATAATTTTTGTATGGAAATAAAGGATTTGTTACTGAATGTAATGATGTAAGTTTTGTTGGTGTATGTGTCATATGTGATAAAATGGTGACAGTGAAAAATCTTCACCTATTATTGTCCAGTATATTGAAGCCATGAAAAAAGTTGCTAAATGCATAAGCCTATTCATTTGTTGATGCTATTTCAAACTAAACTAATGTGCTCATAATATTGTGAAAACAAATTGAGCAAGGAAATCTCTCAAACATTATCTAGTAGGTCTAGGCCTAGTAGTCCTAAAATGTCAATATATTCATTGCAGAATATTGTCTTGTCTTATCCATGCATGCTGCTAGGCGTCATGGGGAGCCGAAAATTTCTTTATTTTGCCAATTATGCTATCACTGACATGGTGTAGCTTTTGTGTTATAGTTTTTCTCTGATGTCATCTATCCATCTTTGTATGGGTCTTTCCCTTGTTCTTTTTTCAGATGATCTTCTATTGCAGGCTATCGATGGAATGCAAT
Organism: Meghimatium bilineatum; assembly: GCA_034231615.1. Taxonomy (NCBI): domain Eukaryota; kingdom Metazoa; phylum Mollusca; class Gastropoda; order Stylommatophora; family Philomycidae; genus Meghimatium; species Meghimatium bilineatum. The sequence goes on from CM067313.1 coordinate 51,876,783, forward strand.
CTGGTTCCATTCTGATCAGGTGGCCGAAACCATTTGATTTTTTTAGTGTTTGTATTCTTTGCATAATATTGTTTTCATCATATTTCGTATAGTGCCATTTTCATTGTTTATTCTATCTCTTTTTGTTATCTCCATGGCTGTTCTCAAGCATTTCCTTCAGAATATATTGTGGCTAAACTCTGACGTCATTTCATAACGATACTAAGAAGTTCATATCTTCTGTGCAAACAAGTAAGAATTTCACTGAAGATTGCTTCCATTTCAACTGGATTTCTGCTGATTGAAACAGATGACTAGAAATTAAAATACTACACTGATTTACCGGCTTCTCTGACAAGTTACAGGAAAAGGAAGGTTGATTATTGCTGACCTCTCCATCACATGATGAATAATCTTAAATCGAATACTGTTGTTCGCAGTTACAACAACATGGTGAAATTTCATGATCACAGCTTTCAAGCAACATCTAGAGCTTGTGTTTTTGCGGCAATGGCTTGCTAAAGGTTAATCAGCACATAGCATGCTTGAATAACTGTTCAACTAGACATATTCCTGAATGATTTGTTCAGCTAGAATAAATGTATGCTTTGAATGATTGTCTAGCCAGACATGTGTGAATGATGATCCAGCCAGACATATGCCTCGATTAGCCATTTAGACATGGTTGAATGATTGTCCAGTGTGACATGCTTGATTGATTGTTCAGCTAAAAAAATATATGCTTGACTGATTGTCAGCTAAACATGCTAGAATGATTGTCCAGCCAAATATATATGCCTGAATGATTGTCCAGCCAAATATATATGCCTGAATGATTGTCCAGCCAAATATATAAGTTTGAATGATTGCCTAGCCAAACATATGCTTGAATGATTGCCTAGCCAAACATATGCTTGAATGATTGCCTAGCCAAACATATGCTTGAATGATTGTCTAGCCAAACATATGCTTGAATTATTGTCTAGCCAAACATATGCTAGAATGATTATCTAGCCAAACATGCTGGAGTGATTGTCTAGCTATAATAAATATATGCCTGAATGATTGTCCAGCCAGACATGTACTTAATATGTTTGTTGTTTCCATTCTTCTATTTTGCCCAATATTCTGTTCAGTCCTGGAATGAGGTATTTATATATGTTTTGTGTTGTTTTCCTTATTTACATATATTATGTTTTTGTTCGTCTATCACATGATGATGATGACCATTTGTTACATCCACTTTATGTGAAATTCAGTTAGTTATGTCCTTGATTGTGACTTTCTAGCTGCTCTCCACTGTTGAGCTGCTGCATTTCTCTTCTTTTCACAAGATGCTGTGCCTTTGTGACCGTAGAGAAAATATTTAAATATATAAGTATATATAAATAACATGGTTGTTAGTAACCTTTCAGGGGCTAGTCAGTTAATTAAATTGAATAGTCCCGATTCATATTAACTTGTTCATGGCTCAATCACAATGAAAGTCACATCGTGTAACGTAATACGGGAGATGTTACTGAAATATATAACTGGAGCCTAAAAATTCAGTTTCCTTTATTGGAATAGCTTAAATGAGTAATTGTGCCTCCAAAAATGTGATAATAAAAAACTTAAATGAGTAATTGTGTCTCCAAAAATGTGATAATAAAAAACTTAAATGAGTACTTTTACTTTCAAAAAACGTGTTGGATTGACTTCATTGTTATCAGGCTACCCCATATATTGTACATCCATCTCTACAAAGTGGCAATACACTAACCACTCTAGCTTGTAACTTAATAGCTTCAAGTAATAATACACCGATCTAGCATGCAACTTTATAGCTTCAAGTAATAATACACCGCTCTAGCATGTAACTTTATAGCTTCAAGTAATAATACACTGCTCTAGCATGTAACTTTATAGCTTCAAGTGATAATACCCAGTGATCTTAAAAAATCCACTTTGCAAATGACGATGTGAGCAGGATTCGATTCCACAACCTCTTAAACACAAAGTGAATGGTGTAGCCACTTCGCTAGGGAGAACTTCTCCCTCCAAGGCCAGATAATGTAGCAAACAACATCTCACAAACACATGCATATAACACACAATGGCAGGACCAAAGTTTATAAGTGCACAGCACCTTTAATCAACAAACATTCAACTAGTCAACAATTATTACACGGAAGGAAGTTGACCCTTTTACATATTATAAAGAAAGCACGCTGGTACAGATGACAATGTACTTCTCAGCAAAAACGTTTCATGCTACAGTGTGTGAACCTGGCCACTCAATCAACAACCAATCAGATGAAGATTAAAAACGCGGGTAACAAAACAATCTGAAGCGGTATTTCACATGTTCAAATGTATACAACCCTACGCACACACACACACAAAATGAATATAATTACATGCGCGCGCATGCAAAATGTATACAACCCTACACACACAAGGTCACATGAGTCTAAATTTGAGTTCTTTAATACATCTTCCATCAGATGTTATTAATGTACCTAAATATTTAAAAATAACAGCTAGTGGTTTCAAATAATTGGATGAGAAAACTAAACTTTACCTCCCATAATTGGATGAGAAAACTAAACATTACTTCAAATAATTGGATGAGAAAACTAAACTTTACTTCCAATAATTGGATGAGACAACTAAACATTATCTCCAATAATTGGATGAGAAAACTAAACATTTCCTCAAATAATTGGATGTGAAAATGAAACATTATCTCAATTAATTGGATGAGAAAACTAAAAACATTATCTCAATTAATTGGATGAGAAAATTAAACATTACCTCAAATAATTGGATCAGAAAACTAAACATTACCTCAAATAATTGGATCAGAAAACTAAACATTACCTCAATTAATTAAATGAGAAAACTAAACATTACCTCCAATAATTGTATCTATATGTTTCAACTAGTCTATTTTTTTGTTAGATGTGATATGAACAGAAGAAATGCTGTATTCTAGTTGATAGTGAGCTTGCTTACTATTGCCTGGTTCAAAACCTTGTCCAGACACACACACAAAATCAGGTTTGTGATTTCTCACCTGTCACAACCGCAGCTCCAGTCGACCCAGCTGTAAATGGTACCTGATGCATGAGTTAGCGAAGTAAATATGGCAAGGAAGGGAATTGACCACCCACATCTAATAGTTGATGCGGCTTAGAACATGAAGTGTTATCTTCATCCCCCGAAAGTAGGTTGCTGCCAATTGACCCAGCTTTTAATATGGCGAAAAGTTTTGAGTTTGTTGATGTGCAAGTCCTCTTCTAGGTATTTCTTCTTCAGCAATCATTCTCAAACTCCCACTGAATCTCTCTTGTAGTATGGCAATGGTCCTACTAGATTTCCAGCAGGATGTAGTCCAGAGAATGGAAATGCGCCATGTTGCCATTGTATTTGCATAAATCACCCGACACATTCATCTATGGTAGATTCTAGGTATTTAACTGTTATTATGTTTTCATCTATGGTAGATTCTAGGTATTTAACTGTTATTATGTTTTATCTATGGTAGATTCTAGGTATTTAACTGTTATTATGTTTTCATCTATGGTAGATTCTAGGTATTTAACTGTTATTATGTTTTCATCTATGGTAGATTCTAGGTATTTAACTGTTATTATGTTTTCATCTATGGTAGATTCTAGGTATTTAACTGTTATTATGTTTTCATCTATGGTAGATTCTAGGTATTTAACTGTTATTATGTTTTCATCTATGGTAGATTCTAGGTATTTAACTGTTATTATGTTTTCATCTATGGTAGATTCTAGGTATTTAACTGTTATTATGTTTTCATCTATGGTAGATTCTAGGTATTTAACTGTTATTATGTTTTCATCTGGAGTAAAGTGTGTGTTATTATTATAATGATGTAACACTGTTTTCATGTGCACTGAATTTCTATTTGCTATTTATCTACAATTTTCTGTATGCTCTCTTTTTCTCCTGCACCCTCTGATTAGAAGATCTGTTGATGTCCATGTTAAACAAATGGGAGTGTATATATTCAAGCAAGGATATATCTAATGTCATATAGCAGGAGCATTGGATATAGATTTATAGATGGTTACATATAGCAGGAGCATTGGATATAGATTTATAGATGGTTACATATAGCAGGAGCATTGGATATAGATTTATAGATGGTTACATATAGCAGGAGCATTGGATATAGATTTATAGATGGTTACATATAGCAGGAGCATTGGATATAGATTTAAAGATGGTTACATATAGCAGGAGCATTGGATATAGATTTATAGATGGTTACATATAGCAGGAGCATTGGATATAGATTTATAGATGGTTACATTTAGCAGGAGCATTGGATATAGATTTATAGATGGTTACATATAGCAGGAGCATTGGATATAGATTTATAGATGGTTACATATAGCAGGAGCATTGGATATCTTCTTCTGCAATCAGTTTTCTATGCTCATACGTCTTTACAGGAAGGAGGGTTACCTCCGTGAATTCAATCGTCAGCAGGTCCTTACAGTTGCCCCACAACTTTACCTTCAGATCTGTCTCTTGGGGCCATATTTCAGTTCTCACGTCATCGAAGAGTGAAGTGGACAGCCTTCATTTTGTGGAGATGTGCTTGTAGACTGCAGTGTCCTATGCAGAGTCTAAAATTGTGGCTTGCTGTGACTTGCTTAGCTTTAGAATGGGGTCCTGTGGAAAGTTGCTGCCTGTTCTCTGACTCCATGTATATTTGTATTTTTGTTTGATGCAAGTTTTTGCTTCAGTCAGTGATATTCTGTGCTGGAATTATTCCTTTTTTGCACCTGCTTTTGCCAGTATGTCAGCTGCTTCATTTCCTGCAATTCCTCAGTGTGCAGGGATCCACTACAGCACAACTTTATTGTTAGCAGACAGTTGATTTAAAAGTTCTACAGTTGTTTTTGCTAGGAGATCTTTATGTTTATTTTGGATGGTCTAAAGTACTGACATACAGTCACACAAGAAGACTATATTAGCTCCCTATTAGTCTCTGTTCCTCTAGTCTTTGATGCTAGTCTCAGATTGCTTGTAGCTCTGCCCCGTAGTTACATTGGATATAGACATATAGATGGTTACATATAACGATTTATAGATGAAAGTACAAATAGCAGGAGCATTGGATAAAGATTTATCTATCAATCTATACGCTGCAGCCCTTGTTAGCCTTGCGGCATCAGGGGTAGAGTTCTCTAGATATGGCCTTCTTGTGTGCTGTTTGTAAGCTTGTTCCTGTGGCTTCTTTGATTTCTGAGGTTCATCTTTTACATGAACTGCCTTTGTCTTTATAGCCATGATGTATATGTGTCATGGCCTTCTGTAGCATGCTGTCTGTTGGTAGTCTGGAAGTGTGTGAAAACCATGTGATCTGTTGTATTTTGATGTGTTCCAATACTGGTATTATGTTGGTTATCTGTCAGATGTTATCATTTCTAATTCTATCTCTTAATGACACTCAAAGTATTGGACATCTGCAAAGAGTAGTTTGTTCAATTTGTCATTCATGCCATCTTCATTAGGTTATGTACTTGCTAATTTACAGATGTGGTCAATATATATGTTATAAAAAGTAGAGGGGATAGGACACACCCTGACAAACTCCTGATTGAATTTGGAACTTATTGGACACTCCGTATTTGTTCTTACTTCACATTGGCTATTAGTATAATTGCTCTTGTATATATTGATTAAATGTTTTATTTAATTAAATGATTTATGGATGAAAGTACAAATAGCAGGAGCTTTGGATAAAAATGTATAGATGAAAGTACAAATAACATTGACATTGGATAGAGATTTATAGATGAAAGTACAAATAGCAGGAGCATTGGATAAAGATGTATAGATGAAAGTACAAATAGCAGGGACATTTGAGAGAAATCTACAGACAACGGTACCAATGACAATGGATATAAGTTTTTAGATAAACATGTAGGAGTTTTTTTTATATAGATTCTTGCTTAGTTACTAGCATCACAGCTCAGGGAACATGACCATGAGTGCTCACTTCATCACAGCTCAGGAAACATGACCATGAGTGCTCACTTCATCACAGCTCAGGAAACATGACCATGAGTGCTCACTTCATCACAGCTCAGGAAACATGACCATGAGTGCTCACTTCATCACAGCTCAGGAAACATGACCATGAGTGCTCACTTCATCACAGCTCAGGGAACATGACCATGAGTGCTCACTTCATCACAGCTCAGGGAACATGACCATGAGTGCTCACTTCATCACAGCTCAGGAAACATGACCATGAGTGCTCACTTCATCACAGCTCAGGGAACATGACCATGAGTGCTCACTTCATCACAGCTCAGGGAACATGACCATGAGTGCTCACTTCATCACAGCTCAGGGAACATGACCATGAGTGCTCACTTCATCATCCATCTAGGCTAGTGTTACCTAGCGTGAGGACCATGCCCCACAGGGGGGCACCATGCCCCACAGGGGGGCAATCAGAAGAAGTTGTAATTAGACTTCATTTAGAGAATAAATCAATTTTTTTAATATTAATAAAAAATGTTTATGGTACATAAGAGGCTTGCAAATATTTTAAAGACCTATGTGGGGACATGGTAGAAAGAATGTTGGGAAATACTGGTCTAATCACTTACCTGTATTTTTCTGTCCTGCACTGCTACTGTTTAAAATTGTGCTGTATCCCTTTATATTTTCTTGATTTGCCTAGAGAAAGTTCTGACATTATTATTCCAGATAATTGTTTATTTAATGATGGTTAAACTACTCTTTATTATGTCCTCTTTGTCATTACATTGTTTCTGACATAAAACATCGATGTTATGTTTGTTTGGTTCTCATTAACTAGGGCAATCAGTGGCCATGTGTTTTCGGGGCTCCCAAAGAGGAGTAAAGAATCGAAAATGAATCATATTGTAAGAAGTGACTAGGAAGGTTCTACAGCGGTGGAGTTGGCTGTCCCATCCCATAGATGGTCATAGTAACCCAGAAGCCAGGATGTAGTCTATATCGCAACTCAGCTGTAAACCCTACAAAACTAATTTCATTCTCTGGACTACATCCTGCTAATCTGCAGAAGTTTGAGAATGAGCATAAAAGAAGAAGTAGAGCAATGAATCTCTTGTATGGTATGAACAATGGGGAGTTTCTCCAGGAGCTTTCTTACTTAGCCAGAAAACTTCAACTCACAGCTATATCTTACTCTTCTTCTTCAGTGTTCATTCTCAAACTCCCGCTAGATCTCTCTGATTTAGCAGGACCATGGTCCACCTATTTATGTGTTGATTATTTTGTGAGAACTAGTTTTGTTTAGGAGAATGAAGTGCTTTTGTGTGTGAATAACTGAACTAAACCATACTTGTTGATTAGAAGACAGATGTATTTTCTGCTATGTAGTGGATACATGAAGCATGAGTTTGATAACAGTGCAGTGTCAGTTGATTGGGTGGTATGTTTAGCTTGAGTTGATTGGGTTGTATGTTTAGCTTGAGTTGATTGGGTTGTATGTTTAGCTAGAGTTGATTTATGAAACATTCTCAGGAGTGACATGTTAGTTAGTATATTAATCACTTCTGATGTCTTTTCTTGTTCCTTTCCTCAATGCCCTCCACTAAATTTCAGACCAGACAGTGGATTACAGAGCTCATCTCCCCATGCATATGCCAGCGGGAGGGCTTCTACATTGCCACCGTGAGTACAAGTACTTCTTCACCACATGGACGACAGTTCTTTTCAGGCCCTGCCTTTTATCAGTCCCAACTTGAAATTAGCACATGCACACACAACACACTTGACCTCATACCATAATTGAAATTTCAGAGATCCAACCAGATGTGTTTGAATCCATACAGAAATCAGACATTAATTGTATTTTCAGACTTCAAAATAAGACTAAGACGTCTGTAAATTATTAATCAACCTCCATAAAATGTGATAAGATTGTTTTACAAGGCTGACAAATACAGAGTTTCTACCAAAAAGCCTAAATTTATTAAAGTTCTTGCCAATAAAATATTAAAATCTTGGCAATAAAATATAACTTTTATCTGAGTACAGGGCCTTGTATTTATCATAAAATTCTGGAAATAAAAAGTGAAGAAGATGTATACATAGAATAACTGGTTACTAACTGTTTGTCAGCTATCAAGGATATCAGAAGCTTGTCTTGTTTAAACGGTGTTATCAGTTCAGCAGTAAGCAAGCATGTCTACTTGCCTCCTGCTAGCTGTACAAAACTATATCGACCTAATTTTGAAATTCAATAAATGCAGAGCCTTCTTAATTTCATATTGAGTAAAATGTAGTTTTATAACTTTCTATTTGTTCTGAATACATCAGTGACACCTGGATACGTCCTATATATATATAAGCTTGTTTTGCTGGTTGCATGCCTAACTTGCTTGATACTAACTGAATGTTTTATTACTCTTACCTCCCTTCATAATAATCTGCTGTCTTAACATTTTTTGGGGGCTTTTTTTCCATACATGTTTAATCTGACTAAATAAGTTTAGTTTATGGGCACATTTGTATCTAATATCTGTAATGTGTTGTAGCTATCTCACACTGAATGTGACTTTTAGCTTTAACTTCCAGTGTTTTAATTTTGTGTTTGTTCTATACTACAGATAAAGACATTAACTAGCAAAATATGATAAAATATTGTGTAAATATGAATCAGATCCATGTGAAAAAAGCTTTGTTGAACACACTACTAAGTGATACAAACATGAAAAAACCTTTGTTGAACACACTACTAAGTGATACAAACATGAAATTTCTTTATTGCTTTATTTCTTTACAAATGATACAGCAAAATATGATAAAATATTGTGTAAATATGAATCAGATCCATGTGAAAAAACCTTTGTTGAACACACTACTAAGTGATACAAACATGAAAAAACCTTTGTTGAACACACTACTAAGTGATACAAACATGAAAAAACCTTTGTTGAACACACTACTAAGTGATACAAACATGAAAAAACCTTCGTTGAACACACTACTAAGTGATACAAACATGAAAAAAACCTTCTTTGAACACACTACTAAGTGATACAAACATGAAAAAACCTTTGTTGAACACACTACTAAGTGATACAAACATGAAAAAACCTTCGTTGAACACACTACTAAGTGATACAAACATGAAAAAACCTTCGTTGAACACACTACTAAGTGATACAAACATGAAAAAACCTTTGTTGAACACACTACTAAGTGATATAAACATGAAAAAAGCCTTTGTTGAACACACTACTAAGTGATACAAACATGAAAAAAATGATATCTCACTTTCTCCTTCTGTCAATGTTTGCTCACTGAAACTGCTAGCACATATTCTATACAATTGACATAACTGAATTTTTTCATCTTGTATATTATGAATAATTTAATTTATCTTTCTTTCTCTCTCTTACTGTCAAGTTTGTGTCATTGCACTGCAATCACATTGAACACTCCAGTCACATTAAGTAACCCAATCATTTGGAAATTGCAAAAGCTGTGAAAAACTTCCCCATTGGAACTTGAGAGAGAGTTACCACTGCCAGCGATGGATGTGTTGGGCTATTGGTGGAAATAAAATGGCAATGCAACAGTTTTATATTGTTTAGACTACATCCTGCTGGAAATTAGCATGACCAAATGAGTTTGAGAATGGACGCGCACACAAAAAATAATGCCAGAGAAACACTAATCTGAAGCTGAGAAAACGAGTTGTCGTGAATAAGATTGACAAACTCGTACTTCCTGTGGGTACGAGAGGAATCATGACTCATCATTATATATCAGCCAGTTTGTGCTGCAAGCTCTTGCACATGAAGATCTCAGAAGCCATATCTTGTGATCTTATCTTATTTGTTGGAATTTTAAACTTTTGTCTATTACATGTGTTTGCTAGGGCAGTTGATGTTCAGCCGTCTCTGGTTATTTTTATTTTCCAAACTGTCAAAAGATTTATTACTGTGGAGAATTTGTGTGCAGGATCTACTTGATGTAGTGATTAAGCCGTTTGCTGTGTCTCAAGAGGTTGCAGGTTCAAATCTAGCTGGTGACTTATTGTTTATAAAGTGGATTTTTTCAGAGTTCCTGGTAATAATCATTTGAAACTACGGAATTATGTGCTATGAGTGGTGCTCTTGACTGTTTTTTGCTACATATTAGGTAACCTGAGTACAATGAAGTCAATCCTCTATGCCTTTTTTAGCCCTTTTTTTTGTTAACGTCTTCAATGTGTAAAATTACAGCTGCATCTGTTCCTTGGTTTGTCTCTGTAGAGCACTGCTTCCTTGCTAGTTTGTTTTAGACAGGCAATTCTTTCATGCCCAAACCACATCAGTTTTCTTCCGCTGTGTTGATTCTTAAACTCCTGCAGATTAACAGAATGGGTTGTGTCATGGTTTACAGCTTAGCTGCGATATCTACGCCTTTTGGCTTGACACATTTTCTTCTTCTTTCGTTCACTTGAAACGTCTACATCTGTAATTCTGTCTCCTTAATAAAACTCACTGAGCCTGATACATATGACTTCAGCATGGTTTTTGAGTCACTTTCACCCTCTGTGGGATAGGACAGTCGAAATCCACCTCATCACCTCCTTAGTAGTCTTCTATGACATTCCTGGCATGTAACACTGTCGCTTTTTTTTGCCTCCCTTTTCAGGCTTCATTAACACACTGGTGATATCCTACACTTAATGGTTGATGATTCTTGAATTCCTGCATACATTTTTAGTTTATTTTTGACAAATTTGTTTGTAGAAAATCTGTGAACCTCAATAACATCTATGTTTAAGGACATGTATTCTTCTCTCAATGTCTGTTGTACTTGGGCAGGTCAATGAAACACATTAATTTTGTACAAAATAATTATAACACAGAAGACAATCAAACACACATATCACCACATGATGCTAAATTGACTACAATCCAAAAGTTGAAGAACACTCAGTTTTTTTAAAGATACAGTATTCATTTATTATAACAGCTTTGGGTGTATATGTTGTTGTCAAATGTTTGCTTCTCACTAGATTTTCTGGGTTGGCTATCAGTTTTATGGGAAATATTCAATCCAAGCATGTTTTTAATTTGTTTTGCCAGCTTTGAAAGGTTTCTCTGTTGAAATTGATAATACACCACAACAAGAATTCATTAGAGAAGATTCTTGTTCTTTGATACTTGCTGCACCTGGTGATTGTTGCATGAGCTGGGGATAATATACTACGTTTCTATTGTCATGTCATGCAGATGTTGTCATCAATATGCTTCTATTTATAATGTGTCTCTGTTTTTTTCTCTTTTATATTGGTGCCAGTGGGTATCAAATACCTATTGTTTTACCAATTCCATTTAATAGTTGGCACCATCTTTCTCTTTAACATTTCTGGATTTTTACATATTAATTTGTTTGTTGGTATTGTGTATCAATGGTAGGCGGCATTACTTCTTAATAAATGGTACTGTTTCAGTTATTTGACAAATAAGACTTTCTCGCCACTTTGCCAATATTTCATCTTGCTTTTTTATAAATAGTACTTTTCCTTCTTTACAAATGGTGCTTTCTTCCTTTACAAATGGTACGTTATTTATTTACAAATTATGCTTTATTTCTTTACAAATGATACATTCTTTACAAATGTTTATTTATTTTCAGATATTTTCTTTGTTTTTTTTAACAAATGGTCAATCTCACTGCATTTCTTTATGAATGTCATCTTTGTGTGTTTCTGCACAAATTTCTCTTTTACATACTTGCTTATTATTGTAACTGTTTCTGCACAAATTATTTTCATGATATATTGATCACTAAATTCTATTGCATGCATTGGTTATCCGAGATCTTCAGTGTTGTTTATCTGTTGTTGCATATTAAGAGTGCCTTGAAACACTCAGGTGTTCATTAACGAAGATATCATATCTTGTTTAAATGGGACTTAAATCCCAGGAAACTATCATAATTGATAACCATGAACTGGAAGAAGTTATTAATTTTGTGGAGTATTTGTCTGCAACATAAACAGTTCCGGGATTGTGCAGCAGGAATCAAGAAAATAATTACAATAGCAAATTCAAAAATAATGCAATTGAACAAATATTTGGCAAGGCATCAGCTATAAATGAACAAATATTTGGCCAGGCACCAGCTATAAATGAACAAATATTTGGCCAGGCATCAGCTATAAATGAACAAATATTTGGCCAGGCACCAGCTATAAATGAACAAATATTTGGCCAGGCATCGGCTATAAATGAACAAATATTTGGCCATGCATCAGCAATAAATGAACAAATATTTGGCCAGGCACCAACTATTACATCTGATTACAGCAAGTATATTTCCAGTAACAATTTAGGACTGAAAAATGCATTCTCAATAAATCAGTGGCACAGATAATTTTTGCCTTCCAAATGAGATGCTAGAAAAGGATTTTTAGACAGCAAAAAAAAAAAAAGATGAATCAAGAATTGATAAGAACATTGTTGAAAAGATGAATCAAGAATTGATAAGAACATTGTTGAAAAGATGAATCAAGAATTGATAAGAACATTGTTGAAAAGATGAATCAAGAATTGATAAGAACATTGTTGAAAAGATGAATCAAGAATTGATAAGAACATTGTTGAAAAGATGAATCAAGAATTGATAAGAACATTGTTGAAAAGGTTTAACGGTAGCTCCAAAACAACAGCACAAGAAAGGTATTTTTTATATGGAGAATAGGAATAGCTAAAAGCACTTGCCGTGATATGAGGAAAATATTAACATCTAAACAAATCACAAATAAGCTAGATATGAGAATTGTAAAGTGCTATATCTACTCTACATTAATGTATGGCTCAGAAACTTGGATAATGAGCAAACAGCTTGAAGACAGAATTGATTCCTTTGATATTTGGATGTCAGAAGAGTGGTCAGACGATTAAGTGGTTTTTCACATGCTTCCAGACTACCATCAGAGATTGACTCTCAAATAGCATTGCTATACAGACATGGCGGATACAAAGCCAGGCTCAGACCACGCAAATGATGGATTATAGAAATAAGAGTCAACAAAAACAAACATATATGAAGCACACAAAAAGCCATCTTCAGAGAACTCTTCTACCACTGATGCTGCAAGGCATAAAGGGGATAGCACCAAAAAAATGTGGATTATATGGAAGAATAGGGAGAATTTTATGGAAGGAAGAGAAAACAATAAGGTTCTGAAAACATTTCATATAAAAAGGAATTATTAAAGAAAATAACAAACAAATAGAATATTTTGGAAACATTAAAAGACATGAGACTTTGTTGATGACATTACTGGAAGTGAGAGCTGAGAGAGCAAAAGGTATGCAGAAATACAAATGGTGGAGAAATATAATGGTATGGACAGGATAGAGTCTATCAGAGGTCACCATCGTGGCAAGAGATAGGATGTTGGAGGTTCATCGCAGTCAACTAGAGGTCCGTCATTGGCGGGATGGCACGTGATGATGATGAATTTAGTGCGTAGTAACTTTCTAAGATAGAAATAAGTAAAAATATTAGTTTTTAAACGCAGGATATTCAATTTAACACACAGGCTAGTGAATTTAAATGCAGGCTGTGGGGTATTTTTTTGTGTTTTATTTTCTTTCCTGATAATCGGTGAAGAAACTGTGCTGTAATTTTCTTAATTTATAACAGATTTGGACAAATGGTTGTCATTGTGAAGACAAAGTATTATTCGAGTCTGTCAATAGAATATCTTGAATGATTTTGATTTGATAAAAAATATAAATTGATCTATACCAAAAATCTTGACAGAAAAGAGTAGCCACAATGTCAACGTACACGTAAAATGTGATTATTTATGTCATGATGTAGGACTTTATCTGAGTCATGTTTCTAGTCATATATCAATATGTGAACACATGAAGTACAAGAACATATATCAATATGTGGAACACATTAAGTACAAGAACATATATCAATATGTGAACACAAAGGCATCACCTTCCTGTTCATATTGCGTCAGAAGTTTCTGACATGTCTGCTGTCGCTGCTGTTTCATTTCCTGTATCAACATTTGAGGGATCCATCATGTGCACACTTTCTATATCCAAGCAAGGCATGGATAATGTGTTGGACTCGCACAGTTGAAATCCTAAGCATTGTAGCGATATCTTTCTAATTGACACAGTCACTGGCATGAATCAGTTCGTCCATGTGAGCTTGGTTATGTTCATCCATGACTGTGATTGGATGTCCGCTGAGCACCTGGTCATGCAGGCTCTACGTTGTTGGATTGACGTCTTTTACAGTCCTTGACCACCTTCTGACAGTATTTATATCCACACAGGCATCACCATATATCACAGTCATTCTTTGATGTCTGCTGTGCACGTGTCACATTCCATGTGCATGACATTACATTTTCCGGTGGTCATTTTCACATGTGATTGTCACATTTTTAATGTGCTTATTTTCACATAGGTGTCACGTGACTCAGAGCACTGTTGTCAAAATTATGACTCTGGAGGCAAAAATTGTTCATTCGCCCTCGTATTTACTAAATCTTCAACTTACTCAGCTAACACTTAATGAAAAACAAATCTTTTTTTTTGTGTGCATAGTTACAGCCTTCTCATGACTGGTATGATTGGCAATCATCTCTATTTACCCACGTTTTCATATTTCATCTCTGGAATTATCAGATTACTGTTTTAGGGAAATGTTTAAGACTGCGATTTAAAGACTGCGAGGGAGAGGAGATGGCTACCACCCTCATTTACAAGCCACTGAAATGTAGATCGCTAACATCTCACATCCCTGCGGCATTAATAAATACTTTACCTTTTTTGTCTATTTAGCATTTACTGAGGTTGTAAATGATGTTTTCATGACAATATCATAAGTTGCCATAGTAAACAGACTTATTTCACTTTAACACCAAAAGTACTATTGCCAAGCTGCTGTCAGCTGCTTAATGCCACATATAATTACACAGTGATAGGCAACGGGTTTAGCTTCCAAATGTCACACACGTAAAATATTCTAAATGTTTTAAATCTCAACTTTGTGCTGTCGCTTATCTGTGTGTATGAAAGAGAATGAATCAGTCAGATATCTACAAAAAAACATAACAAGTGGTTATAGATTCAATTAAGACCAAGAATATGTTGGATAGACATTAAATATGTTTTGAGCAAGTTGGTTCCAGTACTACTAATGTAACTCATCTGCTATTGAAGCACATGATGATGTTAAATCCATGAGGATGTAAGTGTTTGTCACTCATGTTCTTTATTCTTCTTCAGCGTTATTATCAAACCCTCGCTGGATCTTATAGCAGGACAATGGCCGTACTATATTTCTAGCAGGATGTAGTCCAGAGAATGGACATGTGTTCTGTCGACATTTTATTTGCACTAATTGTCCAACACATCTGTGTTCCTTATTCTAGGTGCTGTAGTTTTATTTTTGCTAGTGGCCTAACACATCCGTCTTCATATGTGTTCCTTATTCTAGGTGCTGTTTTATTTGCGCTAATGGTCTAATACACTCGTCTTTGTCTGTGTTCTTTATTTTCGTTTTATTTTCTGCTCCAAATTGCTGGTTGTTTTTGAATTTTTGCCATTCTTTTTTTAACAAAGTTGTACAGAGATTTTGTAAGCCCCCAAATGACTGTTGACTCATTGCGACTGTAGAGTTAATGACACAAGCTGGACAGTCTTCTAGTACTGGGGTAGTACTTACATAAAACAAGATCGATTAACAGAGAATGAATGCACAGAATATTCAGACTTTTGGGCATTGGTACGAAGAAATACAAATAACAGTATACAAGACATTTTCAGCATTTTAACCTTAACCTGTAGCAACCCAGAGAAAAATATAATGCATACTTCCTCTGGTATCCTACCATTTTTTATGACTTCTAGCTTTTCTGCATGTATTTGTTTATTTTTGGCATAACTTTTTATTTATTTATTGGGTTATTGATTTCAAATTCGGAGACAATAGAGATAAGTAGATGTTGGATATGGTGTTATTTGTCTGTGTCAGTGGGACTACCAACATGGAAGTAACAAAAACACACCCACATAAAGACTTACAGTTTCCTGATGGGCCTAGACTAGACCTAGTCCACTCACAGAGCCAAGGATGATGATAGCCAGAAAACTTGGCTTAAATTCCCTGTTACTACTGATAGCATTACTATTATTATATATTATCCACATTTCCATTATTATACATTGATCTACAGTAACTAACACACTGAAGTATTCAAAATCTCCTTTAACCGAATTAGCATCCAAGAAGAATAGACCTACACAAACAATGGCTTTCCAAAGCAAAATAAACAATGTGGCTTCCTCACGTTGATAGACCAAATGTATTTGTGTGGGTCTTACAGATACTGCTGAAAAAATCCGGAATTATCATTCTAGCAAATTGTTATTGCAAATTATGATAGGAAAAGATCATGTGACTGTTTACCGTGACAATAAATGGCTAATTGGAATGTGACATATGCCACCATTTGGTTGCTATCGGAACAGGAAATATGTGACATATGCCACCTGCGAATTGCTGCAGGTTACGGTCTTTTTAAAGAAAATACAAAATAAACAGTAAAAATAATGGTACTATCACAAAAGCATTAGACAGCAGACATTTAACAAAAGAGACGTCGAAGTGTTGTATTTATAATATGTTGTGCATTTTCTGTAAAAAGACCTTAAGGTTGAAACATTGAAAATGTCTTGTGTACAGTTACTTATATTTTTTCATACAAATACCTGATAGTCTGTGCATACATTGTAAAGCTAGTCAACCGTATGTTTAATATAAGTACTTATTGTTAACATTTGACAACAGTCTCACTGATTATCAAATCCTAAAGGGGACTTTTGCCTTGATGTCTATGCAATCTCCAGGTATGCAATAGGGAAAGCAGGGCGAATTCCCCTGCCGGTAGTCCAGGTATAAATCTTCAGCTTGTCTCATGCGGATAGTCAATCCCTCTTAGAATGACTCGTAGAATTCCTTCTCATTTTCTTCTCACATGAGCAAATATGAAGATGTATGAGAAGTGAATATTTCCTTGTGAGGGATTCTAAAAAAAACTCATACCTAAAACACTACCTAAAAAAAAGTATTTCTCTTGTTATTTGTGTGTGTGAAGAGTATATTTTGTGATCGGTACCTTCGAACTAATTTAAGAGTGCATGCTCACACTCGCACGTTAGGTGGAATATTTATCACCTACAACGTGCATTTCATTTGAAAGTGTTACTTTTCTTTGTTTCTCTTTTGGACTCCCCAGTATTGCAGAAGATGGATGTGTCTGACCATTGCGGGAACTAAAATGGTGACAACACATTTCCATTCTCTTGACTACATGCTCCTGGAAATCTAGTAAGAACTATTGTCCTGCTGCAAGTGAGATCCACTAGAAGTTTGAGACTGAACACTGAAGACGAAGGACTCCCGGTAGCACACATAAAAAATGCTGGATATAAAATATCAAAGATGCTTTCAATAAACATGAATTCAGCACAAGTGTCAATTCTGTCTTATAGATATTTCTTAATTTTACCCATGATTCTGAGCCATTGTTAGTTAGCCATCATCAGATCATCGTCATGGCACTTCAGACAAGTTCATAGGTGCTCTGATCTCATATTCAGTATGTCCTCCAGCAAGTGGTAACTGACTGTTTCAGTTCTGTGTTGGTTGATAACTCATCTTTTGATTCCTTTATGCTACTCATTTCTTGCAACACCACACCCAGGTCCTGTATTCTAGCCATAGATAAGAAGAAGAAAGACACATGAATCATTTTATCTTCAATCATGGCCTAACTCCATGATTGCATTCTTCTTCTTCCGCGTTCTTTCTCAAACTCCCGCTGGATCTCTCTTGTAGCAGGATCCATTGTAAATTTCCAGTAGTATGTAGTCCAGAGAAAGGAAATGCGTTGTCGCCGTTTTATTTGCGCCAATGGCCCAGCACATCCATCTTCGACGGGTGGTTGCATTCAAAATATCAGCACGTTCCATTGAACTGCCACTAGTCACACTGGTTCCGATGACAAATCTATCTGTACTTTATCTATTTCCCGCAACACTCCCATATCCAGTTACAAAACCAAAAAATGCTGTGCTTCACTAAGTCCTGAATAGAATATGTATTCCAGCTTATAATGTATTCCATAAATGACCAAATGTTCAAGCCATACATTTTGAGAGACTAGTGTACATGTTGATAGCAGAATTAATGGAGAGGTTGCGGTAGCAAGGAGAAAAAGATGTAGAATAACTTAACATCATAGCACAGAAAAAAATCAGCAATAAACAGTTGTCAAACTGCAGATGCTATTGTACATGATGATGATGATGATGCCTTATAGCTATTTGTCTGTAGATCACAGGTTCCCAACCTTTTTCACGTCATCACCCCATTTTATAGAAGCAAAGTTAACTGCTGCCTAATTTTATAGAATCATAGCTAACCCTCATACATTTCACTACAATTAAGAAAACATATCCAAAATATATTTTTACATCAAATATCATTCCATGTAATTTTAACTTATTATATAACACATTGAATGTGATGATTGAAATTATAAAAGCTTTAAAGTTTGCAGTTAAATTTTCTCATATGTGACTATTGGTCACTTCAGTGAATCCACTAAGAAATTTTTAAAAGACTTGCTTTAAAATGCAATGGAATCCCTCTATAACCCATCCTTTTGTAACAAATTTCCCTATATAACAACTTTTCAAAATCCCCAGTTATATTTATTCTTTATCATTTGTACTGTATATAGCAAATTTCTGTTATTACATAAGTATTTCATCAGCCCGGACAAAGTTGTTATAACGGGATTCCACAGTATTTTTTACAAGTATTTTACACGTTCAGTCGGAGACCCCAAAGGAAACCCTCCACGACCCTAAATGGGATCTCTACCCATGGATTGGGATCCTGTGTTGTAGATGGTGTATAGCACTCTTATTTCCTATAGTGCATTTCACATGCTAGAAAGCTTCATCATTTGTTTAGAAACTTGTGTACTCAGTAGAAAAATTACCTTAGATGTGCGCTATTTATCATGCTTCGGCTTTGTGCTTGGGTCTGGTGTCACTGCCAATTGCCATCTTCGTTTCTAATTTGCAGCCACGTTTTCCGCAGGTCGGTCTCTGGGGAGACAACAAGAGACCCTGAGGGGATCAAACCAAGGTCTCTTCGTTTTACTTGGAGCATGAAAACCACAAGCACGATGGACCCCAATGATATGATGAAAGAGATTCGGAAGGTAAGTAGAAGACATACCATAAGGTGGTGAGACATACCATAAGACATACCATAACTCTTGTGTCTGCACAGGAAACTCAAATATGTGGGAAGATAGCTCAGCTGTTATCCATGAAAGAGATTCAGAAGGTAGGGTCAACAGCAGGAAAAAATATGTAATTTAACATTGTGGCATGCAAAGAGACATCATCGATCCGACAACAAGATGCTAAAAATACAGAATTGTGATCCATAATGGCTTATGTTGGTTGGCACTGCACCTGATGATGATGTTATTCATATTCATTTGCAACACTTTCTATATTTGATATAGGGGCCTACATTGTCACGTGGGTCGAAGACATTTTGTTAGATCTAATCAAGATTAGATTGCGAAGTTTAGTGACACCACATAAGTGTTTTATTTAATTTTAACAGACAATATTAACATGTTTTATTTATTTTTACAGAAGATACTATAAGCACGTTAGTTTGGTTATGAAATAAATTTATAAATATAATAAGCCTAGGAGATTGGACATGAACACGTAATTGTCATTTCATATAAAATTAAATTTTATATAAATTTGTCATAAAAGAATCTGATGTGCAAAAGGAAAGTTGCATAACTTGTATTTATCGTAGTAAAAGGTTAAAAGACATGACACTTTGTGTAAAATCTTACTTAACACTTTCACCATTATGAGATTTCCCAATTGTCAATCCCTGATCCCTAAGGCAAGGGGCACAACTCCTCCAAAATATGGATATGGTGATGAAAAAATTGCATTTTCTTTCAAACTATTCATCATATCACACTCAGACTTGGCAGATCTACAGAAAAATGAATAGTCTTGCATAAACCTATATTAAAGATAATTTAATACATATATGTTTTAAATAATAATCTGTCAAACTCAACATAATGTGGGGAAAATTATTTTTTTTACCTGATGGGTGTTGAGTAGAGGAGTCATATTCAGACGAAAATATTGAGATATATTCTCAAATCCCCTTTTTTCCAAACAGGGTGAGATGCCCAAAATGTTGAACCTGTCATCTGTACTCCAGTACATGACATACTCAAACAGAATACACAGGTCCATCATAATATACTTTTTTTAAAAAAGACGTTTTATTTCAATGGCGGTTGCAGATGTTCAGCGCATGTCTTCTTTCCTTGTTTGTTCTTTGCGTTATATTACATTCAAATTTGTCAGATCGGCTGCAAATTGATAAACTCATCGTTGACAATGATGGTAAAGTATTCATAACGTGTGGCAATCTCATCAAGATTATGTACTGACCCAATGTTTTGTACAAAACTCTCAACTTCTACTCGAAAAACTACATCACTACGGCGAAATTTGCGATATCGCAATTAGTGCCACGAATGTCCATCTCTTTGTCGGAAACATTAGGCCTATCTAACAAGAATTTCACTGACACTTTCCACGTTATATTTGATACACAAATTACTTACATCGTGCATATTTCCATCGTAACTATGGCTGTCATCATCAGTGTAGATATGAATAATATCTTCCATTTCAAACTAGGTCTAATAATTCGCTAATTTAAAAAAAATCGTAATAAATCCATTTTTTTAACGATCTCTTAGATTAAACATAAAACAGGAAGCTAAACCACTGATCTACACAATGGTCATGGTTTTTAATAGTCCCGGCGCAAACTAAAAATGTAATATCGATCGCAACTAAACAAGTAACAAAAATCGATTGGCAGCGACTTGAAAATCGGTTAAAACTCCGCTAATTACAAAAAATCGCAGTAAATTATTTTTATGTCCGATTGTTTCGATTAAAACATAAAACAGGAAGCTAAATCACGGATCTACGCATTGGTCATGTTTTCTAATAGACCCGGCACACACACAAAAATGTCATATCGATCGCAAATACACAAGTAAAAAAAGCGACGCGACTGCGCTCTAAGGGTTAGCAAGTAGAAGCGACGCGACGGCGCTATAAGGGGGAATCGGTTAAGAGTAGAGTCGAGGGCAGGCAAGCAAGAGGTCGGCAGAGACACAATTGGAAGAAAAACATCACAAGATGAACAGGTTACAGTCTAGCCATGCTATAAGTGGTACTCTTGACAGGCAACCTTCTATTCCTTGAGAGGGGCGGAGCACATAGGGCTAACCCGAGTAACCTGAAGTTGATCCTCATCTTTCAGAATCCCTATGCCAGTTAATAGAGTTACTTCCAGCTCTACGATGGCAATCTTAGTTCCCTTCCTTGCCATGTTTACCTTCGCCACCTCAAGCTTCTGGTACCCATTTACAGCTGGGTGGATTAGAGAAGTGGTTCTGTCAAGTAAGAAACCATGACAGTGATTTTTTTGTTGTCTGGATGTGGTTTCGAACCTGAACTGTAATCTGGTGGTAGTAAGCAATTTCACTATCAACCAGGCTACATCGCTCCTCCTTACAGTTTTACTACTGTCTATATCCATTTCTTGCCGTTCTGTTTCATTGTTAACCATCCAAGTTTCTTGTTTTACCTTCTTTATTCATTATAAAGTTCATGTTGTTCCACTGCCCTATAAGGTGGAATAGCCAACTCCACTCTCCACTGCCCTATACAGTGGAATAGCTAACTCCACTCTCCACTGAACTATAAGGTGCACTAGCCAACTCCACTCTCATGATTCCTTAGTTGTCTCTTATAGCAAGTTACGGTGTTGTTATTCCTTTACTATACGCCTGCGAAACGTGGACAGTGTATGTTAGACATGCAAGAAAGTTAAATCATTTCAATCTTACCTGCCTACGTAAATTACTAAACATCCATTGGTGGGACAAAGTATCAGACTACGAGGTCTTGGAAAAATCAACCTCAATAAGCATCCACACAATACTTATGAAGGCGCAGGCATGCTGGGCAGGCCATCTTGTGCGTATGGAGAACTCGCGTTTGCCAAAACAAATATATTATGGAGAACTCAAGGCAGGATTTCGAAAAGCTGGTGGACAGAAAAAGCGTTTCAAAGACATGCTCAAGTCATCCTTGAAACATCTTAACATTGGCGTAGGCGCTTGGGAGAGCCTCGCTCAGGATAGAACAGCATGGCGTTACAGCATTAGAACGGGAGCACTAGCGGCGGAATAATTCAGACAAGAAACTGCAAGACAGAAGCGGACACGTAGAAAAGAAAAAACATCTCAACCTCACACAGATACCTTCTATTGTTGTCAATTCTGTAAAAGAACATTTTGTGCGCGCATTGGACTTGCTAGTCATTTTAAAATGCACTATTAACTTTATTATTTAATTATTTATTGTTATTATTATTATGGTTGAGTTTTTGGTCATCGTCGATCACGACGGACGAACATCATCATTCCTTTACTGCAGTTTCAGGTCTGACAGCACAAATACCATCTTGTCTGTATTGTCTTCTAGTTTTGTTTGATACAATCATGTCTACTTTGTGACACTTATCTCTGTGATACAATCATGTCTACTTTGTGACACTTATCTCTGTGATACAATCATGTCTACTTTGTGACACTTATCTCTGTATCTACTCTGATCTGAGCTATAATCTCTTTGAAATGGTTGCAATAGTTATATCTTTTCCAACCACCTTATATCACATAGTATTTTTGATAATTGAGTTTGTTTAACAAATTGTGTAATCTCATAGATCATTTTGATAATTGAGTTTGTTCAACAAATTGTGTAATGTCATAGATCATTTGTGCTATGCATGTTCTTAGATATCAGCAGTGTAATTTCAATCTCTTACACATTACATTACAATCTGTAGGTGCTGGATGCCAACAACTGTGACTACGAGCAGCGGGAAAGGTTCCTCCTACTCTGCGTGCATGGTGATCCTAACACTGACAGTCTTGTTCAGTGGGAGATGGAAGTCTGCAAGCTGCCACGTCTGTCATTAAATGGTGTTCGCTTCAAGCGTATTTCAGGAACATCAATAGGCTTCAAGAACATTGCTTCTAAAATAGCCAATGAGTTAAAACTGTAATGTAACCTGTTAGACTAGTTATTTATTGTTCAAGATGATGTCTTGTTCTTCACTTTGCTGGCAACTTATCACACCTTTTTTACATGTCATGCGGAGAATGGTTACCGTATCCCTAAAATTATAAACTCAGGTCTTCTTCCTACCAATGGACCTCTGCTATTCAAAATTGAATGCAGATTCAGTGTTCTTATATATGTACCTCCCAGTGTCCATATGTTCCTGTATCTCACCATCTTTGAGCTGTACAGATGTTTGCATGTTGAAAGAACAGATGTTTATTTACTAGTGTGGGTTTTTTATGTTATGTTCATGGTTGACATACCTGTCTGGTCATTTCTGTAGTACTATTGTGCCGCCACCTACTGCCAAGATGTATTACTATTGTGCCGCCACCTACTGCCAAGGTAAATTACTGCAACTACTTTGGTAGGTGGCCATAGACCAATGAAAGCTGTGCTGCAATAGAACAAATATTTGTAACCACAGATTCACCTAAGAGGTTTTTGTGTTGGTAAAAATGATATTTTCGTTATTATGCAATAATAACATTTTTGTAAGAATTGAACAATGGCTGTGACAGAATGTGACTTTCTGGTGTGATTCTGTTTTTTAATTAAAAAATTGACGAGGTTAAAGGTGTTTTTTGTGTGCATAGATTATCTCTTCTGCTTCATGTATCGAACAACACGCAATATTAATTTGCTATTATCAGAATGTGCTTAACGCTTTATTCTTTTAGAGGGAAGGGGCAGTATGTTTGTAACAGCTAAATGGGCATTGAAACGTTGCTCAAAATGTGTAGTATCTGTTTAAAACAGAATTTCTGTAGATTATTGATTTCTCTGTCAGAAAAACTGCTGATTGCTGGATTGGATTCTTAATGTTCTTGACTGTAACCAAAGTATATATAACACTAAGTTTGGTTTAAATTAACGTAAATGAGTCATCATAACAGTGTGTTTTGTTGTTTCATCAGCATTTGGTCCCAGACTAGTGCCGGTAAAGTCTCAGTTGTTATGTGTGGGCTATCTCTTTGGTTTCTATAGTTTTTTATAATTTTTCTTGTGAATTATCTTAGAACTAGAATTTTGTAGCAATACTTGATGTTTTTTGTATGTTTAGCCAAACATGACTAAAGAAATAAACTATATCAAGGTATTCATTCTCAGTCTGTGAGATATTAGCAGGATATAGTCTGTGAGATATTAGCAGGATAGTCTGTGAGATATTAGCAGGATATAGTCTGAGATATTAGCAGGATATAGTCTACGAGATATCAGCAGGATATAGTCTGCGAGATATCAGCAGGATATAGTCTGCGAGATATCAGCAGGATATAGTCTGTGAGATATCAGCAGGATATAGTCTGAGATATTAGGAGGATATAGTCTGAGATATTAGCAGGATATAGTCTGAGATATTAGGAGGATATAGTCTGTGAGATATTAGCAGGATATAGTCTGAGATATTAGCAGGATATAGTCTGTGAGATATTAGCAGGATATAGTCTGTGAGATATTAGCAGGATATAGTCTGTGAGATATTAGCAGGATATAGTCTGTGAGATATTAGCAGGATATAGTCTGAGATATTAGCAGGATATAGTCTGAGATATTAACAGGATATAGTCTGTGAGATATTAGCAGGATATAGTCTGTGAGATATTAGCAGGATATAGTCTGTGAGAACGGAAGGCGTTGTGTCGTGGTTTATAGCTTACTTGTGAAATCTTCACTTTTGACCTACCACATCCAACTTAGCATGGCTTCTGGATCACTTTGACCCTATATGTGTGAAAATGGGTACAGAGATCATCTTCATGATATAATTACACATTGAGTGTGGACGTCTGTGACCATGTCTGTACCAATTCAAGATATCGGGCACAAAGGTCAAGCATGAGATGCAGTGGTTAGCTTTGAGCTTGGTGTGACCAGCTTGTAAGTATGAGAACTAATTCTCTCATTTGCCTGGTTTACTATACTAGTGATATAGTTGTAGGCATCCACAGTTCACTGGATGTATTAGTTGTCGAAGTTGATGTATCTGGTCATTGGCCGCCTAAAATAAAATGGTTGCACAACACATTTCCATTCTCTGGATTATATTCTGCTGGATATTTAGTAGGACTATTATTGTCCTGTTATAAGATATATATTCCAAGTTTTACCTGTTGGATCTCAGTTTTGCGGCAGTGAGTACATATTATACATTTTTTCTTCAGATGAATAACTCAATTATCTTTACCATTATTGAACTTTTAATGATTACATCCGACGACAAGTGACTCGGACAAATAACTCAATTAGCTTGACCGTTATTGAACTTGGAATGGTTACATCTGACAAGTGACTCGGACAAATAACTCAATTAGCTTGACCGTTATTGAATTTGGAATGGTTACATCTGACAAGTGACTCGGACAAATAACTCAATTAGATTGACCGTTATTGAACTTGGAATGGTTACATCTGACAAGTGACTTGGACAAATAACTCAATTAATTTGACAGTTATTGAACATAGAATGACTATATAACGAGTGAATCAGACAAATAACTTTAATTATCGTGAATATGTACAAACTAGCAAAACTGAAATCCAACAGGTGAAACTCGGAATAGGGTAAGGATGTTTTGCTAATCTCTAGCAACATACACAATGCAGAAATAGACATTTCTACCAAAAGGCCTTTACCAAAAACACATTCACAACATTATTATAACTCAATTATCTTTACCATTATTGAACTCGGATCGATTACAACTCCATGGAGGAGTTATTCAGACGCTAAGTGAACTCGGGTCCAGCTCTATGGTGGCGTGGTACAGAGCGCACATGTGATTGCCAAGGTACTCGATTCTAATCCCACTACAGACAGTTGTGCATCCAGGCCATTCAGAAAGTAATTGCAAACTACTGAACATATTTATATTTCCTAGAAAATCACTACAGCCAAAAATTGCTGGGTTGATGGCTATGTCCTGAATCAGATACTCTATCAAATTTTCTTTTTAAAGTGAGCTTGTCTTGTGTTCCAAGATGAGTCATGTTACAAATAGCTGCATTTTGTACTGGCTTTTAATTCTCATTGTATACAGGGTTGCTGAATAAATCCTTGATCATTTGAGAGCTTGACGGTAGAATTGGGCTTTTGTTGACTTCTTGAATGAGGTGCTATTCAACTGCTGCATTAATGACTCCTCTCAGTGGTCTGCATATTTACTCAAGTTGACTTGCTAACACGTTTGCTTTTTCGTCTCCTTATGCAATGTGAAGAGTGACTATTAACTTGTTCCAGACTGATTATTACATCAGTTGCTGACTTTCGTATTTCGTTGTCCCCAAGTGTATCTAGCATTATGCTGCCTACTCTTCCAATGTCCTCAAATATACTTTGTAAAGACATTGCAACCATATACATGCCAAAGGCTTCAATACTGGTTTCACTATCATGGACACTGAGACCTCATAACTTAGTTTTCCAGACCAGTTGTTCTGGGACACAGTGCTGAGAGAGTTTAGCTGGCTGTTTTGAATGAAATGTTTGTCTGGTTGCTATATTTAATCATTCCACCTTCGGCCTCAACAGAAGCTGTTCGATGTTTAAATAATTAGCAAGGCAATTCATATGAACCTTGAATCAAAAGGCATAGAGGATTGACTTACTGGTACTCAGATTTACCTATATGTACTCTCATCAGAGCAGCATTTCACCTGTCAGTAGTACCACTCATAGAGTGTAAGTTTATAGTTTCAAGCAATGGTAGTGGTCTCTGAAAATATGCACTGGTTAACAAGACATCACTGCCCGGTATCGAACCCATGACCTGAACATAGGGCAAAAGGTTTAATCATTATGCCATGGAGTTCACCTTGAATCTAACTGTTACTGAGATGCACTTTGTGTAGGTGCTTATTAGTTACTGCCTAACCTGGATTCACATGAGAGCAATGGCTATCCCTTAGTATACTGATTGAAAGAGATAAAAATTAAGCAAATCAAATTATTTTTGAACAGAAAGACATTGTAGAAAACCATCATAGAGATAAATGTTGCAGGCAACACAGCAGCAACAATAAAAGTTGGAAACAACCAGGACAGCAATAAATCAACCAACATGCTTTTGTCAAGGAACAATTTTTTTAATATATTTTTTACAGTTGCAGTTCAAGTAGAAACCAAAAGACAAGTCATAAACTTAATCTTCATACCAAAATAATGTCAGATATGAACACTAACAAAAGAACAAGAGAGAAAAATTAATCAATCAAGTGCCATGCCAAATAGCGTAGGCATGTTTCTCCACCTCTTGTGTTAACAATAAGTTGGTGACCTTCTCCTGTGCCATAATACTAGCACATCGAGAATCTTCTCTCTTTGTCGTCCCATGTCTCTTTTCCCCTTGATTTTCCAGTGGTTATTAAGTGTTCAAGCTGTGTTCTATGCAGCATATGCCCTCGAAACCTTGACTGTCTGCCCCTAATGTTTGCTATGATTTTTCTTTTTATGCCTGCATCACTGAGAACATCTGCATTAGTTCTCTTAGCTTTCCATGGTATTTTCATTATTCTTCTCAGAAACCATATCTCTGAGCCTCCGGTTCATTTGCACTTACACTACAAAACAATGATAGCACAGTGATACTGAAATCAAAATTCGAACATACAATAAACCAATGAAATGTAGAAACGCTGACAACAGCAGACAATTAAAAACTCTAAATTAATTTTAGTGTATCGCAGAACTTTGCAATGACATAGATGAAATAGGTCACATACGGAAAAGACCTAAAATCAGCAGTATTCATACCATTACCTAAGAAGCCCAGGGCTTTGGATTCTACAGAATAAGTTTGATGAACCCCATAACTAAAATACTGCTTAAGATAAATACATTAAAGAATCACAAGCAAGATATAAATCAAAAGTTGGTGAAGAACAATTTGTTTTTAGGAAAAACAAAGGAACCAGAGAAGCTATACTCAGTATCAGGCTATTGATAGATAAATACATAGAGAAGTCAAGGAAAGTATCTATTATTGCTTCATAAAGTACAGCAGCAAGACCTTCGACAGAGTCCATGAAACATTAATTTAATGCCTTCAAAAATAGACAATGGTGGGAAAGATATCAACAGATTAGAAATATATATTGGGAACAAACTGCAGCAATAAGATGTGAAAACAGCTACTCAGTATACATAGAAATAAAATGAAAAGGGTGTGTTTTATCACCCAGTCTATTAAACATCAAGAGAGAATATTTTTAAACATATAGAAGAAATGTCAGGATTCAAAATCAGTGGAAAAATAATAATTTGCGATTATACAGATGGTACTGTCCTTTTAGCAGAAAGTGAACAAAGTCTAATAGATCGTCAATTAATCAAGTAAAGAATATGGACTGGGTATAAATATCCAAAACTATGATAATCGGGAAATTGCAGAACAAGCACGAAACATCAAAATACATGGAAAGATACTATAACAAGAATATTATTACCAATATCTTGGACACATAATCACAAAATATATTACAGGTGAAACAAAAGTTAAACAGAGAATAAGAATGGCTGAAAGTACTTTCAATGACATCAATAAAATATTCAGATATAAACAAACTAAAAATGAGAATTATAAAATGCTACATCTATTTCTACATTCATGTATGGCTCAGAAACATGGAAGGAATAAAACAACTAGAAGACAGAATTTATGCCTTTGACATGTAGATAAATCGAAGAATAGGGAGAACTTCATAGAAAGAAAAGAAAACTAACAAAGAGGTTCTAACAACACTCCGTATGAAAAAAAAAAAAATTAAAAGAAATAGATGGAGGATAATGAAGATCTGTTTCAATCAACCTTCATTGCAGAGACAGCACTAGGTATGTGACGTATTCTTTCCACAACATAGTCTTCCTTATGAATCTCCGGTCTTTGGCTAGTTGTCCCGCTTCCTCTAGCAATATGTGCATGCATTCCTGAATATTTTTTTCCAACGACATCTTGGTCTGCATCTAGTACCTTCTATCACCCCCCCCCCCCTCCAACAACAGTTTCCATGCCATCATGTCTCTTCACATGGCCGAAAACACCTACCCGGTAACTTCCTTCTTAATAGGGTAAAACTAGCCCTCTTTTACGTTATTTTTCTTAGCACGTCTTGGTTAGACTTTCTTGCTGTCCATGGTACTCTCAGGACTCTTCTATAGCATTTCATTTTGAAAGCCTCTTGGCTGTAGTTTTATTTATTGTCCATGTTTCACAGCTGTAGGTCGTCACCAGGAATACACACGTACGTAACAAACATACCTTAGTTCCCATGCCACAGTTATTTTAATTTGGACATCACTATTACTGTTCTCCTCCTAATCTCGACTGCACAGTCTCCCTGCACCACTGTTTATGTTAGCTGCTAGATATTTGAAATTTGTCACTTCTTCTACAAAATTGTTATCAATATTAATTCTAGGTCTTGTTTTCGCTGTGTTGATTGTCATTATTTTCATATTTAGAAACAGGTTTTGTTGTACGCTAAAGCTTTTTGTTGATTTTATTATGTTCATTAAGTCTTTCTTGTTTGATGTTTAACACTGTGTCATCTGCGTATCTAATTGGAATCCGTAGACCTCCAATGATTATGGGGCTGAATTCTTGCTGCATTGCTTCGTTTTACACCTTTCTCATTATCTTATCTGCATATATGTTAAATATGTAGGAAAAAATGTACAATCTTGTCTTACTCCTTTTTGTGCAAATTCTAGATGAAAATGTCAGTACATCCATATGGAAATTCTTGGCACAGTACTCCTGTAGTTTGGACACAGTACTCCTGTAGTTCGGACACAGTACTCCTGTAGTTCGGACACAGTACTCCTGTAGTTTGGACACAGTACTCCTGTAGTTCGGACACAGTACTCCTGTAGTTTGGACACAGTACTCCTGTAGTTTGGACACAGTACTCCTGTAGTTTGGACACAGTACTCCTGTAGTTTGGACACAGTACTCCTGTAGTTTGCCATTTTTTTCAGGAGGAACTCCGATTATATATAAAAACATTCTCTTCGCCATCTTGGACCAGAAGTCCAGCACTAGGTACATTCCCATAAATGCTCATCTGCCAACTTTTTCGGTGTATATAAATAAAGACGGGTAGTTTTTCAAATCATTGAGTTGTATGTACATGTATTCGCTATGATCAACTCCATGCTAGGGGTAAGGGGTGATATGGTCAGCATCATGTTGACTATCTTTACTTTTACAAATTTGTTCGAGCACTCATTTCTTGAGAGGGTTGACATGAGTTTCACTTGTAGTTTACAAAAACTAACATTGTGACTAAAGATCAAACCATTTTTCATCAACATCCAGGAATTTTTGGTCCTTGCTAGATCTTCAGAGCAGTCACCAGGATGAAGCTCTTTTTTACAGTTCATCTTACTACAGTTCAGAGCAGCAACCTCAAAGGTATTAGCTCAGTCTACTATAACTAGGTCGTGCCTTGTAGTTCATTGCAGTCTGCATGTATGTTTACATGGGTCTGTATTTCTGTCCCACATGGACATTCGTGTGGCCCACCTCTGTGGTCCAGTACAATTGACCCTGTAGCCTGAATATGACAATTGAAAGATGGTTGTTGTTGAAAACATACCATGAACTACAGGGTTAGCAAGCAATCAATCACTTCACTGCGATTCAATCACTTCACTGCGACTCAATCACTTCACTGCGACTCAATTACTTCACTGCGACTCAATCACTTCACTGCGACTCCATGAATCTCTTCACTATGACTCAATCACTTCACTGCACCTCATTCACTTCGATATGAATCACTTCAATATGACTCGATGAATCACTTCGCTGTGACTCAATGAATCTCTTCACTTTGACGGAATCACTTTACTGCTGCCCGATGTTTCCTAGTGAATTACAGAAATTAGGAAATATGTAGCTAGACCATCCTGGTCACCTGAAATGACATTTGATTTTAATTTGCTGAAACATCTTGTTTTATCACAGCATGCTGGCCACTTAGAGTTTAAAATGCATATAGAAAAAAAAATGTTGTGCCATGAAGAAATAAGTATCCAGAATTCATGTATAGTTAGTCTTGTGTACTGTTAGTGAACTGTATTGCAATTACCATTTACTTTTGTATTGTTCAGATCATTTGTTACATGCTGAACTTTGCAGGCAGATGTTTTCTTGTTTAACATTGCAGAAAGAAATTACTAGAAGAAAACAACTTAATGCCCTTATAGTGTGATCTATTCCCCGGTTGTAACAATAACGAGAAATGATTTCAATGCAAGCATTATTTCTGATATTATTTTAGCAAAGATTGCCAAGATGGATGTCTCGGTGAAAACTTCTGGGTAATCTGAAATAACCACAGGGTCTCATTGAAGATGGTTTCTGCAATTCTTATCACGTATACATTATCTTTACTGTGTGTATGGGGTTGTTGTTTTTTTTCATACTTTAAAACTGAATTCTATCTTTCCTTCATTGTTTTTATTCTTTAAGTGTGTACTTGTAGTAACACTATTCAGAATATTTGAATATTCTTCCATTGAGCACATGAATATTGTATGTTTTTATATTACCAGAATCTTCTAGAATTTAAATATATTTGTCACTTTCCTGGAAGATTATGTTCTTGAATGTGGGGAGTACAGTCACTTGTATTATATGACTATTTCTTTGTCATGACTTTGAAGGGGGAGTTTGCTATTGCTATTACTGCACTCATTTTGACAATGTTCTTTTTTTTTATACCATTGTAAATTTTGTACAAAGGAAGTCATATTGGTTGGTGTACAGCTGTGTATAGAAGACAGACTTGCTCAGTTTGTACGTACACGTGAATGGTCACTTTGTGTTATTGCAACAGTGTCATTGTCCGTTTTATGATCTGCGTCCACCAGTAATCAATAATAAGTGAGACTGCAGTAAAACTCTATTACAATAGTATGTACGCAAAACATAAGATAGTTCAATTTATCACCCATTAGTCAGATGCTCTGTTCATTCGCTGTAAAATTCAGCCACCTTGTGTTTTGCATAAGTTCATTCAGTTTTGCTATTATGTTTGCATATATATTCACTCAGGCCTTTCTCTATAGTATATATCTGCATGTTGATGTCACTCATTTTGGCTGGTGTGACTTTTCCCATGATTTATGTTGACTGATGGCACAAAGTATACACACAGCGGCCAATGATCAGTTGCAACAACTAAGATGAGTGACTCAGGGCCTGCATTCTGGAGAAAGAAGTGATTCACTCAAGCCATCTAAGAACTCTGACGTGATTCACTCAAACCATGTATGAACTCTGAATTATGATTTCAATATTTTCAGAAAATCTGAAAGTGTTATTCAAGTTTTTCATTAGCTATATTTAAAATTGGAGATATGATTTGTGTATGAGTATACTAGACAGAAGAAATCATGATATCAATAATAAATGTGCAAATTGAATGTGTTAAAAACAGACCAAATCTGGTAACAATGACTCCTGAAATTGTTGTATCTAGAAGGTTGCAATTATATTGCTAGAAACAATAGATAACCACTGGCACTGATGCTATGTAACACAACTGCTACTTTAGATTTTTGTTTATTTTCATTTTATATTCAAAGATTTTAACCTCTAATTATTAATATCAGGATCTGGTACTAATGTTCCCTCTAATTATTTATATCAGTTTCTGGTAATAATGTTCCCTCTAATAATTAATATCAGGGTCTGGTACAAATGTTCCCTCTAAATATTATCAGGGTCTGGTACCAATGCTCCCTCTATTTATTATCGGGATTTTGTACCAATGTTCTCTCTAATTAGTAATATTAGGGTCTGGTATAAATGTTCCCTCTAATTATTATCAGGGTCTGGTACCAATGTTCCCTCTATTTTTTATCAGGATCTTGTACCAATGTTCCCTCTAATAATTAATATCAGTGTCTGGTACCAATGTTCCCTCTAATAATTAATATCAGTGTCTGGTACCAATGTTCCCTCTAATAATTAATCAGTGTCTAGTACCAATGTTCCTCTAATAATTAATATCAGGGTCTGGTACCAATGTTCCCTCTAATTATCTTCTAGTGTGAATGCAAATCTGAAGATGTCTGAGGAGCAAATATTTCCATGTGAAGATTATTACTACCTATAACAAAGTCATTTAACCCATTAATTATGTGTGCTGGGGGTACATTTCATGAGCTGTACCTTCTAATTACATGCGTGGCAGCTCACCCTTGCATATTAGATGGAATATTTTCTGGTACATAGAAATCTGTCCTATTTAAGAGATTTAATTTTAGCACTGTCTGTCGCAGGTGTTTTTTTAGTAATCGTATTTCAAGGAAATACCAAATTCCAACATGTTGACAAAATGCAGCATTTGTGCAAGTTTTTTTGCTAAGTCTCTGTGCACACACTTTATGACCAATGACATGAAATTTGAATAGATGTATATGTGTACCCAGGAATTCTGTATCATTTCTTCATTGTTCATTCAGTCACGTAATGTCACTGGCCGGATGTGACTATTTTTAATTTGGTCATACAATGAGTACACATTGGTTTTTGTTTTAAAATGCCATATATGCACACCTTGAGAATATTAGTACATGCCTCTCAGACTTGATTCAGTTTGTGTGGG
Source organism: Meghimatium bilineatum (assembly GCA_034231615.1). NCBI lineage: Eukaryota > Metazoa > Mollusca > Gastropoda > Stylommatophora > Philomycidae > Meghimatium > Meghimatium bilineatum. Next base: position 51,910,736 of record CM067313.1, read on the forward strand.
GCATGTGGCTGAATGGTTAGAAAGCAGGTCTCATAATCATGATGACTTGGATTCAAATCAAGGTGAGAGCTGGATTTGTATTTATCTAGGGTAAAATTTTAAAACGTGCCCTGGACAGCAATTGCTATGACAGAAAAAAACCACTATCTGTCAGTACCTGCATTTTATCTGTTATGGAGTTGCAGGGAGGTTCCAAGTGGCTTGTGTGATAAAGTTAGGGAGTTGAAGGGAGGTTTCTAGTGGCTTGTGTGATAAAGTTAGGGAGTTGCAGCGAGGTTTCCAGTGTCTTGTGTGATAAAGTTAGGGAGTTGGAGGGAGGTTTCCAGTGGCTTGTGTGATAAATTAGGGAGTTGCAGGGAGGTTTCCAGTTGTTTTGTGATAAAGGCATTACCTTGTCGCCACGTCATGTTCATGGTGGATTTTTTAATTTAAACTCCAACAGGAAAAAACCCAGTCCTTAGTAATTCCTCAAGGGCACATAGGGCGGATGTCATAGATTTCCATGTCTAGCGTTTTATTGCAACTTGTCTTAGGTCTTCATTGTTTCTGATACCGATGGTGAAGCGCTCTCTTGTAATAGTTCTACGTAAGGTCTCTCTTGGTCTCCCTAGTTTTCTCTTGCCCCTTGGTGACACCAAAGCTTGACAGGGGAGTCTTTTCGTATCCATTTGCCGGGCGTGTCCGATGTAATTCCAGTAACGTCTTCTAATATTCCTTACCAGGGATAAAACCCTGGGGCTCTTAGGTGTGAGACTAAAAGCTCTAGGGCCCCAGCCATGCTCCATTCTGCAATAATATACCCGGTAAACATTAAATTTAACAAACTTGAAACTTCTTGATATTGTGTAGATAATCAAATTGTGGGGAACTTAGAATGACCTAAAACAAATTATTAGTCAAATCTCATTATACCAACTTGGTCTGGACTGATAAAATATTTATGTAATAACAGAAATTTGTTAACTCTTTCAATCCCAGCAGTTCAGGAAAAACTCTGGGCTTAATTCCCAGGCAAAGGGGAATGACTCCGCACAAATCAGAAGTGATCGTGCAAGAAAATTAATATAAAATACAATTTGCAATAAATTTTTATGATTCAAAGTCTGATTAACAGATAAATGAAAGAGTTACTGATCTGTGAACATATCTTTGTGAATGTCATGTAAGACAAGTTTACTGCTCATGTAACATGCGAGAGGAAAAAACAATGAGTACCAGTTTCATATTGGCTCCATTTACTTGTGTCAATTTGTTTGCTGATAAATGTTCTAATGAGAAATGCAAATCAGTCTCCCTTGCACAGCATGACAAGTCTGTAACTGTTAACTACTCCAAACATATATGCCTAGTTCACATAAAGAATGCACTAGATATCTGGTTAAGCTTGGTTCCAAAACGGATCTCCTTTTTCTGAAAATTTTGATACCTTGTATACACAACTTATGTTCTGCACATATCCCAAAGAATGATGCATGTAGTAATAGTGAAACTAGGCCTAGTCTCAAAAACAGTAATTTCGATCAACTTTCTCGTGAAACTGATCAATATTGACATAGATCAGCTGTGTTGCCTTTTCTCAATCATTACTAAGTCTATGGTGTGTGGGGCGGGACGTGCACATCACAGCTAATTTCAACTAGGACTACCAAATACTGAACTACTACCCCATCAACATCTGATTCATTCATGTTCTCTAGAATTCCATTTAAAATTTGTGTATCATCAGAATCAGAAGTAGGTCCATTTTGATCAATCAATCAATCAATAAACCCATAACCCTTCAGGGTCGTAGGGGTACCACATTGGATGCTTCAGCACACAGAGTCCTCCAGCGAATTCTATCCTCAGCGATGCGGATGAGTGTGGAAATATCTAGCCCTGTCCATTCCTTGATGTTGTCTGTCCATGTCTTTATTTGTCCTCCTCTGCTTCTTCCACCCTCGACAGTTCCCTGCAGTATTGTTTTTGACAAGGAATCGTGCCTGCATACATGTCCGAACCATGCTAGTTTAAGATCACGTTTTGATGAAAATTGAAGGTGATAATTTTTTTTCTTCTTCTTTCATTCACTTGAAACATGTCTATATCTGTAATTCTGTCTCCTTAATAAAACTCAATCTTTTGTAGTTCACACAGTGGCCCATTATAGCTTTGATTTTAGTGTTGTTTCCTGTGGCCAATATGTCTGCCTCAGCATTTCATACTCAGAACACTCCTAAAGTATATGATTGACACTCTGTGCTGCATGTACACATGGCAGTGTTGCCAATTTTAGCTACATGTGACTGCGGAGTTGGTTGTATCCCATTCTGAGGCGTAGAATTACTTGTTCTGATCTGTTCATAATGTGATAGTCATCTTGTGTTGGTGTTTGTGACTTTCTTGTTCACATGATCATCTGTTGTTGTTTTTTTCTGATGGTAGGTGATTGGTATATCTGGTTGGTTTTCGGCAGCACCTTCCTTAACCAGTTAGTCTGCTTTTTCATTTCCTGGTATTCCACAGTGAGAGTGTATCCACTTCATAGTTACCTTATACTGGTAAGACAGTTCATTAAGTAGTTTTGTGTAATTCAGCTCAAGTATAAACACTATGTTCACTTTGCTTGTGAACCAATGTCTCCAGTGCCTGGAAACATGAAGATATCCTTATTGAAAAAAGGAAGAGTTCACTGAAACATGAAACTATCCTTACTGAAAAAAGGAAGAGTTCACTGACACTTGAAGCTATCCTTATTGAAAAAAGGAAGAGTTCACTGAAACATGAAACTATCCTTACTGAAAAAAGGAAGTCACTGAAACATGAAACTATCCTTACTGAAAAAAGGAAGAATTCACTGAAACATGAAACTATCCTTACTGAAAAAAGGAAGAATTCACTGAAACATGAAACTATCCTTATTGGAAAAAAAGAAGAGTTCACTGAAACATGAAACTATCCTTACTGAAAAAAAGGAAGAGTTCACTGAAAGCCTAGGCCATAACAAAAATTGATAGCATATCCTATTCAGGACATAACAGTAACCATCAACCCAGCATTTTTTGACTGTCGTGATCTCAGCCTAGGCCATATTGACCTTAAATTAAGTCTTGACTGGTTGAAAGAGAGACATAAAATTATTGTTAAAGTATATGTAATTATCAAGCATTGATGTGTTCACCAAGGTGCAAGAGAGACCTTACGTAGAACTATTACAAGATAGCCTTCATCATCAGTATCAGAAACAATGAAAACCTAAGACAAACAATAAAACGTGAGACATGGAAATCTATGACATCCACCCTATGTGCCGTCTTTGGCCCTAGAGGAATAACTAATATGTAATTGACAGCGAGGCTGGCTGGATCTGTTTCACAAGAAACAAGGTTGAGGTGAGTAACAGAACATTTAAATACCATTCTCTTAGTTGATTAGAAATAGAAATGAAGATTCTACCTTATAAAGATATGAGGACAATATTAATTTACTTTTTTCATCACCTGCTAGAACCAATCTCTCGAGGACTGTGGTAATTGATTATTTATTCTGTTGACAGGAAGTGATTACATCATGGAAAAACAATGCACAAGGGTAACAATAACTTACAGGTCATAATTTATATAACGAGTTTCGGTTATAATGCACATATTGTCAGACCCAACCAATTCGTTATAACAGGATTCCACTGTAGCAAAGTTCTGTTATTACATATATATTTAGTCCAGACCAAGTTGCTATAATGGGATTAGACTAGATATACGAAGAGACAGATAAGGAAATGTTATGAGATGGACAAATTAGAGTTTGTTGGAGTGGTCCATTGCCGCAAACCTTAATTCTTTTAGATGGATCCTCTTCTTCAACCTTCATTCTCAGACTCCCACTAGATCTCTCTTGTAACAGGACAACAGTCCACTAGATTTCCAACTGGATGTAATCCAGAGAATGGAAATACTTTGTGTCGCCATTTTATTGCCACCCAATGACCCAACACATCCGTCTTAAGTGGGAAACTTGATCTGATACAGGATAGAGCAACAGGTATTGAATCTCATCTGAAGTTATCAGCCCCTATCCAACAATTATGATCATGACTGATAAGACGTAGTGTTTGTGACTTTACTGATAAGACAGTGTTTGTGACTTGACTGATAAGACAGGTAGTGTTTGTGACTTGACTGATAAGACAGGTAGTGTTTGTGACTTGACTGATAAGACAGGTAGTGTTTGTGACTTCACTGATAAGACAGTGTTTGTGACTTGACTGATAAGACAGGTAGTGTTTGTGACTTCAGTGATAAGACAGGTAGTGTTTGTGTACACTATTTCTTTCATATATCATTCTGTTGCCTGTTTCTTTTCTGGAATTGAGATTGTAGCATCAATAACTTCTATAAAATACATTTTCATGCATGGACAGATGGGACATTGCTTTGGGCAACTATATGGATGTGTGCAGTGCAAGTTAAGAAACATTTAGACATTCAACCGTCAACATTTTATTACCTGATTTGTGCAGCTTCTAAGCTTCCGTTTCTCATATCCCTAGCTTACTAGATATCCATTTTACCTGTAGGTTTGTGAAAAATGGCAGTCAATTGTTTGTTTTTAGTAATTTTTTTTCCATGTGTATTGTATTTTGATGTTTACATTTCATTGTGCTTTGACTTTGTGATATTTGATCAGATAAAATAATATAAATTATGTAACATCACAGACAAATGATAGTTTATATGTATACCTAATAGCTGTGCCATTATTTTGCAGTGTTATATCTATTTGTTCACTGATGAGTCACTAAAATTGCCACTTAGACTCACCTGCCGAGATGGTAAGCCGATAAATCCTCAAATTTTTATATAATAAATTCTGAATATGTTAAAGCAGGATCTGAATAATTGAAGCATTAGCTTTAGAGGACCTTGCTTTTCAACAATTGTTGAATATATAGACACCACTAATTTATCCAATCGCATCTCCATCATCATCTGGTGATTGGAACAAATTTGATCCGAGTTGATCGTGAGATGTGACAACTAACCACTCTACCACAGAGTCAACAGTTTTTATCCCTTACATGGGATACTTTATTCTTTCAGGGATAAAACGGCAACATTGCAGTTAGATGGTGCTGGACGACTGATCTCACTGTTGGCCATGGCACTTGGATCAGGAAGATATACTCTCATTGGTTTCACATTTCGGTACTTCATTCCTATTCAATAAGCAAGCTGTTCTAGGCTTCCATTGTGACTTGATTTGTTGAAATTTCCAAGATTGCCAGCTTGTACAGAGTCTAATTAGTAGGACCATGCCAGTTACATTTTGTGCGGGGGATCATTACATAAATACATTTAACTTACAGATTTTCATTCTAGTATGTTGATGCTTTCTAACTTTTTTTGGTATAATTTTTAGTTGCACTAAACTTTTTTCTCTGTTTGATGTATGGCAGTAATAGAACGTTGACTTGTACAAACTGTAAATGAAATGTTTAATGTTTGCTGGTAGAAGATGGACTTGTATGGACCGTGTGATGTCTGCTGGTAGAAGATGGACTTTATGAACCGTGTGATGTCTGCTGGTAGAAGATGGATTTTTATGGACCGTGTGATGTCTGCTGGTAGAAGATGGACTTGTATGGAGTGTGTGATTGCTGGTAGAAGATGGACTTGTATGGAGTGTGTGATTGCTGGTAGAAAATGGACTTGTATGGACTGTGTGATGTCTGCTGGTAGAAGATGGACTTGTATGGAGTGTGTGATTGCTGGTAGAAGATGGACTTGTATGGAGTGTGTGATTGCTGGTAAAAGATGGACTTGTATGAACCTTGTGAATGAATTGTATGATGTCTACTGGTAGAAGATTGTATCAACTGTGTGATGTCTACTGGTAGAAGATTGTATCAACTGTGTGATGTCTACTGGTAGAAGATTGTATCAACTGTGTGATGTCTACTGGTAGAAGATTGACTTGTACAGACTGAATGAATTGTGTAATGTCTACTGGTAGAAGATTGACATATGAACTGTTTTATGTCTATTGGTAGAAGATTGACTTGTATGAATTGTTTTATGTCTCCTGGTAGAAGATTGACTTGTACAAAGCCATACATGGCAGGTTGCCTCACTTAATGTACATTATTATATCATTGTGACTGTACACATTTGGCTTATGTGACTGAAGTGACTGTACATATTTGGCTCGTGTGACTGCTACAAAGTAAACAAAAATGTTTGGTGTCACCATTTTTTTGTGATAGCACTGGTTTTTTTTTGTCTAAACGGAAAGAAGGTCTGATTTTGTGCAGACGTAGTTACTGTTTATACACATCATGTGAAACTTGACATATTTTTATTACGGCCGTCACGTGTAGTCTTGTCAAAGATGATGAAACACCCAGTCCAGTAAAAGTTGGGAGAGAATAAACTGTTCTTGTTGAATTTTTGTTGTCATGTCAATACAGGTTTGTAGAGATGACTTGGCATATGATTAGTAGTCAGATATGCAACACAAAAATCATTATTCCTTGTACCTATAAGATGTGATATCAATTTGGTTTCTGGGTAGACAAATCTGGCTACTCGAGCTAACAAAAAAAAAGCCTTTGAAAGCTCTGGATTGCCAATAAGCATGCATGAACCATCAACATCCACTAAAAACACATCAAAAATTATTGCTTGATTTAGTTTCCTTGACTTTTGGATGATTTTTTTAAATTCATGGTCTTCTTAAGTGTTATCGTTGTCAAGCTGGTATATGGATGACAATGTAGCTAGACCTATGGATATTAGAGAGAGCCAGACAGGAACTTAGATCTGCTAACATTACTGAAGTCAGACAATTAGGTCACTGGCACAAATAAAACTGTGATGATACATCTGTGGGCTACATCCTGCTGGAAATCTACTGGGATCACTATCCTGTTACAAAAGAGATTCAACAAGAGGGAGAGTATGAGCACAAATACTTCACACATATTTTTTTAAATATATAAATTAACAGGATTTTGCTTTGCTGTGATGTACAGTGATTTGACCTAAGTATAACTACATCTCGGGGAATGAAAAATGCAAACTTTAAAAAAGAGTTAAGCATAGAACATACACATTTCGAGTCAAAATGTTTCTTTGTCTCAGTCGTTATTGCACTAGTTGGGTGATCCAGACTGACACACTTTTCAACTTGCTGGAATATGAGTCCTGGGAACTGCAATATCTTGCAACAACATGTTTAGGTATGTTGGTCTTTGTTTCTTGTTTAGGAACAAGCATCATAGCACTGGAGACATTCCCATATATGCTCTGCTTGCTGTTCCATCAGCCAACCAAACATGTATAAGCTGTGTCCCAGTCAGTGTTGTTCGATGAAAACCTGGGCCTATTGCTGATGGAACTGATGTCGACCACAGAACACATGCTCCGGCGACTGCTCCTTTTGTCTTGAGCATGTTGCTCCTATATGGCGTTAGCAAAGAAGAATGGCCCTATCACAGAATAGGATGTTAAGGAGCTCCACACAATAAGTTTATGGCTGTCTCACTCTTGCTACATTACAACATGAGTTTTACACTTTTTATTTTCTTTACTGCTCCTAAAATTTGAATGCTTGTATAGGAGGTAACCATCCAAAATAATTTCTACCTGACACACATGGATTTCTTATTGTGTTCTAACTTACACACATTTGTTATTGTTAGTGATTGTGTTCCAGCTGACATGGATGAGAAAATATTGACACTTGTTATTGGTAGTGATAAATACTATTACAAGCACTCCTTAACAGGAAAACATGCAGTAACAAAAGTACAAAGGTGACTATTAAAGCCTAACTATGTTAAACATCAATAACTAGCAATGAACAAAAGAACAAAGACTTTTCTTCCATGTTCCGGTCCAACTGGTAACTTTCTCAAGAAACATTGAATTGCAAATAACCACTTGGAGGCATCCTTCTTATAGTAAGACGCTCCTCGTAATGAGAGACACGCTCAAATAATTGTTGAATTATGTGCTTTCAAAATGATTGCACACACAAAAATTCCCATAGATTCAAGGAAATTAGACACAAAAAGTGATGAAAAACTACCTGTCAAAGTGACAAATCAGATCAAATGAAGGTCCAAAAGACTTTGGTGATTGTGTTCTAGCTGACATGGATGAGGAAATGTTGACTTTTGTTATTGGTAGTGATCATGCCAGACACGATGTATTAATACAACCATACTTTATATGTAGTTATTTGTATTGTAGAATAAATATTTCACTGTCTACACAAAAATATGAACAACAAAAAGGTAAAAGGTGTCAATTTCAGAATTCCATACGCATAACATGCCTTTTTCTGGGTGTTCTTCAGGTATTGTCTATCCAATTGTGAATAAATTAAGCCCAAGAATGTACAAATTAACCAATAGTTTTATACTGCCATTTACTTATAACAGAAAACTTACATCACTAGAAAAACATCTGTATTATCGTTACAAAATCTCACAAGTTTCAAAAAATACATATTACAACAATTCCCACATGAAAAGTGTATTTACACTACCGGTATATCAATGTCTTTAGTGGGTGGCACTTTATGGATTATAAGGATGATGTACCCTCAAGTAGTTTTTCAGGGCGCTGATGTGGATGTTCTAGGCAAACAATACAACAAATGTTTGTGCACATTTAGTTTGAGCTATACTAATTAGTTCCTATCTTTATCTTTACTGAAATCCACAACATGAGTCCTATAATGTATCAATTCTATGCCTTCTTACCTCACAAAGCAACATATTATCTGAGTTCCATCACTATTTTCGTACCACTTCCCTGTACTCAGGAGTGAGGGTCCCCATAATGCTATTGATGCAAATAAAACTGTGACACAACGCATTTCCTTTAAATCTACCTGGTACATCCTGCTACAAGTGGGAGTTTGAGAATGAACACTGATGAAGAAGAATAGGAAAAGTTGTTTTCTTCTCACATTTGCTGTACCTGGTATAATGTATCCCCCAATTCTTCTTCTCACATTTGCTGTACCTGGTATAATGTATCCCCCAATTCTTCTTCTCACATTTGCTGTACCTGGTATAATGTATCCCCCAATTCTTCTTCTCACATTTGCTGTACCTGGTATAATGTATCCCCCAATTCTTCTTCTCACATTTGCTGTACCTGGTATAATGTATCCCCCTATTCTTCTTCTCACATTTGCTGTACCTGGTATAATGTATCCCCCTATTCTTCTCACATTTGCTGTACCTGGTATAATGTATCCCCCTATTCTTCTTCTCACATTTGCTGTACCTGGTATAATGTATCCCCCTATTCTTCTTCTTCAGAGTTCATTCTCAAACTCTCGCTGGATCTCTCTTGTAACAGGACAATGATCCTACCAGATTTCTGGCAGTATGTAGTCCAGAGAATGGAAAAGTGTTGTCGTCATTGTATTTGCGCTAATGACCCAACACATCCATCTTTGGCAAATAATATATCAATTGATTCAATGTTTACGCTTGCCATTTTGTAAAAACTGCCTGTGATTAGTCTTTTTCAACAAGATCAAAATGTATTAATAAATTAACACTATACAGGCAAATTTCAAAGGTCATTGAATTTGTTTTAGAACCTTGGTGACTAATTTCAGCGATCAAACCGCTAAGATACTTCAGAAATATGACACCCGTAGCATACTGTTACTAAAAATAGCTTCATAGGGAAAGTACTTTGTTTCCAAATGGTGGCACCCATGAAATAGTCTATAGATGTCGTTCATGAAAAAAATCCGAGATTTCGAAGGTGAGATTGTATGATACATATAAAAATTAATCTAGGCCTAGCATTATATAAATGCACTTGAAATAACTCTGGGGCTTTCAAATTAATTCATAAAGTGCAAACATTCATTATGACACAGAAAGTTTCAGAGCGCTCTCTCTCTCGAGCAAGTTCAATTTTATACGGATTTTTAAAGACGTCATGTCTAAAACATTTGCATGCACCCTTGGTAATGGGAGATAAGAACGTTCTGTGTTGATGGTCAGCAAAGTGTGAAACAATCATCGGTACAAGTAGATGCCACAACATAGTTCAGTTTTTTTAATTCCACTTTTTAGAGTCACTGTGCCCGACAATAACAAACATGGCTTCTAACATAAACATGACCGTTAACACTACGAGCCTCTCCAGAAACCAGCAGGAAGCAGTTGTGTTTTTTTTACAAAGCAGACAGATACTACCTGTTGATAAATTCTGCAGTCTCTATACCTCCAAAAGAAGGGGGGGGGGGACTCTCAGTGCGTTTCGTGCAGATGGAATGATTGGCATTTTTGTTTATCTCCATGTCATGTAAGCTCAATGAAATCAATGACACTCCGAACATTGAGCGGCTTTGTGGTAGAGTGAAATTAAGAAACAAGAAACCCTGTGGCACATCTCTACACCATCTTGAAAGCTATCTTGCAGAATGTATGTGGAGATCAAAGTTAACAGAAACTAGATTTGACGTTATTCTCATTGTTTTGAAAGATTACTGATCCCAATAAAAATGTTTAATTATTTCTGATTGTTTCCCTTTAATTGTGGTGTAATCTCCCTTTGTACCCTAATTACGGGAATATTCATTCCATTCGGTTTCATTTCTTAAAAATGTGGTGGTGTCTACTTGTACAGTACTCAGTCGTCATTGTCAGTACTATTGTAACCAGCTGGGACCAGATTAATGCTATAGCTAATGGTCCCTGGGAGCTGCTTGATATAGTCAATGTGTTAATATTGGTATCCAGAACAGGTGAGCCTGATAATACATCAGCATTTAACAATGATACAAGTCCATGTATACCAGGGTTGTGTATATATATATGCATGGATAACTCTACCAGAAGTCACCTGGGAAGTCCATGAACCCCACAATGATCTATATAAACAATGAGTTCTGTTTGAGGAATATGAGGTGCAAAAATAACCCTCAGTTTTCTGTAAGTAGGTTCAGGTAGTGCTGTCGACTTCCATTCTTCCTTGTGTTTCAGAACAGTTGATGGCAGAAATGTGATTCGGGACAATGTGATTCTACAAGTGACTTGATTAGACCATGTCAAACCTAAAGCAGGAACTGTGTCTTCACCTTGTAATCTTTGGTCTGTCATGTTTGCAGAGACCTGGAAAACAAGGTACATCAGAATACTGTATACACAATGAATAAACATTTGAATCAAAATTTTGCCAAAAACGGAAGCTAACAATAGCAACACTGATCTTTCATGCATATTGTAAGAGGTGACTAAGGAGGTTTAGGGGTTAGCTGTTTCATTCCATAGAGGGTAAAAGTGACCCATAAGCCATGTTGAAGTCAGATGTGTCAAAGACATAGATATTGCAGCCAAGCTGTAAACCATGATGCAATGCATTCCGTTCTCAGGACTACATCCTGCTAATCTGCAGGAGTTTGAGAACAAACATAGAAGAAGATAGCACAATGCATTCCAAACCATATATAAATAACTAAAATGTCAGAGGACATTCGACACAGTGGAGAGTGCTGCAGTAACCAAACAAAAAAGTGATAAATACTATATGAAGTACTACGGTTACTGTCTAACTATCAATGTAAACAAAAAAAGCAATAAACAAAAGAATAAGAACTTTTTTCTTGAGTCTAGAGGAAGGCTTACCACAGGGTTTTGCTTTGAGCTGCACCCTCTTCCTCATTTACAGTAATGAACTTGTCAAACATATCAAAGCTGAAAAAGCCCTCTATGCTGATGACCTAACAATATGACCAGAGCCATGAGAATGTTGAAAGTGCAGCCAAAAGACTAAATGAGTACTGTTAAACAAGCTGAAAATAAACTGAGAAAACTGTCTATACCATCTTTACCAAGAGTCATAAAGTAGCCAAAGAAAATATCAGTCTATGGTTCGACACAGAAATTGCCAAGAGAAGAACATCCCACATATCTTGGAGTCACGCTTGATCTGCAGCTCACCCTCAAGAAGCATGTAGAAAATGTCAAAAATAAAGCACTTAAATGGTTACAGCTACTGAAAGGCTCACTGACACATCCTGGGGATCAGACAAGAATACCCTCAGAGGACTATATCTTGGTTACATATGTTCTGCTTTAGAATACAACAGTGCACTTCTGACAATATGTTCCAAGACAAATGTAGAATCTCTGAAAGAGTGCAGAACAATGCCCTACACCTTGTTAGTGAAGCAATGAGATCTACACCAATGGCTACATGTCAAACACATATAAATGTAGAACCTCTTAAGATACAGAGAAATATGGCTGCAATGGAAGTTTATGATAGAAGCAATAGAATGAACAAAGATCACCCAAATGAACGAACTGCATTAAACTGGCAACTAAACCACAGAATAAAACAAAAGTCAGTCCTTAGCCATGTCAATGAAATAAAAGACAACTATCACCCCCGAGACAAGAACTGCAAAGAGTAGAAAAATGTTTACTACCGCACTTTTTAATGCATCGAAAAGTTCCAACCATGTAAGTCTTATGAAAAAGCAACACAGAAAACAATAGATTCATGTCTATACTGATGTGTCTGCTGTCAAAGCCACCATCAAAGTAGATTATGGTTATATAGAATATCCAGACAAAACATCTGATGAGTTGTTTGATGCCTGTGGAGAGAACTATGAAGCCAAATTAACAGAACTAGAAGTTGCCTTGTACTACCTGTGGACAATATTTGATGCCTTTCCATCAAAAGTCCAAAACGTTGTGATCTTTACACTCTTATGTCCACTCTTCAAGCCTGGAATGTGATGGACATTGTAAGTATGAGCTAGTTGAAATATATCACCATGCCAACCAGCTGCTTACATCTTATGAAGACAGCATTTTTATGCAGTGAATTCCTGGCCACTCAAACACACCTGGCAATAACAAGGCAGACAGACTAGCAAAGAAGGGAGCACAACAAGAACAGCCATATAAACAAATGACCATGTATACCGTTAAATTGATGTTGAAATCTGTGAACAAAGAAAATTGGATGAACAGATGGACTAAGGGACACATTGAGAGGGAAATCTATAAATATATGACCAGACCAAATCCTAAAGAGAACATCAACCTCCTGGGAAGGAAAGACCAAAGTTTCATCTTCCGACCGCACACACAACATGTACAGCTTAACAATCACCTGAACAGAATATAACCACAACATGTACAGCTTAAAAATCACCTGAACAAAATATAACCACAACACACTACAGGGTACCGGCTGTGCACATCCCTATGAAACTGTTGACCACCACCTTTTTTAATGTCCAGTGCTGGATGACGTCAGGAAAATTCTTCTCCCTCCAAGGCCAGATAAATTAAACACATTATATGGAACAAGTCTAACTACTCCACCACCGAGCCAACCCTTGATCAACTAACAACTCCACCATCGAGACAACCCTTGATCAGCTAATCACTCCACCACCAAGCCAACCATTGATCAGCTAACCACTCCACCACCGAGCCAACCCTTGATCAGCTAATCACTCCACCACCGAGCCAACCCTTGATCAGCTAACCACTCCACCACCGAGACAACCCTTGATCAGCTAATCAGTCCACCACTGAGCCAACCCTTGATCAGCTAACCACTCCACCACCGTGCCAACCCTTGATCAACTAACCACTCCACCACCGAGCCAACCCTTGATCAGCTAACCACTCCACCACCGAGCCAACCCTTGATCAGCTAACCACTCCACCACCGAGCCAACCTTTGATCAACTAATCAGTCCACCACCGAGTCAACCCTTGATCAGCTAACCACTCCACCACCGAGCCAACCTTTGATCAACTAATCAGTCCACCACCGAGCCAACCCTTGATCAGCTAACCACTCCACCACCGAGCCAACCTTTTATCAACTAATCAGTCCACCACCGAGACAACCTTTGATCAACTAACGTAAATGTCTACCTACCTGATTAACACACACAACAGGAACACTGTACTGATATGCAAGCTGCCGAAGCAAGGAGGCGAAAGAGGTTAAATGCTTTGATCTCTCCACCGTCTGCGTGATGCTATAATGGCAGCGAAACAGCGCTGTCACTGAGTCAATAACAACCAGATTTACCTGCCCTCTTCTAAGCAGCGTTGGCAGTTTCTTACTGATGCAGAAATCTAGTGTTTCCTGAATGGGGAAACAATAATTAATCTTAATACACTAAAATATTTATTTGAAATAAATAACAGCAAAAAGTTACAATGTGAAAGTTACGGTGTTAAAGTTACGATGTGACAATACAGAAATATAGAAACACATGCTGACCTGTGTTCAGGTCATTGTTCTAAATTGTCATTCTGCACCCCGGAACAGAAAACAACAGACACTATAGTAAGATGTATACACAACATTCAAGATTGATGTACTGGCCGAGATACAACCCCTGAACTAGAGAAGCAACATTGGTTATGAACTGATACCATTGTACTCTTTGTATAATGTACGAAGACTGATGTGTTGGGCCATTGGCGCAAATAAAACGGAGACACAACGCATTTCCATTCTCTGGACTACATCCTGCTGGAAATCTAGTATGACCATTGTCCTGCTACAAGAGAGATTCAGCTGGAGTTTGAGAATGAACACTGAAGAAGAAGAAGTACTCTTGGCAAACCCAGAGGTGCTCAGTCCCTTCTACCCCCTTCCTCAGCAGATGTTGAAATTTATGACTTCTAATAGTACTTGTAGCTGGCTGGTAAAAACATTCATAACTGCTGATTCGGCACATTCCTAACTGGTTAAATACATTCATTATTCTGCCTTGCTGGTGTTCAGTCCATCTTGTGCCATACTTATTGCTAAATTCTCTCAACCGTAGCTTAGATATGTCATCATCAGTGTCCTCAACCAGCAAGCCCTCACTAAGCCACTTCAGAGAAACAATACAAGCATAACTCCAGCAAGCCCTCACTAATGATATTTCACATCATGGATCTAAGACTGTGATAAAAGCAAGATTTATGATGATAAGTCAAATTAAATACATCCAATTCATTCTATTGACACCTTCCATGAAAAGTTATGCAAAGAACAAAACATTATCTTCTGAAAACAGAAAAAAAATGCTGTTTTTGTTTTTCTGTTATTAAATGTCTGCAGTCTAGTCTTCTGAAATATTATTGTTAATAATTGTCCTCTGTTTGTCATGTATTTCTAATTGATAAAGGCATTTTGGTCAAACTTCGACTGTATTGTGAAGTATTTCTATTTTGTTTGTGATTTAGTCTGAATTGTGAACTGTAAAATTGATTACTCTGCTACAAAAACTCCAAATATATTGTATATAATACAACAAACGGCAAGAGTAGCAAAGAAATACACAATAGATGTGGCAAAACATACCAAACCCAAGGGCAAACGACACCATACTTCAGGGGGAAAATATGTAGATTTAAACATCAAAATAACACTATTCACAACAATTATTATGCCAACACTGTGCTACAATGCCAAACATGGACAACGACAGCACAAGACAAATGTAAACTTGTGACAGCTGAAATGGTATGAAGAATCCTAGGGATATGGCTAAGAGACAGGGTGAGGAATGAGGACATTAGACAAAAAACAGGCACCACCCCAATCTTGGAATATAGGAATATATTAATACTTTGCTTACCAGCAATCCAGAGCGTACTTGTCCGCTATTACCGAGGGTGCAAGAAAAATTTTATACATTGACATCGCCGTCTTTAAAAATTCGTATAAAATCGATCTAGCGCAAGAAAGCCTTGAAACTTTCTATGCGTTGTAACAACTGTTTGCACTTTCTGAATTAATTTGAAAGCTCCAGAGTTATTTCAAGTGCAAAATGCTACTTATCATAATGCTAGGCCTAGATTTACATTAATTTCTATATATCATACAATATTTCCTTGAAAAACTCCGATATTTCTTGATAAAAACTCACTTACTAGGTCTATATCGGTTATTCCCGACATGCCGCCATTTTTATAGAATATAATTTCCCGGAAACACTATTTTTAGCACATTATTGCAATGGGTATTCCCATTTTTCTGATCTATCATCCCTTTTCGACTAGCGTCGATCTTGGTCAGCAAGGTTCTGTAACGGAAATTCGACTAGCGTCAAACTTGGTCAGCAAGGTTCTGTAACGGAAATTCGAATAGCGTCGAAATTGGTCAGCAAAGTGTTAAGAGACAACAGATCAAATGGTTTGCACACATCAGGAGACTACTATCAGACAGCATACCACAGTAAGCTATGCTACACAGATACAGTGACGGTAGACCTAGAGGGCGACCATGAAAACAATGGACCAATGACATAAAAGAGGCAACAAATTCCACTCAGCACACAAGAGAGCTCTGTCTCCAGAAAACTCTTCTACCCCTGACGATGAAAGCCAACGAAAGGTTTAGTTAATAGATAAAATAC
This sequence comes from Meghimatium bilineatum, assembly GCA_034231615.1. Classification (NCBI taxonomy): domain Eukaryota; kingdom Metazoa; phylum Mollusca; class Gastropoda; order Stylommatophora; family Philomycidae; genus Meghimatium; species Meghimatium bilineatum. Next base: position 51,927,146 of record CM067313.1, read on the forward strand.
AATAAATTCCATCACCAGTACAATATGGATAAATTGTTTTTGAACCAAAAATAAGTTTGATCAAATTGTGTTTATCAGTCACTAACCACTCTACCATTGAGCTGATTAAAAATGAATATACTGAATCAAAATTCATAAAGATCTCAACATTGCTGTAAACTAGTAGAACACTCTACTCATGCTTAAACCTCAAAGATAAATAAATCTTATGTGGTTCAACAAAAGTGAATGCAAAAGTTGCTCTGATTTTCTTTGAGAGAAAACACACCCCTATCCATCCTTAATCTCTTCTGACAAAATACATCATACGGCATCACAGTACAGCGGAATCCTGTTATAACAACTTAGTTCGGACCGACAAAATATGTATGTAATAACAGAAATTTGCTATATACAGTATAAACAATAAGGAATAAATATAACTGGAAATTGTGTGTTATATAGGGAAATTTGTTATAAAAGAATGCACTATAGAGGGATTCCACTGTAGTTATTATTATTTACTTGACTTTCGGCTGCAGTAACACACGTTTCACACATCGTTATCAACTTTTTTTTAAAATAAGAATAATGAGAATGAAACTCACAAAATCTGCAACGTGTTCAATAAAAATTTGGTCACCGAGATTTTGTCCCTGACCTTGGGCAGTATATGAATGTATCATTTGTTGAAGTCGTTTACTTGGAAATGCATCCTCCGTACAGATGTATACAGCCCCTGTCATGAATAAACAAAGCACGCACAGTTTGTTAAAAGTGGATTCTGAATTAACAGGAAACAGCATCATTACATTGGAACATGTTTTCCTGTGGTGTGTTCATGACCAATGTTCTGCAGGAGGAATATTTTTCCTGTCTCTGAACAATGGAATTATGTGAATATTATTTATTATAGTAGGTGAGATGGCGACGGCTGCCATGGCAAGGCTGAACATAATTTGGAAAAGTAAGATCAGTATTACAGTAAAGATAAATCTATTCAGATGACTGGACTCGTCACACGCTTGAGTACCGTTATATATATCAATATGACAAAGTTGAACCCTTTGAGATCAATTGCTCAGTCGAATGAATATCAAGCTGTTCCGTTATTTCTCTGTTTGTCTTGTTTTGTCAATATTATTAGTGTCCGTTTTCTATATTTTCTGTTTGTGTTGTTTCACATCTGACCCAGTTTGAACTCTTCCGGGTTATATCTATATTTAATTCTACCATGTGAACATCAATAGTGCTGTTCTTACTCATCGTTTTTTTGCTGTGTATGTAGTCTTGACAAAGGTCTTTTTGTCAAACTGTCATTTTGTGTGTATTATGTGTTTCCAATGATTAGCACTTCATTACCAAGTTTCACCAATTCATTTCTATTGCCAATTCAGATATATTCAACATGAGGAATATAACTGAGAAATGTAGAGAATACAGCTTAGATCTACATATGTGTTTCATAGGCTACACCAAGACGTTTTATTGTGTTAAACATCATCAGCTGTGGTCCATCATGGGAGACATGGGCTTCCCCAAACATCTAATACATTTTATTGAAACACTATATCATGAACAACAAGGTAAGAGTGGAGGGAGAAACATCTGAATGGTTCGCTGTTCAAAGTGGAGTGAGACAGAGGTGAACTCTGTCCCCCTATCTATTTAACATCTATGCAGAGAATATAATGAGAAATGCAAGAGAAGAACTAGAGGAAAATGAATTTCATCCATTAAATATCGGTGGATACAAGATTTCAGAAATAAGATATACAGATGACACAGTCCTCCTTACTATACAACCTTAGGGACCAAATCACAACAACAAGAAATACAGCGAGATCCAAAATCTATATCTAAATGCACAGAAAACAAAAATTATGACAACAGCCAACATTTGTGTAAGATATACCTCCACATTCATATTTACCCAAATCCAACATTTGGTGTCAGACATACCTCAACATTCATATTTACCCATTCCAACATTTGGTGTCAGACATACCTCAACTTTCATGTTTACCCATTCCAACATTTGGTGTCAGACATACCTCCACATTCATATTTACCCATTCCAACATTTGGTGTCAGACATACCTCCACATTCATGTTTACCCATTCCAACATTTGGTGTCAGACATACCTCCACATTCATATTTACCCATTCCAACATTTGGTGTCAGACATACCTCCACATTCATATTTACCCATTCCAACATTTGGTGTCAGACATACCTCCACATTCATATTTACCCATTCCAACATTTGGTGTCAGACATACCTCCACATTCATATTTACCCATTCCAACATTTGGTGTCAGACATACCTCCACATTCATATTTACCCATTCCAACATTTGGTGTCAGACATACCTCCACATTCATATTTACCCATTCCAACATTTGGTGTCAGACATACCTCCACATTCATATTTACCCATTCCAACATTTGGTGTCAGACATACCTCAACATTCATGTTTACCCAAATCCAACATTTGGTGCCAGACATACCTCCACTGTGATGTTTATTGAGCTGGACACTGATGCAGAGCTGCAGACAAAGCTGTGTCTTTCCACAAGCACTTTCACCAGAAATCTCTGTCACAACTCCAGACAGAATTCCCCCTGTCAAATTTACAAAATAAAAGAACAAAATATTACCAAAATTATTTCATAATATACAACTTTGAACAGTGCCAGTGTTGTATACAACTCTGAACAGTGCCCATGTGTTGTATACAACTCTGAACAGTGCTTGTGTGTTGTATACAACTCTGAACAGTGCCAGTGTGTTGTATACAACTCTGAACAGTGCCCGTGTGTTGTATACAACTCTGAGCAGTGCCTGTGTATTGCAGGGGGTTCTTCTTCAGCGTTCATTCTCAAACTCCCGCTGGATCTCTCTTAAAGCAGGACCATGGTCCAACTAGATTTCCAGCAGGATGTAGTCCAGTTATTGGAAATGTGTTGTATCTCCATTTTATTTGTGTCAATGGCCCAATATATCCGTCTTTGGCAGTTGCGGTGTCTAAAAGTGGAGCTAAGAATAGCAACATCATAAAGGTAACTAAGAAGATTTTGATGGTGGGGTTGTCTGTCTCATCCAATAGAGGGTCAAAGTGACCCAGAAAACATGCTAGTCTGATATATTAGACCAAAAGGCGCACATATCACAAACAAGCTGTAAACTCTGACACAACACATTCCATTCTCTGGATTACATCTTACTAATTTCAAGAAGATTTAAGAACAAACAAAGAAGAAGAATTCCGAGCAGAAATATCCAATCAAATTTACAAAATAATGAATAAAATAACACCAAAATAATGCAAGTATATATACTTCTCGATATTTAAAAAAAAGGTAAGGAGTGGAGTGGAAGAAGACAAGGTGGAAAAAGAAGACATGTCTGAAAAATATCATGCATTATAGACACAAATCTTGACCATGCAACAATTGTATTCTACTAATCAATTTTTCTAAATGTCAGCAAGAATTCACCTCTGAACAACTTGTCTATAACCTCACAGTTACTGCTCAATTTCCAGTGTTGCAAACTTGGGTTCACTTTGTTCTCAAACAGTTCCAGCACTGAGAAATTCACAAATGTAAACTGTTACATGTTTCATGGAATTCAGTCTCAAAAATACAAGTGGTAAAAATATTGTAATTTAGCTATGAACCAATATGAATAGTTTTTCCTTAAGTGTTATCTCCTTTCATTTGCCTGGAATGTGACTATATCTGAGGTGTTGTCTCTTCTATAAATTTGACTGCGCTGTAACTCGTACAGAGGTATGCAAAGTTTTTCTTTCTTCTTCTTCTTCTTCAGCATTCATTCTCAAATTCCCACTGGATCTCTTTTGTAGCAGGGCATTGATCCTACTAAATTTCCAGCAAGATGTAGTCCAGAGAATGGAAAGGTGGTGTGTTGCCATTTTATTTGCGCCAGTGGCCCAACATATCCATCATCGGCTGGAGATTTTCTTTCAATGTTGCTTCTCTTCGATCAGCATGTTTGCATGATGTGTGCCTATATCTGAAGTTTTGTCGCTTCTATAGCAGTCATTCCATGGCCATCATCCATTCTTCATACTTGACCCAGTCATTCCATGGTCATTATCCATTATTCATACCTGGTCCAGTCATTGTATGGTCATCATCCATTCTTCATACCTGATCCAGTCATTCCATGGTCATCATCCATTATTCATACCTGATCCAGTCATTGTATGGCCATCATCCATTATTCATACCTGATCCAGTCATTCCATGGTCATCATCCATTCTTCATACCTGATCCAGTCATTCCATGGTCATCATCCATTATTCATACCTGATCCAGTCATTGTATGGCCATCATCCATTATTCATACCTTATCCAGTCATTCCATGGTCATCATCCATTATTCATACCTGATCCAGTCATTCCATGGTCATCATCCATTCTTCATACCTGATCCAGTCATTCCATGGTCATCATCCATTATTCATACCTGATCCAGTCATTGTATGGCCATCATCCATTATTCATACCTGATCCAGTCATTCCATGGTCATCATCCATTATTCATACCTGATCCAGTCATTCCATGGTCATCATCCATTATTCATACCTGATCCAGTCATTCCATGGTCATCATCCATTATTCATACCTGATCCAGTCATTCCATGGTCATCATCCATTATTCATACCTGATCCAGTCATTCCATGGTCATCATCCATTATTTATACCTGATCCAGTCATTCCATGGTCATCATCCATTATTCATACCTGATCCAGTCATTCCATGGTCATCATCCATTATTCATACCTGATCCAGTCATTCCATGGTCATCATCCATTATTCATACCTGATCCAGTCATTCCATGGTCATCATCCATTATTCATACCTGATCCAGTCATTCCATGGTCATCATCCATTATTTATACCTGATCCAGTCATTCCATGGTCATCATCCATTATTTATACCTGATCCAGTCATTCCATGGTCATCATCCATTATTCATACCTGATCCAGTCATTCCATGGTCATCATCCATTATTCATACCTGATCCAGTCATTCCATGGTCATCATCCATTATTCATACCTGATCCAGTCATTCCATGGTCATCATCCATTATTCATACCTGATCCAGTCATTTCATGGTCATCATCCATTATTCATACCTGATCCAGTCATTCCATGGTCATCATCCATTATTTATACCTGATCCAGTCATTCCATGGTCATCATCCATTATTCATACCTGATCTAGCCATCGTATTCTTACCTAATCTTTTTCTTCGTTCATGCACAAACTAGCAGAATGACAAAGGAATGTTTTATGGTTTACAGCTTGTCCATGATATCTGCATCTTTTCAGCCTGACGGATCTGACTTCAGCATGGTATTATGGGCTGCTTTGACATACAGGATGGAATACTCAATACCATGCTTAAACTTCTTTAGCCATCTCTTGGCATGGCAGTTCAATGCTACTATTCTTTGCTCTCCCTTAGACCCAGCAACACACAGACAATTAACTACTTCTTCAGCATTCATTCTCAAATTCCTGCTAGATCTCTATTGTAGCAGGACCATGATACATTCTAGATTTCCAGCAGGATGTAGTCCAGAGAATGGAAATGCGTTGTGTCATCTTTTATTTGCACAGACACACCTGTCTTCTGTGGGAATTAACTAATCTAATGCGTTGTTAAATTTCTGCAACAATTATCGTTACCAGTAACTGGTTTGCATTGGACCAATGCCTCAGCAATGAGATCTTTCAAAGTTTGCACGTCCCGACTTGGCAAATTTGAGAGACGCTCAATGTCTTGGTTTGAAAGTGTCATAATTTGTTTCTGGTTGACTAGATGAACTGAAACATGAGAACAAAGTAATTGATAAGAATGTGGCAGACTAGTTAGAATGCTGCTCTTACAATCGTGTCCATAATTTAATTAACTCGCAATTCATAAGTCGCGTTTTTTTAAATAGTGTTAGTGAATTATTTGACCATTTTTATGTTGATATGTTTAACTTTTAAGAATGTTAGACATTGCCTTGAAGATGAAAATATTTTTTAAAGACCTTGATGTTTTTGCTGACCCATTATGGCTGTTCTATTAATTATTTTCTCCGTGTCAGATTTTTACGTGACAATCATGCTTTTAAATATGTATTTTTGTTTGGTTGTTAGATTTACGGTATAATAAATATAATTTTGTAATTAAGAATGTAGACTGATTGATAGGCCTAAATTTACTTAAGCCTATAGTATAGAATAATTATTATCTGCTACTGTAGGGCACTAAGTATGTCGCACAATTGCAATTACACATAATGTCTCCAGTATTTTTCAACACATACCTAGAGCACATCATACAGGAGACACTACACGATTACAACACATCTATATCGATCGAAGGTCGCCCTATTTGCAACTTGCATTTCGCTGACGATATTGATTACTATGGCTAAGGTAATTAAATAGGCCTAATGATTCTGGTTGGTATCTATCTATCTGCTATCAAATCTTCATGGTGAATATCAGCTTTTTCTTTTGTTAAAAAATATTATTTCTAATTATAATTTCATAAAGAGACAAGAGATTCATAGATGATCTGAGGACACATGCAATGCAAGCCCATAGTTTGGTTGTTTTTTATTTGTTTTTTTTGGGGGGGGGGGGGGGGGGGGGGGGAGGGGATTTAGGCTGAGTGTTTTCCAAGCTTCAGAACATGGAAATGAAGCTCATAATCACAAAATCTGACTTAAGCCCTACAAGTTACTCTTGTTACTAACATTTTTCACAAATTGCTCCACTATTATTCCTAGAACTTGACTATGTACAATAATGCTACCAATAATTATACATATAATGGGATTTAGGTGGTGTGGGTGGGGGAATGGTGGGGAGTGAATAAAAAATTTCTACTTACCAGTCGATGCACATGAATAATATTCTTCCTAACAAGCTGCTGACAAAACTAAACACATCACTATGCACATAATCCATGAAATTTATGTCACATTCTATCTATCTTTCCTTCCTCTTTTACCCTATACGGGTATCAAGGGAGATACAATGTTCTTGTTCTCGCTTTTCTGGCAGCTTCAGATGTCATATGGTGTTCGTGTAATGACTCTTTGATGTTGTCGATCCAGCGTACTCTAGGTCTACACCTGGCTCTTCTTTCTGCTTCTCCTCTTTTCATATATGATTCATAAACTAATGAATCACACTCAATTCTTTTCAGATGACCAAACCGTTGCATTTGTTGATTTTGTATTTATTGTAGAATTGATATCTTCTTCTTCTTCTGCGTTCGTTCTCAAACTCCTGCAGATTAGCAGGATGTAGTCCGGAGAACGGAATGTGTTGTCGTTTACAGCATTGCAACGATATCTGCGCCTTTTGGCCTGACACATCCGACTTCAGCATGGCTCTGGGTCACTGACCCTATATGGGATGGGACAGCCAACTCCATCCCATAACCTCCTTAGTCACCTTTTATGACATGCGTGTAAGGTAAACAGTGTTGCTATTCTTTGCTCCCCTTTCGGTTCCCAGCAACACACGGGCGGTAGAATTGATATGACACCCACTCTTTCTCTTATGATCTCGTTTCTAATTCTGTCTTCTGGTCACTTATGTCACTTTTGAAGCACAAAAACATTTTATCATAAATATCTAAAATATTTAACAATCATACATTAAAATGAATTTTTAATTATGCAAATTAGTTACCATTTTGAATTTGAATTAACCCTAATTTCATCTGAAAATTAGCACAATGTAATCAACAGATGTGACTTGCCTTTAGCGAACACAAAAATATATATTTCATGTGGTATTTTATGATATTTAATATCTATATAATTTATTTTCATTTTAATTATGCTAATTAGCTGTCATTTTCAATATTAATTAGTTCAGAGCGCATTTGAGATTTACAGAATTGTGATCAACAGATGTCTCTTGCCTTTGTAAACACAAAAATATATATATATATTATGTGGTATTTAAATATATTTAATAGCTATATAATATTGACTTATTTTTACTATGCTAATTAACTATCATTTTTTAATATTAATTAGTTGTGCATGTTTCTGAAAATTACAGAATGAGAAATGGGATGAACAGATGTGTCTTGTCTTTGTGAAGAAAAAACTGAATAGTAAATAGTATGACTTTGTGTGTTGTATTATTGAAAATAACAAAGATAGATAATTTAGAAATTATCAGCTCCATTACATCTTGTAGTCACAAGTTTTATTTGTATTTTCTGCTGAAGTATATTATAGTTCTCCGCTGTGACCTTTGCTCTAGTTTCGATGTGTTTTCTGATCTTTTTTGTTGTGTGATTTGGCAATCTTACGGGTAAGTACTTAGAGTAAGGTTAGGATTCGAAATAATATTTATGTGTGCATGCACCTCGCTCCGTGTGTAGCGGGCAGAAATACTGATCGCTCACAACAAATAATAGGAAATTGTTAAAAATGTGTAAATTGGATAACAAACAGATTATGCATAAGTTCGTCTGTGTCTAGAGTTGAACTGTGTGATTGTCTGATGTGACGTCACGGCAGCCATTATTTTGATTGGTGTTACACGGGAATCCATGACGTTGGATCGTTAAAATTGTCAACAGTGTGCTGTTTATAGCACAGCAAAGAACTATTCTGTACTTTCACCGTATTTTCTTATGTTAAATTATTTTGATGTCAAATTAATTCGAACAAATATTATACTTTTTTTTCAGGATGGACATACGGTAGACTTGGTTGAATCGTTGAATTGCAATTTTCAAGGGCTATCACTCAGTATCTAACTATCTTACACTACTAAACAGTATCTTTCAATGATGTATGATGTATCATGTATCAGACAAATTTTCCAAGTAGAACCTACTTGGGCCTACCAGTTATTCTTACTAAAGAAAAAACAACGTCTGTCTGTAGGCTGTACTGTGTGTGTAGGGCAGTGTAGGCTAGTGTAAGTGTAGTGTAGCAGTGTTACCGTACCTACACTTACATTTACATTTGTTAGTTGTGTAGCACTTGTTTTCAAAAGCTACTTTTCATTACCTTTTTTCAAAGCAGCTGAGATTTTTGGATTGAGATCAAGGATGTCAATGTGTTCGTGCTCATAGCAGGCCATAATGAATCTATGCGAATGTCTGTTGCTGCATTACTAAGTCATATTAGGTAAAATATGCAACACAAACGATGAAATCATATTTATTGTTTGGACAAGGCGCCATTTAAATGTTTTCTATTCTTTGCACTAAAGAGAGCGCAGTAATTGGTAAGCGATTAAAAACTTAAACTCGGTTATGAGTAGACGTCATTGCACTCCGGGCAAACCCATGGGCGATCAGTCTTACCTAGCACATGACGTATGGTTGGCCTATACATTTTGATCTTGTGTGCAAACTATTTGGGACCTATGTCTAATATTATAATGTATCATGGTGTTAGCGATCATTCTTCTTTCTCCTTTGTACCCTGAACTAAAAGTCTATGCCCCATCATGGTGTACAGTCTCCGCAACGAAGGTTGGCTGCAACAGATCTCTTGTTTTTGGTAGTGCACTCTGCTAGAATGTAACGTGTCCATATTGTGATGTTATTCATTCATTTGTATCTCTGCCTACCTCTTACTCGCCTTCCTTCGACTTCGGGAAAAAGTTTCATGCAGGATGATGAAGTATACCAATCCAAAACTGTTCACCATCTGTAGGGATACCATCTTTCTTAAATTGAGCTTTTTCTTTCCAATTTACAAATACCAATTTTCTATATTGTTCTTCAAATGCAGTAATGTTGTTTTCAACAAGATGCAAAAAAAATGGAAGATCTGAAAATGAGCTTCTAGAAAACTGATTCAAAATTACTGTGCGACTGAACTTTGATAAATTTTGGGAGATATCTTTCACAGAGGGAAGTCTACATATGATGTGACTAAGGGCATCTTCTATCATTAATACACATCTTTCTTTCATAGTGGCTATTCGATTTCAAATCGCTGCACTGTTATTCTGTAGGAAACTATTACATTCTATTATAAATTTTATCCCAAAATCGACTTATGAATGTATTTTCTTCATCTTGACATTATACAGTCTGTTGTGAATACTTTGTGAGTATAAAAATAATTATTGACATAGTTCTTGGGGGTCATCCTTTGGTTTGTTTTTTAAAGACTGTTAAGTCTTTCAAATTCCTACATTATTGTTGTCACAAATGCAAAATACAAGTAATCACTGTGGTATTCCAACATGTATATCTATAGTCTTGCTTTAAATTTTGAATCGTAATTGGATTTGACCAATTCAACAGAGGCAAAATAAGCATTTAATTCGTATCAATTCATCCAAATATTCAACATAACTTTTCCACGCACAAGCCGCCGAGTAGATGCTTGTTTTTCAAAGGGAAGTGGAGCAGTTCGGGTTACATTCATAACTTTAATCAATTCTTTGTATGTTTCTCTCCTTAGATCACTTTATATGTTTCTCTCCTTAGATCACTTTATATGTTTCTCTCCTTAGATCACTTTATATGTTTCTCTCTTTATATCACTTTGGCGAAACCATTGAGGTATTTCTGAGAGCAGAAACACAATATTTGATGGCAAGTTGGATACTGCATAATGTACAAAGTAATAGTGAATGACACATGCATTTTATTTGTACACAGAAAGGAGATACATCTTGTATTCTAGAACATACTGACGTGTTGCACCCGATCATGTTTGTACAACCGTCTGTCGAAAATCCAATGCATTTTGTAAGACTTGGCCACATCTTTTGATTTATTTCCTCATCAATCAAATTGAATATGTTATCTCTTGTTGCTTCTTTTACAGGAATTAGGCCCAAAAAATATAGTTATTTTTAGTCATCTAGTCACGCTGCTACTACTGCGGCTGTTGGTGGAGCGATAGATCGGGCAGACATTTTGAATGCCCTACGAGAAAACGCACGGACAAATGACTGTATAAGTGACGATGATTCTTGTTCCATGACTAGAATAAGGGAGCTTTGTTTGAAATTGTGTGTCGCTAGAGAGGAGCGGTTTCGTGGGCTAGGAAGAATGATGGTCAATAAAGTACTTACCGGGACATTCCACGTGTAATGGCAGATACACTCAAGGAGATCTGACCACCTATGGACTTGGCCGGAGTACAGTGACGATGATCCAATGACTAACTAACTAACGTCCTTCCAGGAGCACAGAATATACATCTGTACTAACAAGTTCATTATTCTTCCATCAGATTTGTTGACCAATCAGCAGTGATTCCCCATTACCTAGGAGTCTGCCACAACAGGACAAATGTGCAATGTCTGCTGGTCAGCATATCTTCGTCAGCCATTGGAAACAAGTTAAAGATGAAAGTAAGAATTTGAGACATGCAGTGACTGTGATTTGTTTTTCACAGGTGACAGTTGTCAACCAATCCTCAACTTTCTTTAGTTGCCTCCTACCACATGCCTGGACGCATATGGCTGCGTCTGTGGGTCTCACTAATGGCCCACTAGACATACCACCCATGCAACAGAAAACCTTAGTGGATGACATGCCGTTATATTGAGGTTATCTTCTTAGAGAAGCTTCATGGCACGTCATCTATACAATTATGCTTTTATTTTGTTGTTGAAATGTATTTCATGTTTACCTGAATATATATGTACAACACCCTCTGTGGTTGGGAGGGAGCCAGAGATGTTTTGTGCAGCACTGGGGAGAAGGAATCTGACAGGACTTTTTTTTTCCTATGGCTGAAACATATCATAGAGGCACAGTGACTCAGGACGTGACAATCCTTTTGACTTGAACATTTGATTGCTTGCCTGGAGCAATAGAGAAGTTCGGCATAACCAGTAGTCAATTGGTGGTGGGGAATGAGCACAGTGAACCATATCTTGGCTACAGTGGCTTGAAGTGGTGCATAGGTTGAAACCTACCTTCCTGGAGTGTGATAGTTCTGTCCCTGTATAGCTCTGGCTCTGTCCCGGGGTGGGCCGAAAATCCACAGACTTCCCAGCAATATAACGCATGTGGTTGTGTCTGTGGGTCTCACCAATGGCACACTAGACATACCATCCATGCAACAGAAAACCTTAGTGGATGACATGCCGTTATATTGAGGTTATCTTCTTATAGAAGCTTCATGGCATGTCATCTATACATTTATGATTTTGTTTTGTTGTTGAAATGTTTTTCATGTTTGCCTGAATATATATGTATGCACCCTCTGTGGTTGGGAGGGAGCAAGAGATGTACTGTGCAGCACTGAGGAGGAGGAAACTGACATCACTGTTTTTCCTATGGCTGAGGTCTATTAAACGCTCAGTGACTCAGTACGTGACATTCCTTTGACTTCAACATTTGGTTGCATGCCTCGGACAATAGAGAAGTTCGTCATAACCAGTAGTCAATTGGTGTCGGGGAATGAGCACAGTTAACCCTATCTTGGCTACAGTGGCTAGGAGCAGTGCATAGGTTGAAACCTACCTTCCTGTAGGTGTGATAGTTATTCTCTGGCTCTGTCCCGGGGTGGGCCGAAAATCCACAGACTTCCCAGCCATATAATGCCGTCTAATGGCATTAGGTCAAAGGGCATGAGCCCATGGACCGCTGGACCACCAACCAACCAACCACATGCCTGGAAAGAAGAGTGGCCATATTCTTTGCACCCTGAACTAAAAGCTCATGTTATCACAAGGACACTTTTCGTGTCTAGATATCCAACACCCTGAACTATAAGAACATGTTGCCACAAGGACACTTCTCATGGCTAGATATCCGACACCCTAAACTAAAAGTTCATGTTGCCACAAGGACACATCTCAGGGCTAGATATCCAATTGCACCAAACTTATTCTTCTTCACTCGCTCTCTGATAACCAACATGAAAGTTCGTGCGATCTCCAACGAGGAGCGTGAAGTACGTTGTACTGTTCGTTTCATCGCGCAGCTGTTATTTTGCGCCTTCCGACCCAGCACATCTGTTTTCGTCATGAACCAAACTTGCTCTCACTGTTAGGGATAGGTTCTCATAACGCAGAACTGACCTGTCATTCTTAGAACTAGTATATGTTAGTACCTGGACACCGAACTGCTGCTGACCAGCCACTGTTACAGCTAGGTATTCCTGGTACAGAACTGCAGCCGGCCAACTCTTTTTAGGGCTAGTACTGGATTGAAGGCACCAGAGACAGAGGGCGACAACGTGAGAAAATATTAGACAGTTTGACAACCTGGCACGGCAAAGAAACAACGACGACTTTGATATATAATACTGTGGACAGAGAGCTGTGGAGAGCCATGACCGCCTACGCCACCCGGCATGGCACCTGATGATGACTGGATGATACATTCATATATTCGGATACTGGACTCGATACCCGATATCGCATCGATGAGGGAACCATGGTCAAATCACACATCTATAGGGATCTCCTATTTGTTCAAATGATCAAGTGCAGTCTCCAAATCAAAGTTAGCTGCAGCGGATCCCCATCTTGTTTCTTGTTTTTGTGGTTAACTATGCTAGAATGCAACATGTCCATCTCATGATGTTTCCCTCCTACTTGTAGCTCTGACTACCTGTTGCTCTTCACTTCTCAACTGGACCTAGAAGTATTAAGTGAGACTGCTGTATAACAAGTCATCATCATCATCAGGTGCCATGCCGGGTGGCGTAGGCGGACATGGCTCTCCACAGCTCTCTGTCCACAGTATTATGTATCAAAGTGGTTGTTGTTTCTTTGCCGTGCCAGGTTGTCAAACTGTCTAATATTTTCTCACGTTGTCACCCTCTGTCTCTGGTGCCTTCAATCCTGCCTGTTGTGATTATGTTCTCTAAACCTGCCTGTCTCATGAAGTGGCCAAAAAATAAAGATTGCCTTTTTCTTATATTGTTGATTAAGGTCCGTTTCGCATTTAACTCTTTTAACACCTCTACATTAGTTTTTCTGGCAGTCCATGGTATTCTCAGCATTCTTCTGTATAACAACTGTAGCCTACCTACGTCAAAACACAAGGTAAATCAGCGTTACAATCAACGCACACACTATAGGGGTTGGGTACGAAAAAATACAAACAACAGTATACAAGATAACTTCAGCGTTTCAACCGTTATCCTTTAGCTCACTCTGACCTTAATATTGAAAATGCATTGTTTATAGTTATTCGTACCCTATATATAGTCTGTGCTTTCATTGTAAGCTGACAGACCTTGTGTGATATAGTCTGTGCTTTCATTGTAAGCTGACAGACCTTGTGTGATATAGTCTGTGATTTCATTGTAAGCTGACAGACCTTGTGTGATATAGTCTGTGCTTTCATTGTAAGCTGACAGACCTTGTGTGATATAGTCTGTGATTTCATTGTAAGCTGACATTGTGTGATATAGTCTGTGATTTCATTGTAAGCTGACAGACCTTGTGTGATATAGTCTGTGCTTTCATTGTAAGCTGACAGACCTTGTGTGATATAGTCTGTGATTTCATTGTAAGCTGACAGACCTTGTGTGATATAGTCTGTGCTTTTATTGAAAGCTGACAGACCTTGTGTTATATAGTCTGTGCTTTTATTGAAAGCTGACGGACCTTGTGTTTGACATAAGTAGAAGTAACTATAAAAGGGTAACGTCTTCTATTTTATTTCTTTGATTTTTATTTAATTTTCTTCTTCAGCGTTCATTCTCAAACTCCTGCTGGATATTCCTTGTAGCAGTACCATGGTCCTACTACATTTCCAGCAGGATGTAGTCCAGAGAATGGAAATGCACTGTGTCACCGTTTTATTTCCACCAATGTCCCGACACATCCATCTTCGGCGGATTATTTAATTTAATACAGTGGAATATCTCTATAGCTTATCCTTTTATAACATAGTTTATAACTCATATATGAGTTGGAACAGCCCACTCAACCCCCTTAGTTGCAGCTTATAACTTGCTTGGAAGGTAAACACTCTTGCAATTTTTTACTCCCCTTTCAGGATTTAGCAACAAACAGTAAATTCTAGGACCAAAATTACATTTGCCAAGCCCACCGAGGTCAACTCCTTGAACTGGAGATGGGGGTTTACTCCAGACAACATAGGCTGGAAACTGACATTGGTTGGGCCATCCCTAACATCGAGCAGGACCATAGTCTTGCCCAAACAATCACTGGTGCTGAAGTTGGGGATACCAGGCAGAGAGGCGCATCAGCAAAAATAGGACCACACAAACACGACTAGAGAACAATGCCTTCACAACATTCCCCAACACACACACACATAACGACAATAATAAACAAAGAATTAAATTTTCAAAATTACATCAGAGCCGTTGCTTTTGGCATTCTTCTTCATCGTTAATTCTCAAACTCCCGCTGGATCTCCCTTGTAGCATGACTATGGTCCTACTAGATTTCCAGCAGGATGTAGTCCAGAAAATTGAAATGCGTTGTGTCGCCGTTTTATTTGCGCCAATGGCCTGATACATCCGTCTTCGGGCGTGTTTTGGCATTATTCTATTTGTTATTGTTAAACATTAAAATATGGGCAATGAGATCCAAAAAAACCCAAAATCTTTCAAGTTGAAGTAAATGATGTCAATGCATATTTCCCACCGATCTGGTGATGTCAATGCATATTCCCCACCGATCTGGTGTATGAAGTATACAGTTTGGTGAATCATATTTTCCTGGGAACATCCTCTCTATTGGTGGTGGGTGATGTGTTCGGTACCACTCAGAACCTTTTACTGTCTGAATACTACTGAAGTTTGATGTATCAGGCCATTGATGCAAATTAAAGGGTGACACAGTTTATGTGACGATACGGTCTGGCAGATAACGGACGAGACAAAAGGTGCGGCGTTACTGGCACACTACACCGCACAAATTGGTCAGAGAAATGTGGAAGCATATCAAGAAATGAGGAAAACGATTACAAACACGTGTGAGAACTTGAGCATGAAAAAAACATGATAATCACAGTTGAAGAAATCAGGAAGGCGCTGAAAAGTATAAAAAACACAGCACCAGGACCAGATGGCATTAGATACGATGACATTAGTCGGAGAACGGATGAAGAATTGGGAGACATGTTCAATAATAGCCTTCTAAAGGACACAGTAAAAGAAGACTGAATGCACAGCTATTTAGCTACATAATAATAACAATGCAGAATACGATAGGCAAGCTTTTGGGGGGGGGGGGGGGAATTGTGGCCCATCGTGTTATCTTGAAATAAATAAGTGTTTACAAACATTGTTAGGAGGGTATCGCCTAGGAAAGAAGACATGGCAGAATGCAGCCATATTTGAGCAGGGTGTTTTTGAGGGGTTCAATTCGCGCATGGAGACATGTGCGGTCGCAATAGGTCTTGAGGATGCGTACAATAAGGTGTCCTTGGATATCTTGATGGGCCAGCTGTTAAATATTGCAGTAAATCCTTTTGTCGTGCGGTGGGTTGGTGCCGCCCTGATGCACAGGGTTGTAGTTCTTAAGTGTGGTAACTGGATATCTGCAACAATGGTTATTAGCACTGGTCTGCCACGGGGATCGCCTCTATCTCATGTACTTTTTAATGTATACACAGTACATATCGCTGGCAATCAAATCACATGTGCTGACAGAACGATGTCATACGCCGATGATATCCTGGTGTATAGATAGGGCAGAAATCGAGAAGAGTGCGTCGTGGAACTACAGGAGCTGGACAGACTGACAAATTGGTGTCGTGATACGGAAGCAGTGGTTAATCCTTCTAAGGCATTCGTGACGTGGTTTACCTTGAGCAATCACATGGTAAAGACACCCATGCCACAAGTTTCGTTGTTCGGGAAAAGTTTAGAAAGAATTAGCACAATGAGATATCTGGGTGTGTTTTTTGACAGAAGTCTTGGTTTCAAGGAACATGTTGACCACGTTATCATTAGGGCAGGCAAAGGTTTAGCAGCAATGAAGGTTATAGCTGATGTGCAGTGTGAGCAGAGGTTATTTATTTTGTACTAGGGTTTGGTTGTGGTGGAAAATGCACTGGCAATTCTGACTCTTAGCCAAACTCAGATCGAAAGACTCGATAGAATCCATAAATGCGTATCATACTTGGGTGCACAAGTGACACATCGTCAAGAGCTATGCGATACCTACTTGAGTTCCAATAGCTGAGCGCTTAGACAAGTTCGCAGTGCTTGGGCCATCACAGCTCAGTGCGCAGATAAAACGATCAGGGAGGAGAGTGGTGCCTTTGCGGTCACTACGAGTAGTATGATCATGGAGACTATGCGGTGACCAAGGCATTTGAGTGTATATGCACACAGAAGGTAACGCATGTCTGCATCTTGAGTGACTCTATGAGTATGACTAAGAAGGTACAAGTGGATCTCGTTCGTGAACAGTGGATTGAGGCCTTGAGAAAGGCGAGGCTGAAAGTGGTTACTTTATTTTCGTGCCGGGACATGCGGGTGTTCGAGGCAATGAAAGAGCGGATCAACTGGCATCATGCGCGATTGTGGCACAGGGCTGTGGGACAATGGAACGCGCTGAAGTTTTGAACTCCTTCAGAGATATAGCACGCGAGAGTGAGACTAATGTGGATGATGATTCCTTTTCAATGGCCAGGATTAAAGATCAGGGTTTGAAATGCGGTGTTGCTAAAAGTGAACATTTTGGAGGGCACAGAAGAATGATGGCCAATCACCATAGGACCGGTACTGTCAGCAGAAGTGTAATGGCGGATACACTCAAGGAGAGATCGGAGCAACTACGGACGTGTCCAGTTTGCAGTGATGATCTGACGACTAACAGTTTATTTTGTTCTCTGGACTAAATCCAGGTAGAAATCTAGTAGGTCAATTGTCCTGCTATAAGAGAGATCCAGTGGGAGTTTGAGAACGAATGCTAACAAACTAACTTCTCACATATGTTGATTTATTGTGAAACCAGTTTTTTAAATTCTGGGTCGATCTTAGAGCAATCTGTTCTGAAATAAGTCACATCTCAGCTAAATATAAGTTGACAAGGCTCAAAGGGAAGTAAACAAGAGTAAGACCGTGTGATCTGACATGGCACATCCCGCGAGGTGATTAGAGATGTTTTAGAAGTGGGATTGACAGTACTATCTTGTATGCAGCCATGCTGAAGTTGGATGTGTCAGTTCGAAAGGTGCAGATATAATCAAACTATAAACCACAATATTGCATTTCATTCTCTGGACTATACCCTGGTAACCAGCAGGAGTTTGAGAATGAACTTAGAAGACACTTCAACCAGGGAAAAATCAAGGACCACGAGGCAATCGCAAGAATAACTGAGGTCTCCCTTCTTCTTCTTCTATTTGTTCTCACACTCCTATCAGTTGGCAGGATGTAGCCTTTACAATGAAATACATTGTGTCATAGTTTACAGCTTGCTTGTGATATCTTTGTGTTTTTTTCTTTCTCAAACTCCTGCAGATTAGCAGGATATAGTCCAGAGAATGGAATTCTTAGCTGTGATGTCTGCGTCTTTCAGTCTGACACATCCAACTTCATCATGACTTCTGTGTCACTTTGACCCTATGGCATGTGTCCTTATGAGAGCACCAGATTGAGAACGTCTGACGTAGACAAACACAGATAAAAAATTTAGCGGTGTAGCTGATATGGTCTATTGTCTAGTTCCAGATGGATGATTCCAATACTAGCCCTTTAGTGCACAGACAAGAGCTTTAGTTTATGTTCCAAGGCGAGATGTTTCACCTCTGCTGTGCTATATCCATGTTTATTCAAAATGAGTTCCAGGTGGATGATGCCACTACTGGCCCACACTACTTGCCATGTAGCGCACGGACAGGAGTTTTAGTTTATGTTTCAAGGCCAGATGTTTCACCTCTGCTGTGCTATAGCCATGTTTAATCAAAATGTTTTTGATGTTCTATTGATGATTAAAAACCATTGCTTGCATATGCTATTCAGGATTTAGCCATCAACCCAGCATATTTTGACTACTGATCTTCTAGGTAATATAAATACATTCAGTAGTTTGCCATTATTTTCTGAATGACCCAGATGCAGTTACCTGCAACAGGATTTGAACCTTGTACTTTGGCCACCACAAATGTGCTCTGTACCACACCGCCACAGAGAGTTCTCTGGAGATGGTCCTCTTGTGTGCTGAGTATATTGTGGAATTTATAGCCTCTTTTATTTCAGTGGTCCATCGTTTTCGAGGTCAGCCTCTAGGTCTGCCTTCACTGTATCTGTGTAGCATAGCTTGCTGTGGTGTGCTGTCTGATGGTAGTCTGCTGATGTGTGCAAACCATTTGATCTGTTGGCTCTTAATATATTTCAAGATTGAGGCTGTGCTGGTTTTTTGACTAATGTCCTCATTTCTCACTCTATCTCTTTGCGATATTCCAAGGATTCTGCATAAGCATGCCATTTCACCTGACACTAGTTTACGTTTGTCTTTGCTGTCATTGCCTATATTTGGCATTGGTAGCACAGCATTGGCATAATAATCATAATTATTATTATCATAAACGCTGCTGATACCCAGATTCAAAATAACTCTGATTCTGACTTTTTTTTGCAAGCAATAGTGGTAACACAGCTGCCTTTATTGTTCTTTGTTGTCTTTTTATTATTGATATTTTACACTCAATTTTTTTTTACACTCAAACAAATACACTCAAATTAATAAAACATTACATTCATGTTATTACTGTCACACAAAATAAAACTGGAAATTGAGCAACGGCAACAGTCAAGCTAGATTAAGCTTACGGTTGCCATCGACATTGCACACATCCATTCAGAGTCTTAGTCTCAACACTGTTTTGGTCTGTGAGTTTGAACAATATGTGCTCCCCGATATTTGTTTGAAGCTTTTCCCAAGTTCAATGGAGAGATGTACTCAAATCATTTTTCCATAGCAAGTAGTACATGCTCTGAATACCTGAATCATGACTCCTCCTACTTTGAATGGGGAAATTGTGATAAGACGTTTGATTTCTGACACATCGGCTTTTTGCGTGTTCTTGACTATGAACAACCACACACAAAAGAAAGCATAAAATAAATTGAAATAGAACATATTTCTTCTTCTTCTTCGCTCGTTCTCAAACTCCTGCAGATTAGCAGGATGTAGTCCGGAGAACGGAATGCGTTGTGTCATGGTTTACAGCTGCGATATCTGCGCCTTTCTGCCTGACACATCCGACTTCAGCATGGCTTTGGGTCACTGACCATATATGGGATGGGACAGCCAACTCCATCCCATAACCTCCTTAGTCACCTTTTACGACATGCGTGGAAGGTAAACAGTGTTACTATTCTTTGCTCCCCTTTGGGGCCCCTGGCAACACACGAGCGATAGAACATATTTGTTTAGAAAAGCTTGTGAACCCCCTTTTTGTACAAGGTATAGAGAATACCTTTTTTGTACAAGGTATATTATTCTTCTGCGTTAATTTTCAAATTCCTGCAGATTACTAGAATGTAGGCGTGAGAACGGAACGTGTTGCGTCACGGTTTACAGCTTAGCTGCAATATTTGTACCTTTTGGCACATCCGACTTCAGCATGGCTGCTAGTTCACTTTGACTATATAATGGGACAGCTAACTCAACCCAAAAATGTCCTTAGTCGCCTCTGACAACATGCATGGTAGGGAATATTATTGCTATTATGTGCTCCCCTTTCAAACCCCAACAACACGCGGCTGTTCGAGGTATATTAATTAGTTGATAATTAATTATTCTTATACAGCAGAAGTCAGTTGTATTGGGCCATTATCACAAATAAAACAGCAATACAATGCATTTCCGTTGTCTGTATTACATCCTGCTGAAAATCTAGAACCGTGTTTTATTACAAGATAGATCCGGTGGAAGTTTGAGAACCTAGAACCGTGTTTTATTACAAGATAGATCCGGTGGAAGTTTGAGAATCTAGAACCGTGTTTTATTACAAGATAGATCCGGTGGAAGTTTGAGAACGAATGAAAACAAAAATTCCTATGTCTGTTTGCTACCAGTGCCTGAAGGGAAAGCAAGGACTAACAACAGTGACCTGCCATGCACATTATAAGATGCAACTAAGGATATTTATGCGTGGAGTTGGCTAGCCATTCTATAGGTCTAAGTGACTCAAAACCAATGCTGAAGTCTGATGTGTCTGGCTAAAAGTGACTGATATCACAGCTAAGCTATTAAACTATAACACAATAAATTTCATTCTTCGGGCTACATCCTGTTAAACTATTTTTTAATAATTAAATTATTAAATAATCCCCATGTTTGACAAAGAGATGCAGGCCAGCAGTCATTGCACCTTTTTTCCTTTTATGGCAGACTCATAGGTGATGGAGAGTGTTGGATGGGTCATCTCTGTGGTTCGGTCAACAAATATGACAGAAGAATGATGAGATATTTGGCCCAGAAGTGTGTGCTATGCTCCTGACAGGATGTGGTAATCCTGGTTTACTGGATTGCCTCCCTTTAGGGACTAAACATGCATCTATAAACTCCCCTTACACAACTATGTCTTTGAGATAGCCGTATGTGAGTCCAGGTGTTGCCTCAGTCTAGAAGAATTATTTCATCATTATCATCCATAGTTAGTTAGTTAGTCGTTGGATCATCGTCACTGCACTCCGGACAAGTTCATAGGTGCTCAGATCTCTCCTTGAGTGTATCCGCCATTACACGTTGACTGAAGGTCCCAGTACATCGTTGATTGACCATCACTCTTTCTCGCCCACGAAACCGCTCCTTTCTAGCTACACCACATTTCAAACCAAGCTCCATTATTCTAGTCATGGAACCAGACTAATCATCACTTATACAGTCATTTATTCGTGCATTTTCCACGAAGGGCCTTCAAAATGGTTGCCCAATCCTTCACTCCACCAACAGCCGTAGTAACATTGTGTGCGGCCAACCTATCTGCTATTTTATTACCATGGACTCCCGTTTGTCCCGGCACAAAAATAAAAGTAACTTTACACACACATGAATTCTTCACTGATCCAACCACTGGATGCATTATCATCCATTAATTATTAGCCAATCACAGGTGACATTGAATCCAGTCGGCTTTCTCATTATGCATTTTAAGGGAAGTAGATTCACACAATTTTCTGCAGATCTATAAAATTGTAACAAGTAGGCATCCCAAACCAGTCCTTTGTTGTAACTTTGTCATAACTATTATCAATGAAATATTGTACTGTATAAATAGACTATCCACACTGGGTCAACAATGATTCATCTTCTCAAAGCTTGCAAGCATAACATAATGGAACAAGCATCTATTGAAATGATGGACTCTTGAATTAGGTTAACTTTTATTATCATTATCCTCTGATGTGGAAGAACTTGTCTCAAGATTGTTGTCCTGTTTCTTGGAAAAGTTAAACCAGTTGACTTCATATTTAACGATGTTTTGTGGGTCTGCTCCACCAATAATGGCTATTCTTTCAGCTGTGGACAAAACTATCTTATCAAAAACAATAGAAAACAAATTAGTCTATAAATTGTATATACAAACAGGTAAGAATTGGAACAGGGTAATTAAGTATTGTTAAACACTGGTAACACAAAAATTGATGTTTTAACCAAAAGGCTTTTATCAAGAGCACATTCACAACACAATACCAGTAAGAAGGGAGCCGCATTAGCACAGTGGTTAGCGCACTGGCTTCGCATATGAGTGGTCCTGGGTTCATTCCCCAGTTGAGGCGGAAATGTTTTCAGATCGCAACGGCTCCCAGGTCGACCCAGCCTTAAATGGGTACCGGATTAATTCGGGAAGTAAAGACTGCGGGGGAGAGGAGATGGCTACCGCCCTCATTTGCAGAGCCTGTGAAATGTGAGATCGCTAACATCTCACACCCCTACGGCATTAATAAATGCTATGGGTTACTTTACTTTACTACCAGTAAGAATGGCACTATTGATGTTCCTACACGTGATATTATGTTGTGAGTATGTTCTTGATAAAGCTCTTTCGATAGAAACATCGATTTGTGTATTTTACGTGTGTGTCCAGTGATTAGCAAAACTTCGTTACCATGCTCCAAGTTTTATCTATTTGGATCTGAAGTTTACTGCACTATGAATATGAAGACTACATATTATCAAATTTTATACACATTGTGATTAACACAAGTTGGGGGGGGGGGGGGGGTGAGTGGCAGCATTGGCTGTCCCATTCCATAGTAGGGTCAAATTGGCCAGAAGTCATGCTATTATAAATCATGACACAATTTATTCCATTACCTGGACCACATCCTGCTAACTGTATGGAGTATGAGAACCAATTCGAAAATAAGTTTTTTTTACGTGGAATATTCACTTAATTAGGATCTGAACTCATGGCTCTTGGCACCATTTCTTGTAGCATCGATCCTCCCAAACAGTTACCTCCGTCACTTTTTTTTAAATCGATGGTGCATTCTTTTAACAAACATTGCCACTACTTAAAAACTAAGCACTATTCTTATAGTGTGTCTTTTTATTTTTGTTTTATGTCAGGTATGCTGGGCACTTGGTAAATGCTATCCTGTGTATCAATGTCAGATATCCAGTGTGTCAATGTCAGATATCCAGTGTGTCAATGTCAGATATCCAGTGTGTCAATGTCAGATATCCAGTGTATCAATGTCAGATATCCAGTGTATCAATGTCAGATATCCGGTGTATCAATGTCAGATATCCAGTGTATCAATGTCAGATATCCAGTGTGTCAATGTCAGATATCCAGTGTATCAATGTCAGATATCCAGTGTGTCAATGTCATATATCCAGTGTATCAATGTCAGATATCCAGTGTATCAATGTCAGATATCCAGTGTGTCAATGTCAGATATCCAGTGTATCAATGTCAGATATCCAGTGTATCAATGTCAGATATCCAGTGTATCAATGTCAGATATCCAGTGTGTCAATGTCAGATATCCAGTGTATCAATGTCAGATATCCAGTGTATCAATGTCAGATATCCAGTGTATCAATGTCAGATATCCAGTGTATCAATGTCAGATATCCGGTGTATCAATGTCAGATATCCAGTGTATCAATGTCAGATATCCAGTGTATCAATGTCATATATCCAGTGTATCAATGTCAGATATCCAGTGTGTCAATGTCATATATCCAGTGTATCAATGTCAGATATCCAGTGTATCAATGTCAGATATCCAGTGTGTCAATGTCGGATATCCAGTGTGTCAATGTCAGATATCCAGTGTATCAATGTCAGATATCCAGTGTATCAATGTCAGATATCCAGTGTATCAATGTCAGATATCCAGTGTATCAATGTCAGATATCCAGTGTGTCAATGTCAGATATCCAGTGTATTTATTGTATTTAATTCCAAATGTTTGTTTATTTCTTATTAAAGGTCCCCCCTTCCCCTCTATTGGACCACAATGTAGAAAATGTCATTGTTCCTTTTTTTAATTTACAATATTGTACAGTGTCATCATCATCTGGTGCCATGCCAGCTGGTCTATTGCCACATCTCTATTGCCTCTAATTTCCCACTTTTCTATTTCTTTATTGTTAAAGACTTGCATTCATATGTTAGTATAGACATTATATAAGTACTACTGAATTCTCTTCATCACCTAAAATGATGAGGTTATATTACACATTATTTTTCCTTTTTCTGAGTGTTATTTTTGCCTACCCTATTCTGCTTGTGATTTCTGCTGAACTTCTTTTATCTTAAATGTTTGAATTGGTGGACCTGTTTTAATTGTATATCATTCATTTTGATTTTGCAAGCTGTGGTATTTTGTTTCTTTGAAATAACCATTACTTCTGTTTTATTGATATTTAGGAAGAGTCCTTCCTCTATACTGTCTGTGACTACTACATTAATTAATTCTTGAAGGTCTTCCTCACTTTTAACAATCTGAACAGTGTCATCCGCATATCTTAAATTATTTATGTTATGTCCTCCCACTGATATTCCTGGGATATCTACTATTGCATGCATTATGTTTTCACTGCATAAAGAAAACAGATCTGATGAAAGTACACATCCCTGTTTAACTCTTTATTTTATTGGTTTAAAGTGTCCAAATTTATATCCCACTCTTACTGCTGTGTTTGCTGCCAGTACATGTTCTTGATGATTCTTAAATCCAGTCTCAGTTTATTATGTCTACATAGCAAGTCACAGTTTAACATGTCTACATAGCAAGTTTCAGTTTATAATATCTACATAGCAAGTAGTATCACTAATAACAATAACATCACATTATCCTAAATGTTATCACCTCTTATAGAAGTGTTTGTTAGTGTCAAGTTAGATAGGTGCTTGTTCATGTCAAGGTAAAACAAACCAACTAAACAGAACCAGATTTATTAATGATGCACAAATACTTAGAGGTAAAGTTACAGCCAATAGATGTCCCCCCAAAAAGATAAACCCATTAAGCCAATGTTCCCCCGGGCCCTAAAACCTGTACCAAGAATAGAAGACTATAGATAAAATAAAGACAAAAGCTGTCCTAGATCTAAGTGTTTTAAAACAGGTAGTACTGAAGAAGCTTCATAATGATTGCCTCAGACCAGAGTACATACAGATGGCTCAATAAAAGAGGCAGTGAGAAATAGTAGTGGAGGCAACCATATAGAATGGTCCAATGGAAGCAGTCTCAAGAAATCACTGGTGTTCATTCTACAAATTTTCTACCGAAGACGGATGTGTCATGCCATTGGCGCAAATAAAACGGCGACACAACACATTTCCATTCTTAGGACTACATCCTACTGGACATCTAGTAGGTCCATGGTCCTGCTACATGGGAGATCCAGCGGGAGTTTGAGAATGAACACTGAAGAAGAAAAAGGAAAAATTCTACAAATTTCAAGGCATAGTGATGATGATATAATCCCTTTAACTGGTAGAGCTGGTAGCTCTTGACAGCCCATACAATTTGTGACAAAAATACTGCTCTTTCACAATTGACATACCCAGATTTGTATAAAGTTGTCTCAAAGGTATGGTTGTGTTTGGTTGTTTTGTGAAGGGGGGGGGGGGTGGTGTGTGTGGGGGGGGGGGTGCATGTTTAGTCCTCGAAGGGAGGCATTCCAGCGTACCATTATCCCAGGATCACCACGTCCTGCCAGGAGTGAAGCACACACTTCTGGACCAACCAGCTTATCATTCTTCTGTCAAATCTGTTGACACATCGGCAGTGATGGCACATCTAGCATTCCCCGTTACCTAGGAGTCTGCCACAAAAGAACAAAGGTGCAATGTCTGTTGATCTGCATCTGTTCAGCATCCATGGAGAAGATCTGCAGACAACACAGAACATACTTGGCAGAACTGTGTACTGTACCACAGCACAAGAATAAACTGGCCATCTGAAACAGTTCTGACAGACAAGATCCATGATTCAGTTTTTGGGCTGGTATCCAAACCACAAGAATAAAACTGCAATCTGAAACAGTTCTGACAGACAAGCTCTGTGGCCCTGGGCTGGTGTCCACACAATTCAATGAAGAAATCCATTAGTGACTCTGACAGAAGAATGAGGAAAAAAAACAGAGGTTCTATTTGTTACTTAATTCTAATGTACATACCCTCTGTTCTAGTATCCCAAGCTGGGTCTCTCTCAGCTACATTTCTGGATACAAATTTCCAGATACTTACACCAAGCATATTCCAAGCAACAAAAAACACAATATAAGGACGTACTCGCTGAAATATGCTGATTTTAGTTGGATCAACATATCTGAACTTCTTCATGTCTGTTCTGGTCGCTGGAAATAAAGAAGCGATGAATTATAGAGGATTAAATATACAATACAATAAAGATGAATTATAGTATATATATATATATTCCTTGCTCCCCTCTCGGGCCCTAACAACACATGGGCAAACATTATGTCTGATAGTAATAGAGATCAACAATTGAGCCACTTACTAGAAATATAACATATTATCTGCTATGCAGTTGGTTATTTTTATACTTTTCAAAGATGGAAGGTACTATACATCTATAGACTGGAGGAATGAGTGCAAAGGTGGCAGGGACTATGCAACTAGACTGGAGAAATGAGTGCAAAGGTGGCAGGGACTATGCAACTAGACTGGAGAAATGAGTGCAAAGGTGGCAGGGACTATGCAACTATAGACTGGATGAATGAGTGCAAAGGTGGCAGGGACTATGCAACTAGACTGGAGAAATGAGTGCAAAGGTGGCAGGGACTATGCAACTATAGACTGGAGAAATGAGTGCAAAGGTGGCAGGGACAATGCCACTATAGACTGGAGAAATGAGTGCAAAGGTGGCAGGGACAAAGCCACTATAGACTGGAGAAATGAGTGCAAAGGTGGCAGGGACAATGCCACTATAGACTGGAGGAATGAGTGCAAAGGTGGCAGGAACAATGCCACTATAGACTGGAGAAATGAGTGCAAAGGTGGCAGGGACTATGCAACTAGATTGGAGAAATGAGTGCAAAGGTGGCAGGGACTATGCAACTATAGACTGGAGGAATTAGTGCAAAGAAGTTTCGTCGTTTCTCATGAGCCAGTTGTCGAGTTGTTCTTATTGAATTCAATGATAATATATTAAATTAATAAATAATATATAGTCCAAATCATATTTATAAACATAATTTTATCTCTTTGTAATAGTTAGGACTAAATAATTTATCTCAATCTTTCTGTTTTTAATTTTAAGTTACTGATACATTCACTCTCTTCATTAAATTAATAAATAATTTTTCTTATTCTTCTTCAGCCTTCATTCTCAAACTCCCACTAGATCTCTCTTGTAGCAGAACCAGAAAATTGAAATTCAATGATACCTCCTCAGCCAAGTCTATACGTCAATTCTGAAAAAAGTTATGCATTTTTTTCATATTAATCATGGATCAAAATAA
Organism: Meghimatium bilineatum; assembly: GCA_034231615.1. NCBI lineage: Eukaryota > Metazoa > Mollusca > Gastropoda > Stylommatophora > Philomycidae > Meghimatium > Meghimatium bilineatum. The sequence continues at coordinate 51,955,029 of CM067313.1, forward strand.
TTTACATAGAACATATAAGAAAATATAAACTGACTGGTGCACAAAGTTGTGACCAAGAATTTTAGCATAACCAATAATTCATGACATATCTGAGTTATTTATGATAAAAATATAACAAATTGTACATTTTTTTTTTCAGGATGAAAAGACGAATCTGGGGAGTACATTGTGCTAATTTTCAGATACAAAAAAGTGAATTAATATTCAAAATGGTGGCTAATTTGCATAATTAAAATTGAATTGGACATCGGAGGGAAACGCATAATTGATTTCTCGCCGTGCCCTAAAATATATGATTATGCATTTTATCACTGCCTTTATAGGAGGGCATAGGATTTTCCAGAAATTTCGATACTAAATTATTTTTTACTTTGAAAAGAGTGTATGATTATTATTCAGCGATTTCTGGCACGTATTTGGGACATCGATGAATTGGGAAATTTTAAATTATAAGGAAATAATACCGATTTTTGTGCTCATAAGTATGTTCTCACCATTTTTTCCACTCGTCTGTGTTTTTATGCGTTTGTCAATAGTTTTTTTAAGTTCTTTGACCATTTTTATATAGATATGTGCAACTATAAAATGTTTGACAGTGCATTGAAGATGAAAATAAATTGTGAACACCACGTCATTTTATGGTTGAATCGTTCATACGGACGTTTTTTTAAAAATATAGGTCAATTATAACCATTTCATTAACTTACAGTTCTTTTTATGGCGTATTTAGTAGTTTTAGTAAGTTATTTGACAATTTTTATGTTATGTTTAACTTTTACGAATGTTAGTGCGTTGAAGATGAAATAATTTGTAAAGACATCGATATTTCATGTTGACTTTATTTTATGCAAAGTATTTTCCATGCTTCAGGACATGGAAATTAAGCTCATAATCAAGAAATCGGACTTATGCCCTACAAGTTACTCTTGTTACTATTTTTTTCACAAATTCTTCAACTATTATTCCTAGAACATGACAATGCACAATAATGCTACCAATAATAATAAGTATTATGGAAATTGGGGTGTGGTGAATAATAATACAGGAGAGTTAAAAATCTTTACTTACCAGTAGATGCATGTGAATAGTATTCCTCCACACAAGCTGCTCACAAAACTAACTAAACACACCACTATGCACATAATCCATGACAGTATTTTCACATTTGGAGCACAGAAACATTTTATCATAAATAACTAGGACATTTAACAATCCTAGATGAAAATTAATTTTAATTATGTAAATTAGCCTTTTTGAATAATTAGCTTTGGTTGTATCTAAAAATAATGGTAACTTAACCAGCAGATTCTGCAAATTTTCCCAAACATAAAAATGTATATATTGTAGGATATTATATCGTAAATAACAGACATAATTTATAATTAGACTACCCAATGCAATGTTACCTATGCAAATTAGCCGCCATTTTGAATTTTATTAACCCTAATTTCACCTGAAAATTAGCAAAATGTAATCAACAGATGCGTCTTGCCTTTGTGAATACAGCAATATATATTTTCTGTGGTATTTTATTATATTTTATAGTTATATAATTTATTTTCATTTTATTTATGCTAATTAGCTGCCATTGTTAATATTAAATATATTTTTTTTGCGCATATTAAAATTATAGAAATGTAATCAATAGATGCATCTAGTCTTTGCGCACACAAAAATATATAATTTCTGTGGTATTTTATTATATTCACTAGCTATATACTTTATTTTCCTTTTAACCTTCACCAAGCCTATATCAACCCCGGCCGCCGAAAAACAAAATGGCGGCACTCGCTGTTGGCGGCCCGTCCCACCCAACGAGAATATCGTGAGATTTACACGTACCACAGTCCGTGCACTTAGCTGGGGACATGCGCAATCGAAGCCAGTACATCCCCCACTTCCGAAATGATCGTTTTTGAGAATGGCTAGCTATTCGTAAAAGTTTAAGAGCAATTAATCTGACCACATCTGTACACCGGTACGATGCCATGATGGTGGATCGGTTTTATAGATCTTTATTTCATCGTATTTCGAATAAAATAACATTGAATCGTGGCTTGAATCATGAATTATTAGGTTATTTAGTTTCACAGCAGTGAATATACAGAATGCCGTGTTGGTTTGGGGACTTGTACGTTTGATATCGAATATGTTGAAGTGGCAGAAAAATAACTCTAGGCCTAAGCTCAAAGAACGATTTTACTGCAAATCTACAAGTTTTATACAGTTCCCCCGGCTATATTTTGATAATTTCACAGTGAAAGAACATAAATACAACAGATTTGCGTGATTTAGTTTACAGTGTTGCCAAGGAATTCGATATGTAAGGTAAGTTATTTTTTTACTTATTTTTTTCCTTTTTATTTGTTATAAAATATATGTTTTTTGTGAAAAACGTCTTTACCACTTTCTCATACGTCTGGTATCACACACACACGTACATAAATTACACTGATATATGCATAATTCAATTCTTTATTTATATGTGCAAATATTATTTAAATATCTCTAACAACCAAAAATTATCACATTTTCAAAACAGTCACCATCAATAACGCAAATTTTCAAAAAAGAATCCGGTGGCAGGGATTCGTTTCGTATTTTTTAATCTAGCTTGCTAAAGGTTAATTACACTAATTATCTGCCATTTTGAATATTAATTAGTTCTGCGTGCATCTGAAAATTACAGAAATGTGATCAACAGACCCACCTTGCCTTTGCTAACACAAAAATATATATATATATATTATGCGGTATTTAAATATATTTAATTGCTATATAATTAATTTGTATATTTTAATTATGCTAATTAGCTGCCATTTTTTAATATTAATTAGTTGTGCTTGCTTCTGAAAATTACAGAAATGGGATCAACAGATGCCTCTGTTCGTCACAAACAAAAAAATGTATAGTTTGTGTTTCTAAATGTATAATTTTAAAAATAATAGCTTGGCTACATTTTGTGGTTACAAGTTTTATTTATATTTTCCTATATGTAAAATTCATGTAAAAATGTTGATGTGAAATTAATTTGAAAAAAATGTGTAACGTTTTTCCAGGGTTGACATACACTACAGACTTTGTTGAGGTATCAATGAATTTCATTTTTTTAATTTAACCTTTACGACTCTGCAGTCGCAATAATGCGCCTATGAGAACAGCTCCGTTGTGCCTGCAGGCGCAATCCCGCTACATAGGATATCGTCCGATTCCCGAGTACGGAACTTCACAAAGTAATGATCCCGTGACGTATAAAACACGCAAAACGACGCTAGGAATACGTCGCAGTTTTAAGGTCAAATTCCTTTACTCATTACGACTGCAAGAAGAGAGAAAACCGGCTGGTTTTGTCAGCGAATTTCTGGAACGACGTTGGCCATTTTTTTAGCCATATTTTTCTATCAAATTGAGTACCGCGTGGCATGGCTAAGTGATCGTGAATACATGTTTTAATTGTTGTTTTTTATGTTTAATATGTTGTTATTTGATAAGAATGTTTGTGTAGTCATTCAAAAACACAAAAATAATATGTATCAGGGGTGCCACGTGTGTGCTTAGACAATAATTACGTTGCGTGTCGGGCTAGACCTAGTGTTTACCGGACGGACGTTATATGCGATTTCTTATAAACTACATGTTTTAATTGTTGTTTTTTGTGTTTAATATGTTGTTATTTGATAAGAATGTTTGTGTAGTCGTTCAAAAACACAAAAATAATATGTATCAGGGGTGCCACATGAGTGCATAGACAATAATTACGCTGCGTGTCGGGATAGACCTAGTGTTTACCGGGCGGACGTTATATGCAATTTCTTCACATTTTATTCGTTTTTTAGTTCATCTTATACTAGTTTTGATATAAAACAATATATATATACAATAAGTATAGGTATTTATGAGGATTTTATCAATGATTCCACGCATTGCTCAAGTATTAGGGTCGTCAAGAAGTTACATGTGCGATTTGAAAATTGCGTTTTGCGATTTTCCCCCCGAATTTTCAACTTCACAACTTGCTCACAACTGTCATATCATACATACAACAACAACAAAAACATGACTATATTCACTATTCACTCCTTTATTTAGATATGAAAAAATTATTTTGATATCTTTTAAAATGAAAAAGTTATCACGTTTTCAAAACACCCACCATCAATAACGAAAATTTTCCAAAAAAGAATTCAGGCCCAAGGGGATGTTTCTTAATTTTTAATTCAGGGCCCTAAAGGTTAATGACTATGTAACTATTACTATATATTTGTAATTATAGTAGCACAATTTTGAACATTTAATTGTTCCAAGTAGGGTACAAGACAAGGTATCCTGCTTCAAATCAAATGTGATAAAACGTTCATGGATTATTCATGTACATTACATTAACATTGTTATAGTATAACTTATAGTATAACTAAAGTTATACTCATAGTGTGGTAACTGTGAGTTACATCATATATGATCATCATAGTGATGTGTTTAGTTTTGTGAGATGCTTGTGTAGGGGAATATAATTCATGTGTCTTGAGAAGTAAGTAGACATTTTTTAAAAATATTTTTCTTTCTCATGTCATTTCTTCCCCTATCTAAACAGTAAATGAACAAAATCCCGTTGGCTGGTAATGTGAAATTGAAATGTAGGCCCTATCATTCAATCGCCATTGTCGGCTATGTAAAATTATTGGAATATTATTGCACACAAAAAAAGTATAATGAAATTAGTAGTAGTACTTGTAGTCTACCTGCCAGATAAAAAGGCGTGTCTCCAGAAGTTTTAATTAATCTCGTAATTAATTTAATTAACAGTTGTCGACTTTCGGTTTTTTTGACAAGCAACTTTCGTTTTTGACATTAAAATGTGGAAAGTCAAGGACAATATAGTATTCGATACCTGTAATAGAAATGTTCGTCAGAGTTGGGTTGGTCAAGTTGATTATAAGCAGAATTAATTTTACTTAATTAAGTTGATCATCATCAGGTGCGATGCCGGCTGGCGTAGGCGGTCATGGCTCTATACAACTCTCTGTCCACAGTATTATGTACCAAGATTGATGTTGTTGCCCTGCCGTGCCAGGTTATAAAACTGTCTAATATTTTCTCACGTTGTCGCCCTCTGTCTCTGTTGCCTTCAATTTTGCCTGTTGTGACTATGTTCTCCAAACCTGAATGTCGTATGAAGTGGGCAAAAAAAATGTCTTTTTCTTATATTATTAATTAAGGTCCGTTTCACATTTGACTCTTTCAACACCTCTACATTAGTTTTTCTGCAGTCCATGGTATTCTCAGCATTCTTCTATAGAACCACATCTCTATTGCCTCTAATTTCCCACTTTCCAGTTTGTTTATTGTTCACGACTCGCATCCATAAGTTAGTATAGGAGTTACATAGCACTGCAGAACTCTCTTTCTCACCTCTAATGACAAGGTCATATTACACAATATATTTTTAATTTTTCTGAGTGTTGTTTTTGCCTGTCCTATTCTGCTTCTTATTTCTGTTTAACTTTTTCCATCTGCTGTAACTTAAGTTGATACATGGAAAAAAAATTGATTACAATCTGAGAAAAAAATGGTGGGGTTTATTGAATAACTCAGTTGTCCAGAGCAGTACATGGATATTCTGCCCTGGTCATGCTGGGGTCATAGGAAACGAGAGAGACGACTTATTGGCAGGCAATGCGGCGATAGACTATCTATCTAATCTATCTATCTATTTATCTATCTATCTGTCCACCTGTCTAGAAATTGAATAGGTACAGAATTGCCTTGCAGCTCAAGTAAACAAGTTTTCCGTACTTGACCAGCCACATCCCCAATTTAAATGCACTTGGTCTAGTCTCAGACTAGATCATATAAAGATCAAGCAAATAAAATATGCTGAACACATTAATTAAAAGACATGACACATTTTTTGAAGACCTTATATGAGGGCATAAGTCGAAGTAGGCGATCAAGAGGTAGACAGATATACACTTGGGAGAGTAACATCACAAGATGGATAGGTTACAGTCTAGCAGAGTGCACCACCAAAATAAGAGACAGTAGATGTTGGAGGTCTATGCAGCCAACCTTCGTTGCGGAGAGGCACTTGATGATGATGACTGATACATAAACAGACTCGTTAATACACTCTCAAAGCATGCTGCGCAAGATAGAAAATGACATGTTGAGAAGGAATTGGTTGCGCTATTGAATATTTCAATAGTACAGAACATTACATGGATATACTGTCCGGGCCACACTGGAGTCAGAAGAAACGAAAGAGCTGACTCATTGGCAGACAGTGCTGCGATTGACGGCACAGTACTGAGAAGAGATGAAACTGATTTAATTCTTCTTCTTCTTCAGCGTTCATTCTCAAACTCCCACTGGATATCTCTTGTATCAGGACCATGGTCCTATTAGATTTCCAGAAGGATGTAGTTCAGAGAATGGAAATGCGCTGTGTCGCCGTTTTATTTGCGCCAAATGGCCCGACACATTCGTCTTCGGTGGGGATTTAATTAAAGCAATAATAATTTCATTGTAAAATGAAGACGTTGACAATGATACTGAAAACGTACACATACAAAGAATGACAGAAATGGAAGTGATTAGAGGAGAGGGAAGAAAACGTACTCTTTTTGGAACGAACCAAAGATCACGTAATCAACGTCTGACTGTGACTTTGAGTCTGCATACATTCGAATGGCTGCTGAAACGAAGAGCGGAGCACTTATGGGAATGTCCCATGTGCTATGATGCTAGTTTCAAGAATCAAGACGGCACTACCCCAATCTTGGAGATATATTAAGACAACATATCAAATGGTTTGCATACATCAGCAGATTACCATCAGATTACCACAGTAAGATATGCTACACAGATACAGTGAAGGCAGACCTAGAGACCGACTACGAATACAAAGAGGCGACAAATTCCACAATATACTATGCACACACTAGTGTCATTTCTAGAAAACTCTTCTACCCGTGACGCTGAAAGGCAACAAAAGGTTTAGCGAATAGATGTTGTTGTTCGTCCATCACAAGTGATGATGACCATTTGTTACATCCACTTTTGAAAATTCAATTTTAGTTATGTCCTTGATTATGAGTTCGTAGATGGTTAATGAGCCCTATTCGAGCTGTAAATGTCCTTGGACAGTTCGGACATGGAATGACGACTGTAGACGGATCTTGGTCTATCCGTGACTTTCTAACTGCTCTCCGCTGTTGAGCTGCTGCATTTCTCTTCTTTTCACAAGATGATGCGCTCTTTTTTATTTTAGAACGCCATGTAGATCTATTTTGTGCAAGTTCTTCCCATGTATCGTGGTCTATTTCAAAGGATTTCAGTGAGTTCTTTAACAAGTCCTTGGAGCGTTTCCTTTGGCCACCTTATTTAGCGAATAGATATAATCAAGACGGCACTTGATGATGAGTCTCAGATTCATTTCAGTATCGACTACGAGTCATATCAAAGTAATCGACGGATTACTACTGATACTCTTTCGCGGGTAAAATAACAATAATACTCAACTACTGTAAACAATCATGGCAATTTTTATCAATACAAATTCTGTGGAAAAAGCTGTTACAGAACGTTCAGTTCACTTTGTTCCCTGCGAAATAGATTTTGACGGGGATGCAAAAATATTAGATTATTTTAGCAACACAATAGCTCCAAAAATCACAAACGGTAGTATTTCAAGTATTTTTGCGTGATTTGTAATGTTGAGAGATAATTATTTTAGTTTTAGTAGACTAGATATTTTAAATTTAGGCTAACTTCTTACATATTTGTAAATTTTATTATTATTTAATTATAATCAGGATTGGTTTCTATCTGTTTGCCATGCACGCAGCGATTCAAACTTGAAATGATCATTATTATTATTAGTATTATATATCTATCATGATCAAATATTTGCACATGCTGTCTTCCCTGCTGATCTATCTTGGCTTCTTGCCCCTAATTTTTATTCAGTCAAAAACACTCTCTTGATAAAAACAATATTCAATATGAATATTCACTGGGTGTCTACTATCTAAGAATTAATGGGACAATAAAAATATATGCTAGTATAAAATATAAGCAAGCCAGGTAGGTCTACATATAATTGATCACTTTATACTTTATTACTTTATTTATATGCATATTATGATATACTATATATAATATATATTATTTATATATTTCTGAAAATAATTTCATTGATGACCAACAACTTTAAACAGGTGAAGGAATTCACTTGGAAGCACCATATCAAATGGGGAAAAACATCAAAGAAATCCAACATAGATGCAACATAGCGTACCAGATCTTAGGGCAAATGTCTCCTATTTTTTCAAAAGCTAGCATGTAAACATATTACTATCAAAAATACAAAACAATCATATCATCAATATGCAACCAATGGCAAACATGGACACTAAAGCAAAAGCCAAAAGAAAACTTGTTATAGTAGAAGCATTGGGGGGGGGGGGGGAGGTGTATGATAGGAACCATTGATAGGGGCACTATCAGTGTGTAGCTTGCAGATCGATGCATCCAGCAGCAGTCCTAGTGTATGTAAAAATGTGAAATGCTTCTTTATCAATATGTATGCTAACACCACTTAGGTACTGTACAAGAATCAGTGGACAGGTTTCCATGAAACAAAAAGCTAACATAATTAAACGGAACGAAATTCTGATAAAGACACATATTACGACACAGCCAACGTTGTACATGTTTAGTAATGACAGCCCCCTATCAGTCGATATGCATACTACGCACTGAGTAGGGGTGGTTGTCCAGTCCATTGCATGCAAATCGCTAGATCAGTATCTTTAGTCACATTATTTTTAACCTCAGAGAAATGGAAGCTCAGTGCAATAACATATGAAATTAAAAAGTAGGACTGTTGTCACGTGATTTGTGCACTGATTCGTGTATAGTACCCACCACTTATATGCCCCTATTTCATTTTTCATTACATTCCAACTTTAATATTTTAATATTATTTTGTATTTCGTTAAATATTGTAGGCACTTCTCCCCGTATTATACCACAAAATATTATACTTTTACAAAGTATTTCAGGGATGCTGTTTTTATGAAGTAATGACTATAACAATAACACATTAACAGCAGAATTACTATGGTTGTGATCACAAAACTGCATGTGTGCATATATGTCTATGTAGAATTATTGAAGTTATGTTTGTTTGTTTGTTTTGCGTTCGCTCCATTGTAACCATCACGGATATCCATGCGATTTCCGCCGGGAGCGTGATTACGTTGTGCCACCGTTATGTGCCTTGTAGGCCTAGCACATCCGATTTCGGCATGCCTTGACAATTTGGGTGGGCTACCCTTAGCCTGTGACAGCCTCTATATCTGTCTCCAGGCACGCGTAGTGGTGACTCTTCGCCCAGACGATTTTGCTCTCGTCTGACTCGCACGAGGTGTTCCACTGTCTATGAACTTGCCTCGTGTAATTGGACGTGCTGTGCCTGTGCCCATTGGGTACTGAACCGTTTCTCATCCGTGAGCCTGGTTCCTTAAGGGGAAGAACTCAACAGAGGAGTTGGACCCTGGCTCTTTCGCCCTCTTAGCCGAGGTGTCATTCACCGACATCATGTACCCCTTGTCCAAGTTCGAGTCTCACACCACACGTTTGAGAGCAAGGCGTTCTCGAGCTGAGCATCCTTGTCCCAATAGCGCCTGAGCCCATCAGGTACTGAACCCTTTCTCTCTTCAAGTGTACTTCCGTTATAGGAAACCTTGACAGTAGAGTTGGGCCAGGACTACCATCGTTGTCCCTTTCTTGCCTAAGCCCATCGGGTACAGAACCCTTTCTCTTCGTGAGCATATTTCCTGTTTAGGAAGGCTCGACATAAGAGTTGGGTTAGGTCTTCTTGCTTTACCAAACGCCAATGAAATGGTCTGGATCTCTGCCTGTATGGAACACAGGTAACTAGAAGCTCGTCTCGAGCTGACGGAGCTTGTAGTTCCCCTTTCCTAGGGACTTTTCACTTTCTATTTGCAGTTCGCGCTGCGCTCTAGCGCTGTTCTGCCCTTTCATTGTTTCATTGTACTCGGTATGAAATCTATGTCTCTCGCCATGCATCTACCTTTACGTGCATTTTACATTGGCCGCCCCTCCAATGTTCGGACTGGACTGACTAGCTTCACTGTATGTCGACAGTGTCGCTATATGTGGTGATGCTGGTGGTGTCGGAGATATTGTCTGTCTCTTGTGCAGTCAAATCTCTTTCCATCTGCTACCTCCACATTCTCCGACACGATCCCCAAATGATTTGGCCAGAATCAGCTCGAGCTGCTGTATTTCTGTTTCCAGGGTGCACCGCGGGGAGGTACATTTGGGATCTTGGTTATCTGCTAACCCTGGGTCCGCCTAGAGCAATGCGTTCCCTTTGCACCACATTGAAGTTATAAGAGGCAGAATCAGAAATGAAAACATGAGAAGACTAACAAACACAATGCCTTCCAGACCACCATCAGATAGTGCCCCTAAAAAAACCATTGCTATACAGGCATGATAGATACATAGCCAGGCGCAGACCATGCAAAAGATGGATTACAGAAATAAAAGAGTCCACAAAAACAAACGTGTAGCAAATAAAAAGACCATCTCCAGATAACTCTTCTACCCATGACGCTGCAAGATGTAACTTTCATTACTGCATGTTTTCCTGTGAAGGAGTACAGGGAGGTTTTCTGCAAGACATAAAGGGTTATAAAGTGAAAAGAAAGAAAGATAAGCATATACTTTGTGTCACTGGCCAATAAAAAAAAACTCAAATCTGTTAAAGTTCAACCATCTGGTGTGTACGAACAAGTTTACAGGCCCTAATATATCATAAGGCTGGATAAAGTCTTCAATTAAAACTTACCCCAAACCATCAGTTTAAATATACTCCTCATAAAATCTTGATTGCAAATGTTTCTATTAGGTGGGCTGTCTGCATACAAAGAGTTAACCTCTCTCATCTTATGAAATAAGTTAATTATGTCTAGTAGTAACAAATGTTGGCATTTAAAATTTATTTACATTTATTTTTTCGTCATAGCTTATTGTCTGATTTTATTGCAGATGATGATCTGACTGCATCTTTTAGAGGGAGGCCACTCAATGGGTCAGAAATTGAGCTACCAGATGGATACACAGGTTTTATGTTGTCATATACAGTATATATTGTGATATATTCTTTCCAGAACGTTGTCTTCAACGTGGATACTCTTAACACCTCTCTGTCCTGGGCAAGCAGGCCTGCATTGGCCATAGACATATTCATATCTTCTTCGATGCTGCTGGTCCATCATCTTCTTGGTCTTCCTCTTTTTCTCTTACCTGGCACTCTGCCCTCCAGAATCAATCTTTCCATGCCATCATGTCGTGAATGTTTTTACGTATCTGTTATAAGGGTGCACAAAGTTATATTTGTACAAAATTTTTGTGATCTGTATTTGCAAAACTTGGTATAGTTCTATGTGTGTGTCTGCATAAGATCTATTTTGACAAACCTGTGGTTGTGTCTACAGAATTACATTTTCTACAAAATTATTATGGTTATGTCTACACAAATTACATTTTCATAAACTTGATTCTTGATATACACAAAGTTATATTTGCAAACTTGTTGGCGCTGCACAAAGTTATATTTGCAAACTTGTTGAGCCTACACAGAATTATAGTTGCAAACTTGTTGTGTCTATACAAAGTTATATTTGCAAACTTGTTGAGTCTATACAAAGTTATAGTTGCAAACTTGTTGAGTCTATATAAAGTTATATTTGCAAAATTATTGAGGCTCTCCCAATTGAAACTGAAATTGAAACACTAAGGATTTTGAAGAGCCAGACAAGTCTCCATAATAACACAGGTTCCTGGAATTCTTCTTCTTCTTTCATTCGCTAATAATAATCTATATCTGCAGTGTTGTTTTTGGTATAAATTGGACAGTGTTTTCCATTTCTTGTTTTGTACCATAAAGTTTAACATTCAATGGTGTATCAGAGAGCCAGTTAATATGTCATAGTTTGCACAGTCTTGAAGGATATGTTTTGAAGTCTGATTGGCTTGCCCACATGTATACTTTGCTGTTGTACCAATTTTAAATTTTGTATTCATATGGCTGTTTAGTCTATTGTGTCCATTTCTGAGTCAAAATATGATGACCTGTTCTTGTCTGTTAAGTAGGTAGTAGTCGTCACGTGAAGGTAAGTTAGACTTTCGTTGTGCCTTTATCATGGATTTCTTTTGGGGATAGCTGATTGGTACATCCGGTTGCTGCATGTTAGAACCTTCCTTGGCCAGTTGATCAGCTCTCTCATTTCCTGCTATTCCACAGTGTGATGGAATCCATTGCAGTATAACTCTACACCTATTTTGCACTAAGGACAATACCTCTTTTAACTCTGGTAGTTTATTGGATTGTAGTGCCTCTAGTACAGATCTTGCATCTGTAAGTATTCCAATAGGGTGTGAGGTCCTGTCCGATGTTAGCAGTGCAGCTGCACATATAGCTTTGACTTCAGATTCATATTTTCTGCTGAAGATGGATGTGTCTGGCCATTGGTGCAAATAAAACAGCGACCATAACACAATTCCATTCTCTGGACTGCATCTTGCTGGAAATCTAGTAGACAATGGTCCTGCTACAAGAGAGATCTGGCGTGAGTTTGAGAATGAACGCTGAAGAAGAAGATTCATAGTTACAGTAATTCCCAGTTGGTATACATGTGGTATCAGTGGTGCCATCTGTGTATTTCACTTATACTACACTTTCCCCATTTTTACTGCATTCTGTGCTGACCCACCCGTATACACTCTAGTCCATAGATCACTTGGGTAAGCTTCATCTTGGAAGCTGAGAGCTGCTACCCTTTTCTGCAGATTATTCTGCTGTTCATTCCCATACACACCTGTTATTGTTGTTTGGATGGTCACTTATAGGTATGTCTGTTTTTCCCATGGGGTGTGTACAGGTTGAGATATCGGTGGTATTGTTACCTCTGGAAGATCTGATACCTGTCTACGTAGATGAAACAATATTTCGCCTTAGAACAGGCCACTGCAAACTTTTGGGCAATCTTTACAGATTTAGGATCTCATACACAGATAAATTTTCATGTGGATCCGGAACCCAGACTCATGAACACATACTTCAGGACTGCCCAACATAAAACGAGCAGAGAAAGCAGACCTGGCCAGAGTATACAGATTTGAGGCAAAAGCTATGGGGCAGCCACTCTGACCTGGAGAAGGCAGTGGACTTCGCCCTGACGAGTCATGACAATATAACATGACCGCAGATGCTGAATGCAGTAGAAGAAGGATTATGTTTATTAGGATTGATGCCTAATTATGATGCAGAAATCCAGGCAATTAGTGTGGCAGCTAAAAAACTGCTGAACTCCAACTCTGACCTACAGCCTGTGGTATTCCTGACAGATGCAAGGTCAGTGCTTCAAGCTCTTCAGTCTGGAAAACTAACAGACTTGAAAAAAACTACTTAGCGAATTGTCTTACCAGTATAGGGTAACCATGCAGTGGATACCCTCTCACTGTGGAATACCAGGAAATGAAAAAGTAGACCACCTGGCTAAGGAAGGTGCTGCCGAAGACCAACCAGATATACCAATCACCTACCATCAGAAAAAACAGATGATCAAGTCAATAAGAAAGCCACAAACACCAACACAAGATGATTATCACATTATGAACAGATCAGAACAAGTTATAATTCTACGTCTCAGAACAGGACACAACCGACTCCGCAGTCACATGTATACAAAGTTCAAGATTGGCAACACGGCCATGTGTACATGTGGACAGGCAGAACAGAGTGCCAAACATATACTTCAAGAGTGTTCTGAGCATGAAACGCTGAGGCAGACATATTGGCCAGAGGAAACAACACTTGAATCAAAGCTCTATGGGACACTGTATGAACTACAAAAGACAGTGAGTTTTATTAAGGAGACAGAATTGCAGATATAGACATGTTTCAAGTGAACGAAAGAAGAAGAACGATTGATGTTTCGAGCAGTTTTATGCTAACAGTACACAGGATTAACGTTCAAGCAGTTTTACGTTAATACACTGGATTGACACTTCAGTTTTACGTTAATACACAGGATTGACACTTCAGTTTTACGTTAATACACAGGATTGACACTTCAGTTTTACGTTAATACACAGGATTGACACTTCAGTTTTACGTTAATACACAGGATTGATACTTCAGTTTTACGTTAATACACAGGATTGATACTTCAGTTTTATATTAATACTTAGGATTGACACTTCAGCAATTAATATTGACAATTGATATTTGAACTCTGCTGAAGGTGGATGTATTGGGCCATTGGCACAAATAAAACAGCGGCACAACGCATTTCCATTTTCTGGACTACCGGGTATGTCCTGCTGGAAATCTAATAGGACCATTATCCTGCTACAAGAGAGATCCAGTGGGAGTTTGAGACTGAACGCTATTGAAGAAGATATTTGAACAATTTGTATATTTTTGTTGCTCAATATTTACAGTAAATTATATGGTTACTGCCATGACAAAACGTCCTTTAGTTCCAGTCTAATATGGATACTGCCATGACAAAACGTCCTTTAGTTCCACAGTCTAATGTGGTTACTGCCATGACAAAACGTCCTTTAGTTCCACCGTCTAATGTGGTTAGTGCCATGACAAAACGTCCTTTAGTTCCAGTCTAATAATGTTACTGCCATGACAAAATGTCCTTTAGTTCCACAGTCTATACAATTCTCCCTAAACTTCTTAGCAGGAAAACTTACAGAAATGAAAGTAAAGTTTGTTGTACGGTTAATACAAACTCATACATCCCTTGTAAAAAGTTGTAGCACATGTTGCCAGTTACTTCATTTGAGCTACCAATCAGTGTTTTGATAAGATGAAAATATCTTAAATATTTCTCACTTGCATACCAGGCATATACTTTCATGTAGTCATGGTAACATTTGTTTACTGCAGGTTTAATATTTAAAGAACCGTGTAAGAGATCTACAGAAGATGAGGATCGGATATTGGTTGCGAACCAAAAATTTGACAAGTTCACTTATTGGAACCTTGACAAGCAGACTACACCTGATGATGTAATACAGAAGGCCTTACAGTGGATAGACATCTCGGCTGCTGTAAGTCTTGAGGTGTACCTGTTTGATTGAGTTAAAATGTTATGATGCATCCATCCCTTGTGTTACTGGATCTGGAAGGGAGCAGAGAATTGCGACACTTCGATCTGCTATGCATGTCATAAGAGGCAACTGAGTGAGGAGGTTTTGGTGGGGTTTTATGTCCTATCCGATAGAGGTTCAATGTGATTCAGAAGCTATGCTGAAGTTGGATGTATCAGCCAAAGTCGTAGATGTTGCAGGCAGGTTGTAAAACATGACACAACTTATTCCAATCTTCTCCGGACTACATCCTGCTGATCTGTAGGAGTTTGAAAATGAATACAGAACATTCATTGTGATTTGGATTAGAGATTATTACAGCGTATTGAAATTGTGATTTTGGTACGCTGAATGTGTTGGGTCATTGGTGCAAATAAAAGGCAGCACAGTGCATTTCCATTCCCTGGATTACATCCTGTTGGAAATCTTGTAAACCATTGTCCTGCTACAAGAGAGATCCAGTGGGAGTTTTGAGAATGAACGCAAAAGAAAAAGTGATTTTGATGTTTATGTTGAATTATGATTTTGGAATATTATTACCACTCACAGAATGTAACTTAGTAACTTCAAGCTATAATCCACAGGGATCTTTGAAAAAATTCACATTGTAAACAAGACGACATGAGCAGGATTCAAACTCATGACCTCTTGGACACAAGACGAACAGCTTAACCGTTATGCTAGGGAGATCCCCATATTTGACTATATGGGATTGAACAGCCAACTCCACCCCATAACTCCTTAGCCATCTCTTACGACATGCATGGAAGGTAAACATTTCTATATTTTTTTTGGCCCCTGCAAAACACAGGTGATATTAAAGTTTGACTTTTGATGTGAACATTCCAGAGTAATAAGGTGGCTTTCAAAGGCATAGAGGATAAATTCACTGTACTCAGGTTACCCCCATATATATATATACACACACACATATATACTGTCCATCTCAACAAAACAAAGCGGCATGCCATCTGCCAAGAGCACCAAGCGTAGCATGTAACTCTCTGCTGTTGGTTCAAGCAACAATTCTCAAGGATCTCCCAAATAATCCAGTTTAAAAACAAGAAGTCTTGAGACGTTATTCGAACCCACAACCTTTTTGAGCACGAAGTGAACAGCTTAACCACTATGACAGGAAGATCCCCTAAGCCAGAGCGGATGTTACTAAGTAAAAAGTTACTGAATACTTTTCAGTGTTTTCTGGTTAAAAAGAACATTTATTTAAAATAATGCATGTCACATTATCTTTTACAGTTACACCGCCCTGTCTCAGTGGAATCAAGTCAGAGTAGCAGTCAAAGTAGCATAAAAGGACAATGAAAGATTAGCAGATCTGAAAGTATCTAATTGATTGAAGATTGGTTTGTAGAATATACAAACAGGAGCCATCATGCTATCACTTTGCATATTTGAAGTTAATACAAACAGGAGCCATCATGCTACCACTTTGCATATTTGAAGTTAATACAAACAGGAGCTATCATGCTATCACTTTGCATATTTGAAGTTAATACAAATGGGTGTATTTTTGGCAATCTGATTAGATGAATTAATGGTGCTTAAATATTCAACAATCATTGAAAGATGGTGTCCTAGGATATGCTTCATATATATTATATCATAGATTAAAATTGTACAAGTTTTGATAATTGAGTTTTGTTTGGAATAAATCTGCACATGAAAGCAGTTTGCTTCATTGTTATCACAAAGTTTGTGTTCATTGTTTCTCAGATTGTAATGTAACTGCAAGAACAAAATCAGAACATCCTCCCACAACAGGGTGTTTCACTCGGGTAATGAATGCTTCTTCTTAGTGAGGTATACAGGGTGTTTCACTCGGGTAATGAATGCTTCTTCTTAGTGAGGTATACAGGGTGTTTCACTCGGGTAATGAATGCTTCTTCTTAGTGAGGTATACAGGGTGTTTCATATGGGTAATGAATGCTTCTTCTTAGTGAGGTATACAGGGTGTTTCACATGGGTAATGAATGCTTCTTCTTAGTGAGGTATACAGGGTGTTTCACACGGGTAATGAATGCTTCTTCTTAGTGAGGTATACAGGGTGTTTCACACGGGTAATGAATGCTTCTTCTTAGTGAGGTATACAGGGTGTTTCACACGGGTAATGAATGCTTCTTCTTAGTGATGTATACAGGGTGTTTCACATGGGTAATGAATGCTTCTTCTTAGTGAGGTATACAGGGTGTTTCACATGGGTAATGAATGCTTCTTCTTAGTGAGGTATACAGGGTGTTTCACACGGGTAATGAATGCTTCTTCTTAGTGAGGTATACAGGGTGTTTCACACGGGTAATGAATGCTTCTTCTTAGTGAGGTATACAGGGTGTTTCACTCGGGTAATGAATGCTTCTTCTTAGTGAGGTATACAGGGTGTTTCACTCGGGTAATGAATGCTTCTTCTTAGTGAGGTATACAGGGTGTTTCATATGGGTAATGAATGCTTCTTCTTAGTGAGGTATACAGGGTGTTTCACATGGGTAATGAATGCTTCTTCTTAGTGAGGTATACAGGGTGTTTCACACGGGTAATGAATGCTTCTTCTTAGTGAGGTATACAGGGTGTTTCACACGGGTAATGAATGCTTCTTCTTAGTGAGGTATACAGGGTGTTTCACACGGGTAATGAATGCTTCTTCTTAGTGATGTATACAGGGTGTTTCACATGGGTAATGAATGCTTCTTCTTAGTGAGGTATACAGGGTGTTTCACATGGGTAATGAATGCTTCTTCTTAGTGAGGTATACAGGGTGTTTCACACGGGTAATGAATGCTTCTTCTTAGTGAGGTATACAGGGTGTTTCACACGGGTAATGAATGCTTCTTCTTAGTGAGGTATACAGGGTGTTTCACACGGGTAATGAATGCTTCTTCTTAGTGAGGTATACAGGGTGTTTCACATGGGTAATGAATGCTTCTTCTTAGTGAGGTATACAGGGTGTTTCACAAGAGGTAAACTCTAAACAGACTACTGCAACAAGTTACAAGCAGTATAAAATTGGTGTAAAATATATCAATGTTATGTGACACAAGATGAATGTTTCAATGTACATACTGGAAAGGAATACAGCAAGCATCCAGGCATATCTTGACATATTTATGTAGCATTTGTTCACAAAGTCTCGCTAGATCTCTCTTGTAGCAGGACAATGGTCCCATTATGTTTTCAACAGGATCTAGTTCAGAGAGCGGAGATGCAGCTTTATTTGCACAGATGGTCCAACACATCCATCTTCGGCAGAATATGCTTATTTAATTCCTGCATTATTCCGGTGCTGTCATATGGATGTCATGCCAAAGACGGATGTGTCGGGCCACTTGCGCAAATTAAAACGGTGGCACGCATTTCCATTCTCTGGACTACATCCTGCTGGAAATCTAATAGGACCATGGTCCTGCAACAAGAGAGATCCAGTGGAAGATTGAGAATGAACACAAACAATATGGATGTAAGAGCTGGAAAATTTCTTTATCTTCAGAAAAGAAACTACTGAGTTTCGAGAACAAATGTCTGTGTCAAACTAACACCCATTGGAGTGAATTTAGAGAAGAGACGCATCAAAACTTCATTACAGATGTTATTAGAAAATGCTGGTTTCCAATATGGCACCCCTACAATCATAATGGGTTTTATTATTATAGAATAAAAACTATATAGATGTCTGTATTATAGAATCAAAGCTCTATAGATGTCTGTATGTTGTACAAAAGACAGTGAAGTGTATTAGAGACAGATTTACAGATATAGACATTTCAAGTAAATCAAATTGGAAAAATCTTGTGACTCTGTTGTGTATAAGACAAACTGGCAGGTCACAGTTTTGCCATTCATTGTTTCCTTTTTGGGCCTCACAACACATAATTTATTCTTTGATATCTGGTTTTAAGTATTGTTTCCGGTATCCACCATCCAGCCAGCTATTAGACAATCACTGCCACCATCTTAGGATGTTTGTGTGATAAATGATAGAAGAGTTACTACTCTCCAAGGTTAAAAAAATAGTTACAGTAAAGTGTTATTCCTGTATAATATTGGTCAGGACCAATGAAATATGCATGTACGAGGGGGAGTCAATAAGTAAGTCACAAATTGATGTTGGATGGCAGGAAAATGCAGTAGGTGGTTTCTAAAGCTGTTTATAGTTGATATCATCATAGAACTTTATGTTTATGTTCGCTAGATGGCGCTAGCTGTACCTTGCGCATGCGCAGCACAAAAAACAAAATGGCTACTGTACTTACAGAGTGTACAATCAATGAACAACGTGCTGTTGTGCGTTTTTTATGGGCAAAAGGACTGCCTGCAAAAGACATTCATAAAGAAATGCTTCCTGTTTATGCTGACAATTGTTTGTCCCGTAAAGCGGTGCACAGCTGGGTAAAAAAATTTTCTCAAGGACGCTCTAAAATTGTTGACGAAATCCGATCTGGTCGTGCTGTTGAAATTGCAACAGACGCATCTGTGCAGCGGGTTGAGGAGATGATTCGAGGTGACAGACGAGTAACGATAGACGCTGTAGCAGCTGCAATAGGGTGCTCACATGGTTCAGCATACAGCATCATGCATGACCGATTGAAATTTAAGAAAGTGTGTTCAAGGTGGGTGCCCAGACAATTGACGGACGAACACAAAATGAACCGATTAGGCTTGTCATTGGAGCATCTCTGTCAATACGCAAATGAAGGAGAAGACATGATGAACAGGATTATTACTGGGGACGAATCATGGGTGCATCACTACCAGCCTGAATCAAAGCGTGCTTCAATGCAATGGAAACATCCTTCTTCGCCTTGTGTCCAAAAATTCAAGGTTACACCATCAGCAGGGAAGGTTATGCTGACAGTGTTCTGGGATTGTCAAGGAGTGCTTTTAACCAATTTCAAAAAGAAAGGTGACAATGTGAATTCTGAATCATACTGTGAAGTTCTATCAGTGCTTCGGGATGCAATTCGAAGAAAACGTCCAGGGCTGCTGACTAGAGGAGTGCGACTCCTTCATGGCAATGCTAGACCACATACGGCTCGATTAACTCAGGAGAAAATAAAAAATCTTGGTTGGAAAATTCTGGAACATCCTCCTTACAGCCCCGATTTAGCCCCTAGTGATTTTCACCTTTTTGGTCCACTAAAAACCCACCTTGGCGGGAAGCATTTCGCGACTGACGCAGAAGTTGAATGTGAAGTGAAAATGTGGCTTAAAAAGCAGAGCACGCAGTTCTACGCAGCAGGTTTGGGAGGACTCATAAAACGATGGGATAAATGCATCAATGTTGGTGGAAATTATGTTGAGAAGTAAAGGGATAATGTATGTGTAAAAATAAACAGTTTTCAGGTTTTTATCGTCTTCAGTTTTTTTCTAAAGAGCCATTTGTGACTTACTTATTGACTCCCCCTCGTAATTTAAATTCCCTGTCTATTGTAGCTTCCACTTCTGCAGTTAAGTGTTGTAGAGGGAAGTTGGAGTTGTCTCTCTTTGCCCATTTGGATTGCATTTCCATGGTCAGCCTGTCTCTTTAGGTTTCTGTGATTGTCACCACACGTCTTGGTCTTCCTCATGCCTTGTAGCCCGATCTTGGGCTGTTGTATGCATGAATGGCTAGTTGAGTTGGTTCCATTCTCATGATGTGACCAAACCATTATTCACTATATACAGTATAAAGAATAAATATTATTGGGGATTTGGAAAAAGTGTTGTTAAAAAGGGAAATTTGTGATAAACTTACGCGCTGTATACTAGATTATATCATTACACCAGACAGAAACATTATTACACCAGATACAACTTTTATTTTTTAGATATACCATTTTTTTTAATTGAGCCAAATTATAAATGTAAACAATAAAGGATACAGGAACAAAATAATGCTATGTTGTAGCATAAATATATCAAAGCAGTCATATCGAGATATGGAAAACAATTGATACCTTAGTTTATAGTAAGAGAAAGCATGCAAAAGTATATACTATTTTTTTTTGTTCGCTCAAAATACAGTCTACATTTTAAATATTGACTCTTGAATACACTTATCTGCAGAAAACAGATGTGTCGAGCCATTTCCACAAATAAAACGGTGACACAATGCATTTCCATTCTCTGGACTACATCCTGCTGGAAATGTAGTACAACCATTGTCCTGCTACAAGAGAGATCTAGTGAGAGTTTGAGAATGAACGCTGAAGAAGTAGTATACACTGGTACCAAACTTTATCAACCTAGTTGTTTTCTCACTGGTACCAAACTTTATCAACCTAGTTGTTTTCTCACTGGTACCAAACTTTATCAACCTAGTTGTTTTCTCACTGGTACCAAACTTTATCAACCTAGTTGTTTTCTCACTGGTACCAAACTTTATCAACCTAGTTGTTTTCTCACTGGTACCAAACTTTATCAACCTAGTTGTTTTCTCACTGGTACCAAACTTTATCAACCTAGTTGTTTTCTCACTGGTACCAAACTTTATCAACCTAGTTGTTTTCTCACTGGTACCAAACTTTATCAACCTAGTTGTTTCCTCACTGGTACCAAACTTTATCAGCCTAGTTGTTTCCTCACTGGTACAAAACTTTATCAACCTAGTTGTTTCCTCACTGGTACCAAACTTTATCAGCCTAGTTGTTTCCTCACTGGTACAAAACTTTATCAACCTAGTTGTTTCCTCACTGGTACCAAACTTTATCAGCCTAGTTGTTTCCTCACTGGTACAAAACTTTATCAACCTAGTTGTTTCCTCACTGGTACCAAACTTTATCAGCCTAGTTGTTTCCTCACTGGTACAAAACTTTATCAACCTAGTTGTTTCCTCACTGGTACCAAACTTTATCAACCTAGTCGTTTCCTCACTGGTACAAAACTTTATCAACCTAGTTGTTTCCTCACTGGTACAAACCTTTATCAACCTAGTTGTTTCCTCACTGGTACCAAACTTGCTGAATGGCCAACAGTAGTTTTCCCATATAGTTATGGCCAGTCATGCGTACTGGACACTAGACAAGCACACAAAGTAGCAGAAGCAGCTTCTGATTCAGTCCCTAAAGTGAACAAATTTCTTTATATATATATATATATATATATATATATATATATATATATATATATATATATATATATATATATATATATATATATATATATATATATATATATATATATATATATAGACTAATGGAATGCAGTATTTAATAAAATAAGATTAAAATAATTGTGTTGATACTGTCGGCTGGTCTCATTTGGTCAAGTCACTAGATACAATTTATCAGCAGGTAGTTGTGAATCTGAGCCAGAAAGCAGTGTCAACCTACTGAACATTCATATTGTTTAGGAAATCACTGTGACCAACAGCCTGCATGTTCCTGGCGCCTGAAAACTGAGCAAAGAATAGCAACACTGTTACTTGCCACGCATAAGAGGCAACTAAGAGATTATAGGGGTGGGGTTGGCTGTCTCATCCTGTTTAGGGTCAAAGTGATGCTGAAGTCCGATGCATCAGGACAAAAGGTACAGATATTGCAGCCTGGCTATAAACCATGACACAACGCATTCCGTTCTCTGGACTATATCCTGTTAATCTTCAGGAGTTTCAGAATGAATGCAGCAGAAGAATACACACCAGAAAATACATACTGTATGGATAGTATATTTGATGTGTATTGACACTGAGATTTCAGAGTAAAATCATTTATATCAGTAAGATGGGAGAATGAGTAAACTTGTGCATGGCAGTTAAAGGGTTAACTGTCTTGTCCAAAAGATGCATTAGATTCAATATATCTCCCTTGTCTCTCGTTATCTGTGTTTTGAAATTTGAAAAGCTGATATGAAATAATTTTTCAAATGCTTGATATAATCTGATCCAAGAACCTGAAAAACTGGTACAATTTTGCAAAAAAAAGCTTACGGTAATATTTTGCAGCTTACACAATGTCAAAAAAGAGAAGCAAATTTATGAAATCAATATGATATTTTGATCAAATTAATACAAATGTAGTTAAAAAAAAGAATCAAGATGATACATTACAAGAAAATTGTCATGGAAGATTAGAAGTTCATGCTGAGAATGGATGTCTGTCTTGATCTGAGTGTCTTGTGTGACTTAGAAATGAGTAAACCCATGGACCTGTAAGGAAGCAACCCATAAACCATGCTGAAGTTCAGGTTAATCCAGTGGTTCGAACATTTTTTTAACCCATGACTCCCTTTCTAGATAATTTTCTTCCATGGTCCTTCAGGGACTTTAAAAAAAGAAAGTTCTCAGCTTTCCCTGTGGTTATTATTATGTCATTAGATCTTGACCACTGAATTTACTTGTTTGTTTATGGTCCCCTAGGAGGTCATATTTTCCACATTGAGAACTACTGGGTTAATCCTGTTTGTAGCAAAAACTTTACTTCCAGAAATAATACAGACCACTACACCCTAGGCATGAAGACCAACAACTAAAACACGAAGGGAAAAGTAAAACAATATAATCATAACAGTGGCTCTTAAATATGTTATGGTTCGCAGAAGAAGAAGAATCACCTAGAATGGTGCAAAATTGGCTCTGACAAAAACAGCATCTGTCACGTTAATTTTCTTAGTTTTCTAGCCATTCCTTGATGTTTCTTGTTTCTCCATTTGACACAGCCCAGCAATATCTTCACTGTGAAGCCATTACTATGTACAATGGCATATTAATACGCACTATCTGCAAAATGTGTGGCAAACAGGACTTGGATTTGTAGTCCAGGGTACAAAGAATAGGGCTGCTGTCTTCTTTCCATGTATGTCGTAGGAGGTGACTAAATAAAGTTGGGGGATAGGCTAACAACCTGTCACCACTGACAAAATTATTGTCCCTACGTCATCTAGATTTCTGATTCCCTGGCAGAAATCACACAATATATTCGTTGTGGTTATATGAGAGCGAACGCTGAAGAAGAAATAATCCTGATATGATGTACATCTTGTCTAGATTTCTGATTTAAAGTCTTCTATCAAATAATCCTGATGATGTACATCTTGTCTAGATTTCTGATTTAAAGTCTTCTATCAAATAATCCTGATGATGTTTGTTTGTTTTGCGTTCGCTCCATTATAACCAGCATGGATATCCGTGCGATTTCCGCCGGGAGCGTGATTACGTTGTGCCACCGTTATGCGCCTAGCACATCCGATTTCGGCATAATCCTGATGATGAAGACATGAAGTCTAGAGGAAATTACACCTCTGTTCTTTGGTGGCAGACTAATATTTGTGGTGGGCGGGGGATGCTTGGTGTTTCACCACCGCAGATGGATCAACAAATCTGACAGAAGAGTGATGAAATAGTTGACCCAGGGGTATGTGGTCCGCTCCTGTGAGGTGTGATTATCCTAGGATATTGCTGCACTCAAATACTTATTTTCAGGGACTAAACATGCATCCATAATCCCACCCCCAACTATGCCTCTGGGACAGTAAACCTTATACAGGTTCGGGTATCGCCTTGTTTACTCAACTGAGGAGGATGTGTTTTAGGTAGAAAGCTTATAGGCTGTTAAGTTCTACCTGTTCACAGCTAGAGGGATTACTTCATCATCATCACGTATCAAGTGCTACCTGTTCACAGATAAAGGACTTACATCATCTAAAAACTATGACTAGCATCACATCATTACAAAACAAATTGTGTACCACTAAACAAGACAGCGTGGGAAAAGAACAAGTATGCGTTACCATGGTTAGTTGTGAGTTTGGTGACCAGCGTGTAATTACAAGAACCAGTTCTCTCGTAAGGCTGGCTTACTATACTAGCAATGTGTCTATAGACGTACACTCTTCAGTGCAAGAGGTAAAAACACTTAATGTAAGAGTTACCAATGAAAAAAGCCGGATGTGTCAGGCCATTGGTGCAAATAAAACAGCAATTCAGCGCTTTTCCATTCTCTGGACTATGTCCTACTAGAAGTCTAGTAGGCACATTGTCCTATTACAAGAGAGATCTCTGGACTACATTCTGCTGGAAATCTAGTAAGGCCGTTGTCCTGCTTTAAATAACAGACAGATCTCTGATGGAAGTTTGAAAAAGAACAATTAAAAAAATATGAATTTCTGAAATTCGAATGTATCCACATGATTCTAACGTGATCCATGTGATTATACTGGATACATAAATATTGAATGCGTCTCCAACAACAAATATACTTTTCATGTCACATGCAATATAGCAGCAAGCTTTTTAGTACAACATAATTAGTTTAAGGCAGTCTCCCTGTGCATATTATCTGACTTTGTCTGCACAAATGACCAGACATTGTCTGCATAATTGACCAGTCATTTCTTTAAATATCCAGATTTTGTCTGCATAATTGACCAGACATTATCTGCGTTAATGCCCAGATTTTGTCTGCACAAATGACTAGTCCTTTGCAGAAACGTCCAGATTTTGTGTCCAATCTTAACTGTTCGATAACTTAACATAATGTTTCGAGGCACATCAATCTATTACTTGTCTGTGTCACTGCTCTCAGACTGGGTAATAAACTTAATGTTATGTGCCTGCAGGCGGTCAATGAGGCTTGTATCCCAGAATACAGCACCTGGAGTGAGAACTCCACCTCTGAAATATTTTAATAGAATTTATCAGACATTTAGTCAAAATCTCGTTGTAGCATAAATGTATATGCAGTGAATAGTTGAGAGTGGAAAGAGCAGTGGAAGAAAAAGAAAAGCAAGGAAAAACATTGGTATTGGAAGTAATTGACAGCACATGTAACAGAATGCTGTGAAAAGACATGATAACCAACACTATATGGCATGGACCATAAGAAGTCCTGTTGGAAGTGATTGACAGGACACGTAACAGAATTCTGTGGAAAGATGTGATGCCTCATGGCATGGACCATAACAATATCTATTGTCAGACAAAGAATTATTTGTCAAAATTTCATCACCATGTGTTTCTGATGGCTAGAAGCAAGCAAATAATAGCAACACTGTTACTGTCATGTATGTCATAAGAGGTGTCTAAGAAGGCTTTGTGAGGGAGTGTGTTGCTGCTCAGAAAGGTGATTGACAAATGTATAAACGGTCAACTGCATGAAGAAGATCTGACCCATGGCTCACTAGACCAACCATCATGCAACAGTAAACCACAAATAAATGACATACTTAAATAGTCTAGCTTTCTTCGATTAAACATCATATTATACACGTACTTCGCCCACGTGGCAACCGAGGCTCGAATTTCTAGTTCAGGGTGCAAAGACGTGGACCACTGTCTTCTTTCCAGGCATATCGCAGGATGTGACTAAGTAAAGTTGGGATAGGTTGACAACCTGTCACACGTGACAAAATGATTGTCACATCTTTTCATTTTTGTTTTCTATCAAATAATTCCTATGGATGATGAAGAGGTGCAGACCAGTGGACATTGAACCTGTGCCATTTTGTGGTAGGCTTCTAAATGGCAGGGGATGCTAGATGTACCATTACCAGTGGATGGGTCAACAAATCTGACAGAAGAGTGATGAGATAGTTGATCCTGAAGTGTGTGCCGAGAATCTGGCACAATTGGTAATCCTGTTGCACTGGAATGTCTCCCTTAGGGCACTACATATACATCCATAAGTTCCCATTACACATCCATGCTTTTGAGACAACCTGAATTCCAGGTGTGGTCTCAGTTACACAGCTGAGAACCTGTGTTTTTGTTAGAAAGTCTATGGGCTGTCAAGAGCTACCTGCTCACAGCTAAAGGGATTATGTCATCATCATCATCATGTGTCACGCTATTTGATTATTTCGTCATCATCATGTGTCAAGAGCTACCTGCTCACAGCTTAAGGGAAAAACTTTTGTAAAGGATGCATCACACTGAAGAAGCCGTTTTAGAAAGAATCTAAAAATTTTCACAGTATTAGACATCTAAAATGGAACATCTAAAATGTTTCGCAATAATGGACATCTAAAATGGAACATCTAAAAAATATCTAAAATGTTTCACAGTAATTGATAATTAAACTACTTCTGAAAACATTACAGATCTTACTTCTGAGGTATCTTATCTTTCTCCTTGAGTAATGTCACGGCAGCTTGTGTCATACAGATGGGTGTAGTCACGTAACCGGGCTCTGAAACAGTGCACAAATATTTCTCACTGAATCATAGCAACCATATCTTCTTCTATATTTGTTCTCAAACTCCTGCAGACCAGCAGGATGCAATCTGGTAAACAGAATGCATTGTGTCATGGTTTATAGTATTGCTGAGATATCTGCGCCTTTCAGCCCGACACATCTGACTACAGCATGGCTTTCGTCCACTTTGACTATATGGGATGGAACAGCTAACTCCACCCCCATAACCTCCTTAGTCGCCTCCTATCACAGGAATGGAAAGTAAACAGTGTTGCTATTCTTTGCTCCCCTCTTGGGACACGGCAGCATATGGCAATAACAACCATATAACCTTCAACATCATCAAAATAATGCTTGAAAGTCTTACGGGTGGCACTTTGGAAACAACGCAAAATTCGTGTCATGCCTCTCTGATCTTTGTTCCTTTAATGAGAAGATAATTTTAATCCAGCCAATGAACAAATCAACAATTACAAGACCAACTAAGCCAAGATGGAACTACAAGAAAGCAAACTGGCACATATATAAACATAGAGCAAACCTGCTTACAAAAGACATAAAATTAACAGGCAAAGACATCAACTATCATTATTATCAAGACATTATCATGGAGTTTAATAAAGGAATACTTCAGGCAGCTAAGGAGACAATACCAAGAGGAGCAAGGAAGAATTATGTACCATATTGGACCAATACACTTCAAAAACTACAGGAAGAACTGACTGAAGCATGTAATATGGCAGAGAAGCAACCATCACAACAGAATCACATCGCTCTACAAAAAAACCAAAGCAAAGTTCACTAAAGAAAAGATAGAAACACAGAGAAGAAGTTGGAGGTATTAAAATTTGAAAAGGAAGGGAGAAAGCTGTGGAAACTAACAAAGCAAATAAATGATGATAGCAGTACCCAGGGGCAAAAAAATATGTTGGAAGATTCAGGTAAATTCCACTCTGGCAAACAAGCAGCAGACAAGCTTGCGGAATCTTACAGAAAAGAAAGCACAACTACCATCAACACATGTAGACAATGAAGCATTCATCAAGAAATGAATAATGATAAGAACAACACAAACTGCCCAGACGTCATGTCCAAATTATTCACAATAGAAGAATTAAAGGCATCTATAGGGAAACTAAAGGATAGAAAATCACCAGGACTGGACGGTGTCACCATTGAAATTCTTAGGAACCTAGGACAGGCAGCGATGTACAAATTATTACAGATATACAACTATAGTTGGGAAACAGGCAATGTACCACAGTCGTGGAGAGAAGCGTTTATGTGTCCTATTATTAAAAAAGGCAAGGACAAACAGAAGCCTGACAGTTATAGACCAATAAGTCTAACGAGTTGTGTCTGCAAGACGATGGAAATGATGGTCAACAGAAGACTAAAGTGGTACCTAGAGTCAGAGAAGCTATTGGTGCCAGAACAAGCTGGGTTTAGAGAGTGTAACAGCACAGAAGACCAAATAACATTCCTGTCCCAGATCATAGAAGACGCATTTCAAGAAAAGAAAAAAGTTTTCACCCTACGATAGATCTTCAAAAAGCTTTTGACAAGGTCTGAAAAGATGGACTGATAATAAAGCTGCAAAGAAACGGAATAGGGGACAACATGTGCAAGTGGATCCGGTCCTTCCTACACAATAGGAAAGCAAGAGTCACTATGGAAGGATAAAACAGCAAAAAAGTTCTAAAACATTGAGTTCCTCAAGGCTCAGTATTGTCTCCAACTCTGTTTCTAGTCTTCATAAATGATATAATTTGTGAATTGCCACCATGTGTAAAAGCTGCAATGTACGATGATGACTTGGTGGTGTGGTGTGTAGAAGAACATCTAAAGATCGGCAACAAAAAATACAAAAGGCAGCAGACAACATAGCAGCATGGGCAGATAAATGGATGGTAAAGATAAATGCTGAAAAGTCTTCAACAACACTCTTCATACTCTCAAATAAGGACAAAGCAGGAGAGATAAAACTCGGAAATGTACATATCCAAACAGAAGACGAGCCGGTGTACTTGGGCTCTACGCTAGATAAGAGACTGACATGGAGGCCTCACATTGAGAAAATAGAAGCAAAGGCAAGAAAGAAACTTGCCTACCTGAGGAAATTGGCAGGAACAAACTGGGGGGCCAATGAGGCAACCTTAAAGAAGGTATATACTGGTGCAATTAGACCAGTACTAGAATATGGATCAACAGCATGGACACCAGCAGCCAACTCCCATCTACAAGCCCTGAACAAGGTACAAAATCAAGCACTTCGCCTTATCACAGGTGCCATGAAGACCTCTCCCTTAAATGAAATGGAAAAAATTACAGGCATCACCCCCTTACCATACAGGCGAGACACTAAGACCATGGTACATGCAGAAAAGTACAAGAGCATGCCAGCACATCCAATGAGGACCAGACACAGTGACCTAGCCAGTGGAAGACTGAAGAGGAGCAGTTTTATACACCGATCCAAAAAACTAAACAGAAAATATAAGGATGAACTACCAGCCATAACAAGAGAGATATCACCAACACTTTTTCCTGTTCCGTGGGAACAATACGCAAATCTCACTATCAGAACCACCATAAACAACTACCACACTATGATAGAACTGAATAATCTTCAAAATAAAACAATAGTATGCACCATGATTGAAGATATGTACCCCAGAGAAGCATGGATACAAGTATATACAGACGGATCAGCAACCGGAGCAGTAAAGAATGGAGGAGCTGGCGTGTATATAAAATATCAAGAAAAAGAAAATGAATCCACATGTTCACCAACTGGAATATTCTGCTCCAACTACTCTGCAGAAGTACAGGCTTTAAACATTGCTGCAGAAATAATTAAAAACACAACAAGCCAATGCCAGCAGGTGGGTATTTCTTACTGATGCTATGTCTGTCCTACAAGCCCGTGACAGCGATAAACTGCCAGACCCGAAGAAAGCCATGCGAGAAGTGAGCATCCAAAGAAGGGTAGTACTACAGTGGAAACCATCACAATGAGGCCTACCAGGAAATGAAGAGGCAGACAGACTGGCAAAGGATGGAGCAACACAGGAACAAAAAGACCAAGAAATCACCTACCATGAAAAGAAAACCCTCATCAAAGCCATCAGGAAAGTCGACCACCCAAAAGACAATTACCACTATCTTGACAGAGCAGAGCAGGTTATTATCTTCTGCCTCAGAACAGGACACAACAGATTAAACAGTCACTTAAACAGACTAAGATTGGTCCCATCACCTCTGTGCCTTTGTGGGCAGGCAGCACAGACAGCTGAGCATATCCTGCAAGACTGCAATACACTAAACCAGTTAAGGAAAGATCACTGTCCCACAGAGATGGATATCCACAGAAAGATGTATGGGAGCACTGAGGAGCTTTCAAATACAGCAGCATTTATTAAGAAAACAGGACTTGTTGTGTAGACATGTCAAACTCCGAACGAGAAGAAGAAGCCAATCTTTTATATCAACTAATGCTTTCCTTTTCTCCCTTCTTCTCCTAACCTCAACTTTTCTCCTGCAGGACAGTCTTGGAAATGGAATTATGCCTCATCACGTGCTTAAACCTACACGAATTTGCAATGCTTCACCGTTGCCAGGAGATGCTCTTCTTGATCAGCAAAAGCATCTATTTTGTTTCTCATGTATACATTAGTTTTATGTTCTGTATAATGAATGTGCACTACTCATCTGTAACATTTGTTGTCAAGAGCCTCTATTCTTCTCTGTCTGCCGTGTCTCACCCTCACATCCATACGAAAAGATAATGTATTATTACAGATTTATACACCACAAAAGTTGTCTAATCATTACTACAAATAAAATGATGACACAATGTGTTTCCATTCTCTGGACTACATCCTGCTGGAAATCTAGTAGAACTTGTCCTGCTACAAGAGAGATCTCTGGACTACATCCTGTCTTGCAAGTCTAGTCTTGACAATAATCAAGTACATTGTGTGTTTGAGGACAATAATCAAGTACATTGTGTGTTTGAGGACAATGATCAAGTACATTGTGTGTTTGAGGACAATAATCAAGTACATTGTGTGTTTGAGGACAATGATCAAGTACATTGTGTGTTTGAGGACAATAATCAAGTACATTGTGTGTTTGAGGACAATGATGAAGTACATTGTGTGTTTGAGGACAATAATCAAGTACATTGTGTGTTTGAGGACAATGATCAAGTACATTGTGTGTTTGAGGACAATGATCAAGTACATTGTGTGTTTGAGGGCAATGATCAAGTACATTGTGTGTTTGAGGGCAATGATCAAGTACATTCTGTGTTTGAGGACAATAATCAAGTACATTGTGTGTTTGAGGACAATAATCAAGTACATTGTGTGTTTGAGGACAATAATCAAGTACATTGTGTGTTTGAGGACAATAATCAAGTACATTGTGTGTTTGAGGACAATAATCAAGTACATTGTGTGTTTGAGGACAATAATCAAGTACATTGTGTGTTTGAGGACAATAATCAAGTACATTGTGTGTTTGAGGACAATGATCAAGTACATTGTGTGTTTGAGGACAATGATCAAGTACATTGTGTGTTTGAGGGCAATGATCAAGTACATTGTGTGTTTGAGGGCAATGATCAAGTACATTCTGTGTTTGAGGACAATAATCAAGTACATTGTGTGTTTGAGGACAATAATCAAGTACATTGTGTGTTTGAGGACAATAATCAAGTACATTGTGTGTTTGAGGACAATAATCAAGTACATTGTGTGTTTGAGGACAATAATCAAGTACATTGTGTGTTTGAGGACAATAATCAAGTACATTGTGTGTTTGAGGACAATAATCAAGTACATTGTGTGTTTGAGGACAATAATCAAGTACATTGTGTGTTTGAGGACAATAATCAAGTACATTGTGTGTTTGAGGACGATCAATAAGATAACCAGACATCATAAAATTGTATTTTAATTATAAAACAATAATAAACTGTACCTGGTCCCAAAACTTTTGTAGTCACTATCTTGTTAGGTGTTTTGTCAGTTCTATCTGCTTCTACCTTGTCATAGCCATATCCAACAAAGGCCATAGTGAAACTGCAAGCATCAATCTAAGGAATGAAGATACACAGTGAAACTGCAAGCATCAATCTAAGGAATGAAGATACACAGTGAAACTGCAAGCATCAATCTAAGGAATGAAGATACACAGTGAAACTGTAAGCATCAATCTAAGGAATGAAGATACACAGTGAAACTGCAAGCATCAATCTAAGGAATGAAGATACACAGTGAAACTGCAAGCATCAATCTAAGTAATGAAGATACACAGTGAAACTGCAAGCATCAATCTAAGGAATGAAGATACACAGTGAAACTGCAAGCATCAATCTAAGGAATGAAGATACACAGTGAAACTGCAAGCATCAATCTAAGGAATGACTACAAAAATAAAACTTTTTTTTTTAGATACAGAGAAATTTTTACTTTTCTTCTTCTTGGAGCAGCTTGTTGTTTGAATTATGTCCCTTTACCACTTCCTGAATTGAGTTTATCAATATCTTGGGCACATAGTCACAAATGATGGCAGATGTGAAACAGAAGTTAAAAGGAGAATAGGAATGGCTAAAATTACCTTCAATGACATGAGGAAAATAGTAACTTCTAAACAAATTACACACAAGTTAAAAATGAGAATTATTTTTTAAATAATCCCTTTAACTGTGAGCAGTTAGCTCTTGACACATGATGATGGATGAAATAACCCCTTTAACTGTGAGCAGGTTGCTCTTGACAACTCATGGCTTTTCTGACAAAAGTATAGGTCATCGTCTGTTGAGTAACCGAGGTGACACTCAAAAGCATAAGGTTGCCAAATGTAGACTATGAAACATACCCATTTCTGAAACAAGTAGGTTATCAGACATACCCATCTCTGAAACAAGTAGGTTATCAGACATACCCTTCTCTGAAACAAGTAGGTTATCAGACATACCCTTCTCTGAAACAAGTAAGTCATCAGACACACCCTTCTCTGAAACAAGTAGTATGTTATCAGACATACCCTTCTCTGAAACAAGTACGAGGGGGAGTCAATAAGTAAGTCACAAATGGCTCTTTAGAAAAAAACTGAAGACGATAAAAACCTGAAAACTGTTTATTTTTACACATACATCATCCCTTTACTTCTCAACATAATTTCCACCAACATTGATGCATTTATCCCATCGTTTTATGAGTCCTCCCAAACCTGCTGCGTAGAACTGCGTGCCCCACATTTTCACTTCACATTCAACTTCTGCGTCAGTCGCGAAATGCTTCCCGCCAAGGTGGGTTTTTAGTGGACCAAAAAGGTGAAAATCACTAGGGGCTAAATCGGGGCTGTAAGGAGGATGTTCCAGAATTTTCCAACCAAGATTTTTTATTTTCTCCTGAGTTAATCGAGCCGTATGTGGTCTAGCATTGTCATGAAGGAGTAGCACTCCTCTAGTCAGCAGCCCTGGACGTTTTCTTCGAATTGCATCCCGAAGCACTGATAGAACTTCACAGTATGATTCAGAATTCACATTGTCACCTTTCTTTTTGAAATTGGTTAAAAGCACTCCTTGACAATCCCAGAACACTGTCAGCATAACCTTCCCTGCTGATGGTGTAACCTTGAATTTTTGGACACAAGGCGAAGAAGGATGTTTCCATTGCATTGAAGCACGCTTTGATTCAGGCTGGTAGTGATGCACCCATGATTCGTCCCCAGTAATAATCCTGTTCATCATGTCTTCTCCTTCATTTGCGTATTGACAGAGATGCTCCAATGACAAGCCTAATCGGTTCATTTTGTGTTCGTCCGTCAATTGTCTGGGCACCCACCTTGAACACACTTTCTTAAATTTCAATCGGTCATGCATGATGCTGTATGCTGAACCATGTGAGCACCCTATTGCAGCTGCTACAGCGTCTATCGTTACTCGTCTGTCACCTCGAATCATCTCCTCAACCCGCTGCACAGATGCGTCTGTTGCAATTTCAACAGCACGACCAGATCGGATTTCGTCAACAATTTTAGAGCGTCCTTGAGAAAATTTTTTTACCCAGCTGTGCACCGCTTTACGGGACAAACAATTGTCAGCATAAACAGGAAGCATTTCTTTATGAATGTCTTTTGCAGGCAGTCCTTTTGCCC
The DNA here is from genome assembly GCA_034231615.1 of Meghimatium bilineatum. NCBI lineage: Eukaryota > Metazoa > Mollusca > Gastropoda > Stylommatophora > Philomycidae > Meghimatium > Meghimatium bilineatum. The sequence goes on from CM067313.1 coordinate 51,989,513, forward strand.
ATAAAAAACGCACAACAGCACGTTGTTCATTGATTGTACACTCTGTAAGTACAGTAGCCAATTTTGTTTTTTGTGCTGCGCATGCGCAAGGTACAGCTAGCGCCATCTAGCGAACATAAACATAAAGTTCTATGATGATATCAACTATAAACAGCTTTAGAAACCACCTACTGCATTTTCCTGCCATCCAACATCAATTTGTGACTTACTTATTGACTCCCCCTCGTAGTAGGTTATCAGTAGGTTCCAAGATCCATCTACAGTGGTCATTTCATGCCCGAACTGTCCAAGGACATTTACAGCTCAAATAGAGCTCATTAGCCATCTACGAACTCATAATCAAGGACATAACTCAAATTGAATTTTCAAAAGTGGATGTAACAAATGGTCATCATCACTTGTGATGGACGAACAACAACGGTTATCAGACATACCCTTCTCTGAAACTAGTAAATAGGTTATCAAAGTTAGCAGCCATACCTTTCCCTGAAACAATTAGAATTACCTGTGGCTTTGTTGGACCTCCTTTCTTGAAAAATCCAAATGAGAAGATGTGAGGAAACTAAAAAGAAGATAGAACAACATAAATATCTTGTATTCCAAGTAATACAAAAGTTGCATCTGGAGCACAATATAAACAAATGAGTGGAACAAAATGAAATGTAACATTAAAATACCAATGAAAGCAAGAAATGAAGAAAATGAATAATTTTCCTACATATGGGACGCGTGTTGTTGTTTTCCTACATGTGGGACAAGTGTTGTTTTCCTACATATGGGACAAGTGTTGTTGTTTTCCTACATATGGGACAAGTGTTGTTTTCCTACATGTGGGACAAGTGTTGTTGTTTTCCTACATGTGGGACAAGTGTTGTTGTTTTCCTACATGTGGGACAAGTGTTGTTTTCCTACATGTGGGACAAGTGTTGTTTTCCTACATGTGGGACAAGTGTTGTTGTTTTCCTACATGTGTGACAAGTGAAGTTCTTTTTCTTCTTCAGCGTTTATTCTAAAACTCCCACTGGATATCTCTTGCAGCATGACCATGGTCCTATTAGATTTCCAGAAGGATGTAGTCCAGAGAATGGAAATGCACTGTGTCACCGTTTTATTTGCGCCAATGGCCCGACACATCCGTCTTCGGTGGACAAGTGAAGTTGTGTTCCTACATGTGGGACAAGTGTTGTGTATAACATTGCTTGTGAAGAATATCATTGTGCTTCAGGAAGGCTCATAGGTACTCAGTTCACCATCGCAGATATCAATGACTATACATGCTAATGGTTCCTGTGGCTCACTGCTTGAATATGTTACTTATTCTACCCTACAGAAGTCTATTTCTACTAATATCAACATGTAACACATAATTCCCAAATTTCATCCTAGATGTGCTGTCATGGCAGTGTCTCCATCCAGTAGTCCTCTCAAGAAACAGTCGCATCTTGTCCTTATATACATTATCTACTCCTGTTTGTACAGGTGTTTCAGAATACAGAACACATACTCCAAGACTGTCCCAAATATAAAATGCTGAGATAAATACAATGGACTAGAGACAAAACTGAAAGAAAAACTGTGGCAAGCATATCTGCTGTCTCTTATTACTATGAAAACCTGCATGTCCTGGGAAGTACATTCATGTTATACAACAGTAGCCATTTTGAATTTTTAAAATTATAGACTTGGGTTCTGATATAATAATTTCATTCCTGATTGGAAACCAGCATCAAGTCAAATGGAACATTCCCATTAGTCCGACGCTCACCATCCCTACATCCATCTAAGAGTATCCAGACTCAGTCCCATCAGATGTTAAGTGATCTTCAGATCTTTCCAGAGAGGACAGACTTTCTCCCCTTACCCATGGGCATTCCCATATCTGTCATTCATTGTAGTTGCACATTATCACCTCCAGCATTGTCTTCTTCACTCTGTGCAATAACTGCCTTAGTATAGCAATCTGAGATAGCCATCCAATTGACAATCTAGACTTCTATACTGGATGTTATTGTTTTGTATGTATGAGGATGTATGTATGTATAACTCTATTTTGATGTTTCCAGCTTATGAGAAGGTGCTGCCCTGATAGGTGAAGCTGTTGACATGTTTGAAGCTCTTCCTATTTGATTTTCATATAGGAATTGAGATATGTATTTTTTGGGGCAGGTTGAAATATGAACTCTGTTTTCTTTGTGTTGATTATAATGCACAAGTTGTCACAGTCTTCAGCAAATTGATTTAGAGTGACCTGTATAGTGCCTCCAGAATCAGAATACAATTTGTAGTCATTTACATAGGAAAGTTCCCTGGCCATCATGTTTCGCACCTTAGTTTTGGCTTTAAAAAACATAAGATTTAAAAGTTTGCCACTCGTCCTGTCTTTTATTGTCTTTTTCCTGTTAAATTTGGCGAGCACTTTCCACAGCCTGTTTCTGTTCACTGTGTCAACTGTCTTCATGCAATCTACAAATGTTGTGTAAAATTTTTGTGGTATTCTTGGCTTTGGTATTCTTTGACTTATAGCTGAATGGTAGCAAAGAATATCATATCCACTGTTCCGCGAACTGTGCACAATCAGCACCGACTTTCATTCACAGATCTTCTGCACTAAAGTCAAGATTTATTTGATTTAACCTTACAGGGCTCTACAGGTGCAATATTCCGCCAATGAATATACGTTACTAGGGGCCTATAGGCTGCGGCTGTTGCATTGGCCCGATTCCCGAGTACGGAACTTCACGAAGTAATGTTGTCATAACGTAGAATTCACGCCACACGAAGCTAGGAATACATCACAGTGTAAAGGTCAAATTGCTTTACACATTACGATTGTAAGAAGGAGAAAGCTGGCTGATTTTTGTCAGCTAATTTCTGGAACAGCAACTGTGGATTTCCGCAGCCATATTTTACTATGAAACGTAGTACCCTGTGGCATGGTTCATGATCGTCACGGTAAGTAATATCTACATGTTTTAGTTGTTGTTATATTATAAGAATCATTTAGAATGTTCGTTTATTCATTGAAAAATACTCTACATGTATGTCCAGCTAGGCCTAGTCTTGAATGAACAATGTATCGATTTCTTGACATTTTATACGATTTTTTAGTCTACGTTATATTAGTTTGGATATGAAACAATATATATATATATATATACAACAGGAATAGGTATTTAAGAGGATTTTACTAATGTTGCCACACATTACATCAAGTATTAGATTCGAGAAATTATATTTACAATTTTTTAAATGGCGGTTTAAGATTTTCTCCCCCAATTTTCAAATTCACAACTTGCACACAACTATTATATCACACATATATCAACAACAAAAACACAATTATATGCATTATTCACTCCTTTATTTACATGTACACAAATTATTTTGATATCTTTACAAACAAAAAAGTTAACACATTAACCAAACGCTCACCAAAAAATAATCCACATTGTCAAAAAAATAATCCAGGCCCAGGGGGGCAAATCTCCAATTATATTTAACATATATTTTTATACTGTATATAGTGAATTTCTGTTATTAAATACATATTTAGTTCTTCCAGACCAAGATGTTATAATGGAATTCCACTGTATTTATCTGCTCTGTAAGGTTTTTTTTCTGTTTTCATACGTTTTGTGGTGCTTATATGCAAATATTCATTTCAACAAGTTGACAGGTATGGCAGAGGGTGTTTTTGAAGTGATGTGCATTTGTTTGGTTGAAAACATGATTGGAATATAGTGGATGTATATATAAAGTATATTATATATTGTATAGTATATATATAATTTCATTGCCAATTAATTGTCTTTAAGTCTACACAATATGCCTGACTACATTTGGTATGGCACAAGCACTTTATGACAATTCTGTAGGTTATAAGAACATTTGTTTGATTAAAAATATGATTAGAATAAAGTTGTTGAATTTCCCAGCATAAATTTAATTGCTATTTAATTGTCTTTAAGTCAACACAAACTACATGACTACATTTGGTATGGTACAGGTACATGCAATGTATGACAACTTGGTAGATAATAAGAACTATTCACCTTCAAGAGAAGTGACCGCCCAAAAGAAAAGCTTGCAAAAAGTCCAAAGATTATAGCGAAGGCCACAATACCCAGAGCTGATGCAAGACTGTCAACACAAAAGTATGGGATGAATTCAACCTGGAGAGATAAAACAAGTTAAACACATGACTTTTAAAAATAAACAATAATAAGAGTTAGCCTCCACATCTATTTACATTAATCAATCAAATGAGTCTTTGGATCTCTTAGAGAAGTGGATACCAGCCTTTCTCGAGTTTTATAGAAGCAGTGACCCTTGACCAGAATACATTTAAAGATTCAGGTAAAAAGATTTAAAATAGTGAATAGATTTTTCAGTAAATATAATTCTATATAATTCTATCTTAGAGATATTTAATGAAACAATTAAAATTGTAACTCGCTAACAAGCTTACAAATTTACTGTTGAGATTTTGTTAATGTCAACCGTATATCATTCTCAAACACTGAATATGTTTATTTTATTGTTGACCAGATCTCCTTCTAAGTAATAATAACTCTTAATAGACAATGCAAGGAGTGGTGCCCTATTGGAGTCTGAGTTGCAGGTACTGAACAGCGAGGTTTCAAGGAATGAGACATGATTATATACATGTTGGTACTTTGGTTGTATCCCTAACATTGTTTGGGTACTCTATATATATTTCTGGTCCTCCATTTTTTACTACATTCTCTCCTAATCCATTTGTATATACTCTAATCCATATGTCTTGTGGATATTTGTCATCCAGTAGACAGAGTAATTATCTTACGTTGTACACCATACTGAGGCCCGATGACGTGTACTATTGTTAAATGTTTGTGCTCATTGAGAAACATACATGTGAAGTGAGTGTGTTGTAATATTCATAGTAATGAGAATATACACGTTGGACGTTTGGACAAAAATCTTATCTTTTTTTAAAAATGGATATGGTGTGACAGAATTAGGAAAATGTGTTGACTCAAGTTGTGAGGCAATAGGTGCCAGCTGAACAGAACTAACTCAAATCCAATCTACTGCCCTCTGATATGTTCTAGAACTTGATGATTTTTATAATTCAATTTTCATAAAATACACATTTTTACCAAAAAATTCAGATTCTAATAATTGTGGCACTCAATAATTATTTTACTGACCGGTTTCTCAAGTCTGCCATTGGCTAAATGGTCACGTACAGTTCTGTAAATGACAGCCTTGTCACTGGCAGGAAACGGCAAACACCACTTATTAATTTCTTTACTGTAAAACAAGACTCTTCTGCAATAGATGGAAAACAGTGAAGAATATAATTAATTAATAACTGGCCGTTTGTGGCTATGTCGATAGCAATGCTGTCAGGTGCGAAAATGACATGTTTCCTTGATTGTGGTTAGCTTTCTGATTGGTGTTCATTACGGAGCGGGAACCAGTTCTCTCACATGGCTGGATTGATATCATTATGGCTACAGATGTCCATTGTTCAGCAAAGGTGCTAAAACACTAAATGGATTCTTCTTCAGAGTTCATTCTCAGAATCCTGATGGATCTCTCTTGTAGCAGGACACCGATCCTACTAGATTGCTAGCCGGATGTAGTCCAAAGAATGGAAATGTGATTTATCACCATTTTATTTATATCACATGTCCAGACACATCCATCTTTGGTGAGACAGACTGAATGAATTAAATACCATACTAAAGTTAGATATGTCTGGCCATCAATGCAAATAAAATGGTAACATAACACAATTCCGTTCCCTGGAATACATCATCCTGGATATCTAATAGGAACATTTTCCTGTAACAAGGAAGATTTCCTGTAACAAGGAAGATTTCCTGTAACAAGGAAGATTTCCTGTAACAAGGGAGATTTCCTGTAACAAGGAAGATTTCCTGTAACATGGGAGATTTCCTGTAACAAGGAAGATTTCCTGTAACAAGGAAGATTTCCTGTAACAAGGAAGATTTCCTGTAACAAGGAAGATTTCCTGTAACAAGGGAGATTTCCTGTAACAAGGGAGATTTCCTGTAACAAGGAAGATTTCCTGTAACAAGGAAGATTTCCTGTAACAAGGAAGATTTCCTGTAACAAGGGAGATTTCCTGTTACAAGAGAGATACAACGGGAGTTTAAGAAGAATCTCCCCCCCCCCCCCCCCCAAATAATAGCTAAAGCATATCCTGTATAAGACATTACTATTCAATGGCTTTGAATATTTAGGTACCACTAACCATAACCGTAACAATGTGGACATAACACCAGTACAATGTGGACATACCACTATTACAATGTGGACATAACACCAGTACAATATGGACATAACACTAGTACAATGTGGACATAACACTAGTACAATATGGACAATTTGATTTTTGAACTTCAAGCATCTTTTATCCAAGACTCAATACCATCAGCATAAAGATAAATGATCAACTACTGAAACATGCGCAAGAATTTAAATATCTCGGGATCATTTTTTTTACAACCGATGGAAGAATGGCCAGAGAGCTTGAGACAAGAATTAAAAAAGCCAGCTACATAAATTATCTTCTTCTTCTTCTGCGTTCGTTCTCAAACTCCCGCAGATTAGCAGGATGTAGTCCAGAAAACGGAATGCATTGTGTCATGGTTTACAGCATTGCTGCGATATCTGCACCTTTCGGCCTGACACATCCGACTTCAGCGTGACATAAATTATGAATTTATACCGATTTTGAAATACACTTCTATCCCGATGGAAACCAAAAGGCAAATCAAAAATAAAATATTCATCCCAACATTATGTTTTCAATGTCAAACATGGACACTAACAAAAGAACGAGAGAAAGCTGATGTGTGACGTGAAATGAGATGTCTAAGAAAAGCAGCAAACAGACCAAGAAGAGAACATGTGAGAGATGATGAGATTACAAGACCTGTTGGAAAAACATCAATAGTCAAATATATTGAAAATCAGAAATTGAAATGGTTTGGCCACTTAATGAGAATGAACCTTTATTGGCCAGCAGCAAAAAGCATACAATATGAAAATGGAAACAGCAAATTACAGACCAAGAAGTAGGTTGATTGGAGGAGTTACCAACATTCTGACATGGCACAGTATTACTGCATATCAAGCGACCAAATGTGTAATAACACAAAAACTTTTGTTTATATTTATAGACATAGCATTGGAAAAACAATAAGTAATGGAAGGCATAGTTGCACTTACAAGCCAAAGGGCCAAGCAAAATGATGAAGGACAAGAGACAATGCGTTTGAATATGTCACCAGTGTATTTGTCAAACCTTGCAACAACAGCGACATGAAACAGAAAAGATTTAATGAACTAGCTCCTGCTGAAGATGGATGTGTCGGACCATTAGCACAAATAAAAAAGTGACAAAACACATTTTCATTCTCTGGACTACATCCTGCTGGAAATCTAGTAGGATCATTGTCCCACTACAAGAGAGCTCCAGCAAAGTTTGAGAATGAACACAGATGATGAAGAATGAACTAACTAGACATAGAAAGTATCTCAGAGACTTGTTGAAGAACTATTAACAAGAGATAAAAAGAATTGAATGAACTAACTAGAGATAGAAAGTATCTCAGAGACTTGTTGAAGAACTATTAACAAGAGATAAAAAGAATTGAATGAACTAACTAGAGATAGAAAGTATCTCAGAGACTTGTTGAAGAACTATTAACAAGAGATAAAAAGAATTGAATGAACTAACTAGAGATAGAAAGTATTTCAGAGATTTGTTGAAGAACTATTGACAAGAGATAAAAAGAATTGAATGAACTAACTAGAGATAGAAAAGATTAAATAAACTAACTATATAAACGATTGAATGAACTAACTTGAGATTGAACATCCTGATTGTTATTGTTGTTCGTCCATCACAAGTGATGATGACCATTTGTTACATCCACTTTTGAAAATTCAATTTTAGTTATGTCCTTGATTATGAGTTCGTAGATGGCTAATGAGCCCTATTCGAGCTGTAAATGTCCTTGGACAGTTTGGACATGGAATAACGACTGTAGACGGATCTTGGTCTATCCGTGACTTTCTAGCTGCTCTCCGCTGTTGAGCTGCTGCATTTCTCTTCTTTTCACAAGATGATGCGCTCTTTTTTATTTTAGAACGCCATGTAGATCTATTTTGTGCAAGTTCTACCCATGTATCGTGGTCTATTTCAAAGGCTTTCAGTGAGTCCTTTAACGAGTCCTTGTAGCGCTTCCTTTGGCCACCTTGAGATTGTATACCCTTCTCTAGCTCACCATAGAGAAGTATCTTTGGCAGACGATGGTCTGGCATACGCACCAAATGACCTGCCCAACGAATCTGTGTCTGCATCAGGATCGTGTCAATGCTTGGGATACCAGCTCTATCAAGGACAGTGATATCTGGAATCTTGTCTTGCCATCTGATGTTCATAACTTTTCTGAGACAATTTGTATGAAAATGATTGAGTTTTTTCACATGACGTCTATACACAGTCCATGTTTCACTAGCGTAAAGCAGCACTGGAAGTATCCTGATATAACCAATATGGACACCAGTCCTAGGTTGAAAGGGGCGGGCCTCGACCATATGAGGCAAAACCATTAGTAAACAAACAAATTAGTAAAACTAGAGATAGAAAGGATTGAATGAACTAACTAGAGATAGAAAGGATTGAATGAACTAACTAGAGATAGAAAGGATTGAATGAACTAACTAGAGATAGAAAGGATTGAATGAACTAACTAGAGAAAGGATTGAATGAATGATTATTTAATGATTATAATAAATTAAATGAACAAGAAGTTTAACATGTAACTTTTACCGTTTTGGCAATTTGTACTCATATTTTGGCATAGAATCTGGAAAGAGGGACTCTCTCAAAGGTTTGAGATTTTTTCTGTGAGAGAATCCATGCACAGCCGACTCGTATGTTCCTGTGTTGATTGTAAAACCCTGTAACATGGGATCAGAATTGTAAGGAATTTTCTTCAGAAAAACAAAAATGTAACAATAAATCAATAAAGTGTCACTCTGAGTGATGTTGGCGATCATGTTTCTCCATTGGGAGTCCAGTAATGTAATATCAAGTCATTCTCTCACCGACTAGCACCTGGGTTGAGTTCAGTTGTTATTTGTGGTTGGAAATAAAAATAACTTTCATGGTTTACCCAGCCACCAGAAAGTAAGGTACCAGGACTCAAGCTGTGGCAAGGTTGAGGAACTGCACTACTGAGATTGAGTAAATGCAATGGTGCAAAATTCTAACAGACCCTGTGAATGTTTAAAAGCTAATAATGAAAAAAAAACTATCCAAATTAAGAGATAAGACTGAAAGACTATATGATCTTGATATTAAATGAATTTGGAATCATTTCCGGTACAATTCAATTGGTCAACTTTTTAGTTCTTATGCCTCTCATGCCATAAGGCATCACATAGAAACTACATTGTATGTTACCATCTCCTCTCCCTCACAGTTTTACTAATTAAGGCTGGGTCGACCTGGGAGCTGTTGAGATCTCAAAAATATTTCATCCTCAACTGGGGAATGAACCTAGGAACACTCATATGCGAAGCCAGTACACTTACCACTGTGTAAAGTGGCCCCAAGCTCAAGTACTATGAAGTCAATCTTCTGACAACAACATATGTACTTCTAGTTTTCTTGATTATATGCACTTCTATATTTCCTGATTATTGATACAAGTCTTGGTGGTGTGCACTTCTATTTTTCCTGATTATTGATACAAGTCTTGGTGGTGTGCACTTCTATTTTTCCTAATTATTATTGATAAAATTCTTGGTTGTATGCACATTTCAAATAATTCTGTACTATTCTTGCATTCATTTTCTTGTCCACAGAGTTATCTTCCTTAAGACACTTATTTTTAAATGTCTCCAATTTATTATCTATATCTTTACTGGACTTCCAGCATGCACATACCCAAGCAAGGACAGACTTGAATATCCTAAGCTTATCTTAATAAATATGTGAACATTAACACGATAACTGCACTGTACAAAACACATCATCATACCATCATTATGCTATCAATGTCAAACACGAACACTAACAACAAAAGACAACTTGCTACAGTTACAACAGAAATGACTTGTCTATGTAGAATTCTTGGCATAACTATAAGAAACAGAATCATAAATGCAAATAAATGACAATCCTGGATTACATCAGAAGAAAACAGATTAAGTGGTTTTCACACGCTTCCAGACTACCAACAGATATTGCCCATCGAAAAGCAATGCTATTCATGCACACGATAGATACAAAGCCAGGGTCAGACATGCAAAAGATGGATCACAGAAATAAAAGAGATTATACAAAAAAACTATATGAAGCAGACCCTAGAGAACTCTATTGCCCCCTAACGCTGCAAGGCATAAAGGGGTATAATGCGAAAAGAAAGATTCTAAGTTTAATATTTTGTGTGATTAGGATTTCAAATTTCCATACTTTCTTCTGCATTGTCTCAACATCTGCTGTTGAGCAGCATGTAGTCTGGACAACAGAATGTATTGTGCTATGGTTTACAGCTTGGCTGTGATTTCTGCACTTTCAGCCATATACATCTGACTTGAGCATGGACTTTTAAGGTCATTTTGGCTTTTGAGATCGAATGAAAACATCACCCCTAAACCTACTTAGTCACCTTTTACAACTTGTATGATTTCACACACTGCTGCTACTCTTTGTTCTGCCCATTGGACCTTGGTAACACATGGACAGAAAAAGTTGTCGACATAAACATAATAGCTCAAGATTAATTTTTATAATAGACATACTACACCAAAAAAACACTCACCTCTGGTCCACTATGTCCAGTTGTGTAACTTTCCAAATTCGTGAGCTCACCTAAAAAAAATACAAATTTTAACTTTCCACATTCGTGATGAACCTAAGAAAAATACAAATCTGGAAATGGATTTTTAAACCAATCAATTATTTATACAGTTATAATTAGTGATATAAAGTTATATAATTATCAATATATTTATGTAAATTAGACATGCCAAAGTGTTAAATTACTTTCACGTGTGCTGTAACTGCAGACATCTCAGGCTGGTGAAGTAGCAAGATAAAGTACCTGATACTGTAGTCCTGACTAGAGCCAACATCCCAAGTATTCATGCAATGCTGAAGAAGGCTCAACTGAGATGGGTAGGACATGTGCACATGCCTGACAAACACATGCCACAACATGTATGGTGAGCTCCGTAAGGGAAAACAACTGGCCGGTGCATAGAATAAATGCCTCAAAGACTCTCTCAGTGTCCCTAAAGACCTTCAACAATGAAACCACATCCTGGGAGTCTGTAGATAATAATCGCCCAGGTATGGTGCAGCACCACCAGCAAAGGTGGCTGCATTGCAGAGAGGCAATAAATCTTAGAGGCACAGAGATTATGTGTTGCCTGAAAAGACAGACCAGCAAACACACAGATGCCCAATTTTGATCATACATATCTCAAACATGACAGAACTTAAGTCTATACTATGGATTCATCAACATACAGAGTCCTTCATGATTTCTATCTTCAACATTGTCAATGAGTGAGGAAAAATCCCAACCTGTCAAGTTCTTGATATATGACTACAATTTTCTTTGTACCCTCTGCTTCTTTCACCATTGATTTTTCCCTATAGTATCATTTTTGACAAAGAATCATGTCAGCATACACGTCCAAACCATGCAAGTTTTCATTGTTTCAATATTGAAAGTAACTTTATATAAATATGTTTCAAGCAAATGATAGAAAAATGAATAAAATCCATGTAGTGATGGATAATGGATAAGCAACAAATGGTATATACTGATTTATCCAGTTTTCTGCATGCCACTTGATACATTCTATTTCCACAAACTGGGTGCATGAGACATACAATCCACTTAAAGTGTGTTTTCATAACACAGGAAGGAGACAATAATTTTTCTCATTTTTAAATTCTAGCTACCTAGTAAGAAGAATGTGATCCCCATCAAGGTCAGCTCCTTGTCAAGGAGATGGGGGGGCTTAGCCACCAGAGGCTGGGAAATAAGACTGACCAGACCCTCCTACTAGTGGCCATTCGACCAACCACTATGCAGCATTACCGGTATATTTTTAGAAGATGATATGATTATATAGTGACGCTTTATTTTTTGTGATAAATCCACCCATTCTATTTTATGGTTATATGTTGTCATGTCCAGTTGTTGATCCAGTCTGAAGTAAAGGACCCTCCGGCTAGTGGCACTGCATCCTGCCATAGACCCTATGTCCTGTGCTGGCAAGATCTCATTGGTTTGATACTATATTTCGAACTGACACCTAGAAACCAGATGGAGGAATCTGAGATGTAACAATCCAATTTGGAAACTGACGATCCTACATGTCTTTCCAAATTTGGCAGATAAGGCACACAAGACCAGCAGATTGCAGATGGAGGGGAATGGAGAGTGATGAAAAACACCTAAGATCCACTACCCATAGATGGAAGAGCCAAGTCAGACCAGCATCAGACCAGTTAGAAAATGGTGTTCCATGTCCATCATATTGGAGCATTCATCTGGGTTTGAAAGCAAGTTCCAGAAAAATAACCCCAATATGAAAAACCCTGCCATTATTAACACCCTCTATGCAGACACAAAACAGCTGAAGAAGTCATGTACCTACCACCACCTGGCATAGAGAAGACAGAGTGAAAGCCCACAACCCCAGAGATAAGATAAGAATGTAAGAAGAGTGCAGAGAATTAATGAATTCCATAATAGTTTACAGCTTGGCAGCTGCATATGGAAGGTCTCACCAGTGTCCCACCAGACCATCCATCAAGCAAAAGTAAACACTACAGACAACATGTCTATATAGTGAGACTTTCCTCTTGAGGAATCTGCACAGCACTTCATCTACACAATTACGTTTTTACCTCTGAGCACCCTCTGAGGTTGGGAGGGAGCCAGAGATGTACTGCACAGCACTGTTTTTCCTATGGCTCATGTCCATCATAGAGGCACAGTGACTCAGGATGTGACAATACTTTTGACTTGAACATTTGGTTGTATGCCTGGATCAATAGAGAAGTTCGGCATAACCAGTAGTCAATTGGTGGTGGGGAATGGGCACAGTGAACCCTATCTTGGCTGCAGTGGCTTGGAGCAGTGCATAGGTTGAAACCCACCTTCCTGGAGGTGTGATAGTTATTATATGGCCTGGGGTGGGCCAAAAATTCACAGACTTCCCAACAATATAGTACCATTTTAATGGCATTGGGTCAAAGGGCATGAGCCCATGGACCTCTGGATAGAAACCAAGCTTCTCTGAGGAGGAGGTTTGTTCTTGAAACATTGTGTATCACATTGTGTATTCTAGGTATGAAATAAAGCTCTGGAAAACTCCTGTATTACACTACAAGATTAAATAACTCTATTGTTCATAATTTCTGAACGCAACAAATAAACAGATAGGCAGGTTCTTCTTCCTTGTTTATTCTCAAACTTCTCAGCTTCATCCCCAAGCCTCCTTAGTCGCCTCTTACAACATGCCCGGCAGGTAGCACTGTCACTACCTTTTGTTTACCCTTTGGGCCTCGGCAACACTCTGTGTGCTTGGCATTGATATCTGTGCCCTTTGTGGTGCAAGATTAGCTCTTCAATCCAGAATCTCGTACTTATCCAGACTTCCTTGTTGCTGCATCTTATTTAGAAACATGAAGCAGAAATAGTTTCTTGGCATCTCCAGCTCACTGACTGATGCTGTCAGCTATGACCTACTGACTACTGCTTTCCATGCAATGTTCAGCATTCTGATCCTGAAGAAGTGAATTGACAAACAAAAAAATGTCTACCTACCACCTTGAAACTGTTTCCATGTGTACTTAAAACCCATTTCTGCAGGGATGCTATCAAAGCCCACAGACCCAATGACAAAAACATTGTTCTCTTTGGCTTTGGTATTATACAGTAGTTGAGTCCGTTCCAGGAACTGGGGAGCATAAAAAAATACAGTGGAATCTCTCTATCTTTCTTTAGCAACAAATCATCCTTTTATAACAAATTTTCCTAAGCACACTAAGCAACTTGAGTACTTTTCCCTTATCCAAAGTCAATTCTTCTTCTTCAGCATTCATTCTCAAACTCCTGCTGGATCTCTCCTGTAGCAGTACTAATAGATCTCCAGCAGGATGCAGTCCAGAGAATGGAAATGCATTGTGTCGCCGTTTTATTTGCGCCAATGGCCCGACACATCCGTCTTCGGCGGCAATGTCAATTCAAAGAATATAAAAGCAATGGATGAAAATCTGCTCTCTCATTACAATTAACCTCATCCAATATCTAGGGCAGTAGATTTATATTAATCTGATTATATACCTTATATTAAAAACCATATTAATCTGATTATTTACCTTATATTAACCATATTAATCTGATTATATACATTATAAATCTGATTATATACCTTATATTAACCATATTAATCTGATTATATACCTTAAATTAAACTTATATTAACCTTATATTAACATTTGGTTGCAAAAGCCAGAACATAACAAAAGCACTGGAGATGAAATTAAATTCATTTGAAAATGAATGTCTTAGAAAATTCTTAAATATTGGCTAGGAAGATTTCAAGTCGAAGAAGAAAGTACAAGAAGACACCAAACAGCAATATGTTTCTATAGTAAGAAGAAAAGGATGGACTTATATTAGTCTGCATGACTGAGTGAGCGATGAGTTTCTTTCATTGAGTCTGCCTGACTGAGTGAGCGATGAGTTTCTTTCATTGAGTCTGCCTGACTGAGTGAGCAATGAGTTTCTTTCATTGAATCTGCCTGACTGAGTGAGCGATGAGTTTCTTTCATTGAGTCTGCCTGACTGAGTGAGCAATGAGTTTCTTTCATTGAATCTGCCTGACTGAGTGAGCGATGAGTTTCTTTCATTGAATCTGCCTGACTGAGTGAGCGATGAGTTTCTTTCATTGAGTCTGCCTGACCGAGTGAGCGATGAGTTTCTTTCATTGAGTATGCCTGACTGAGTGATGAGTTTCTTTCATTGAGTCTGCCTGACTGAGTGATGAGTTTCTTTCATTGAATCTACCTGACTGAGTGATGAGTTGTATCATTGAGTCTGCCTGAGTGAGCGAGCGATGAGTTTCTTTCATTGAGTCTGCCTGACTAAGTGAACGATTAGTTTCTGTCATTGAGTCTGCCTGACTGAGTGAGCAATGAGTTTCTGTCATTGAGTCTGCCTGACTGAGTGATGAGTTTCTTTCATTGAGTCTGCCTGACTAAGTGAACGATTAGTTTCTGTCATTGAGTCTGCCTGACTGAGTGAGCGATGAGTTTCTTTCATTGAGTCTGCCTGACCGAGTGAGTGATGAGTTTCTTTTATTGAGTCTGCCTGACTGAGTGAGCGATGAGTTTATTTCATTGAGTCTGCATGACTGAGTATTTTCATAATATGCGTGACACAATGTATTTTCATTCTCTGGACTACATCCTGCTGGAAATCTAGTAGGGCCATGGTCTTGCTACAAGAGAGATTCAGTAGGAGTTTGAGAAAGAACATTGAAGAAGAAAATACATTATAGGTTTACCTATGGTTTTCCATTGATAAATAACTGATAAGATTCATAAAATACTTGTGATTCTCCACTGATAAATAAATAATTCATAAGTATACCTGTGGTTCTCCACTGATAAATAAACAATGTTCAAGTATACCTGTAGTTCTCCACTGATAAATAAACAATGTATAAGTATACCTGCAGTTCTCCACTGATAAATAAACAATGTATAAGTACCGGTATACCTGCGGTTCTCCACTGATAAATAAACAATGTATAAGTACCGGTATACCTGCGGTTCTCCACTGATAAATAAACAATGTTTAAGTATACCTGTGGTTCTCCACTGATATCAAGGTGATGAGTCCCTGCCTCAATGCAAGCTTTCACTACTGCCTCTCCATACAAGTGATACTGGAGAAAGAACAAGATGAGTTAGTGAAACCCAATTTGAAACATGGGGTTATGTTACTGCACTCTGGGCAAACTATAGGTGCTCAGTCTCACCAAGCAAATATCAAAGTGTATGCTTACTGATAGTTCCCGTAATTTGCTGGTTGAATGCATTCATCATTCTGCCCCTTCAGATGGTGAGTCTTACTTCAGTGGTGCCCCTTTAGTGATGCATTTGATGCCAGTCTATCCGGAGTCTCATTTTTTAAAAACATATAATTTAGGTATTCCTCTTCTTCTTCAGCGTACATTCTCAAACTCCTGCTCAATTTCTCTTGTAGCAGGACCATGGTCCTATTAGATTTTCAGCAGGATGTAGTCCAGAGAATGGAAATGCGTTGTGTCGCCGTTTTATTTGCGCCAATGGCCTGACACATCCATCTTCGGCAGTAATTTAGGTATAAGGCCCCATCAAGGCCGGATCCTTGTTGCGGAGATGGGTCTTAGTTCAGCTAACAGAGGCTGAAAATTAAGACTGGCCGGGCCCTCCTATAATCAAGCATGACCACAGTCTACCCTAACAAGTACAGATGATGAAGACAGAGGCAACCACCCAAGAGGTACACCACAGCAGTCAGGATGCCATGCACAAAACAACGCAATGGGATTATGTTATATCAGATGTAAGCACATTCCAGAGAAACGAAATAAAAACAAGAAAGGTACAAGATAATTTTGACTTGCAGATATTTGATACTTGAATCTTTTAGAAAAGTTTTTAAAAAGCTCTGATACAGGATTTCTTATTCTACACCTGTTTAAAGATAACCACAGAATTTGTGGTTTTAACCATTTGAGATTGTCTACAAATTGTTGCTGGTTTACATCAAAACTGAGATATTTGTATTTTCAAAAGAGTTTTTATGTTGAACAATACATAGGATATGAATGGGTTGCGACAAAATAGCAAAACTAACTTTCCTTACAGCCTACATATTTCCAGTTGCAATATATCGATGTGAATCTTGGACAATCATCAATACAGTTAGAAACAAAATTACAGCGTTTTAAACAAAATATTACACAAGGATCACCAGAATACCAAGGACCAAAAAAAAAATCACCAATAAGAATATTTTGAGAGAACTGACAAAAGAGAACTGGCTAAACAACAAGGTTCTCCCAGGAAATTATAATATTTTCACTATATCAAACACATCAGTCTAGACAATACAATAATGGAGGGGATGCTGTTAGATAAACGTACTAGAGGTAGGCCATGGACATAAAGAAGATGGACACAAGATATAAAATACGATCTGAAGATGACACAGAAGCAGGAAGATTGGCTGAAGATATCAAAGACCACCTCAACAAGATCCCCACAGAAGCAGGAAGATTGGCGGAAGATTGGCAGTATTTTTAAAAGGCTGTGGAGGACCTACTCAAATTTTTACATTTACAATTAAAACAACATATATAAATTGATAGATATTTAAATAATTTCTTTCTGTGTTCCTCAGTTTAGGAGGCTAAGCGTGAGCACCTAATTGCTCCACGTCAATAGAAAGGTGCCGCTTCGAATTGAGGGTGAAATAAGGACAAATAGTACAAATGTGGATTTAGACAATATTTTCACAAATACAGATTAAACGTTCTGACGGAAATAAATCCTGGTTATAGTTTCTAGCCTGGCATGACTGCTCCTCCAGTCAACCAAGCTGTAAATGGGTACCTGACACATGAGTTAGGGATGGTAAACACAGCAAGGCAGGGAAATGGACGTCCCACCTAATTGCTTTGGCTTAGTATATGAAGAGTTATCCTCATCCCCGATAGCAGGTTACTGCCATGGGACCTACCTCTGGATTAAATATACATCTTAGTGGAGATTCTAAACATGTAATGCAAGTGACCAGACAACCAGGGATTGGTTCATCTCTGAATTGATAGACAAGGAAGTTGAAGTTACAGATGGGAGATTGACTTACAGATGGGAGATTGACTTACAGATGGGAGATTGACTTACAGATGGGAGATTGACTTACAGATGGAAGGAAAGTCTAACTAAATAATGCTGGCAATCATACATCATAAAATTTTTCACACATCATAAAATACATAATACTTTTGAAATTACTATTACTGCGATGAATATGCAATCAGACAGAATGAATTATTTATAGTGTGATTGATCACGTTAAAGTGAACATTATTGAACATTCATCATCATTACCATAAGAAAATATTCATTTAAATGTTATTACGTTTTTAGTGCTTATCAGCGGATTATAATATATAGTTGATATATGATATCTAGCTCATTATAATATACATGGCATCTAACTAATTCTTGAACATTTTCAACAAATGAATATTCGGAGGGAGGATTTTTTAAATATTAAAAAGTACTTTTTATTGCGAAGTACGCTTCTTTCAGGGTGAATAAACCGGATAGTGGAAAAATTAGAGGCAACAGAGATGTTGTTCTATAGAAGAATACTGAGAGTACCATGAACTACTAAAAAACTAACCAGGAGGTGCTGAAATTGTCCAATCAAAGATGGGGGTTACTTAATAATATACTCGTAAAAAGAGACAATCTTGATTTTTTGGACACGTTATGAGACTAGAAGATCTGGAGAACATACCTGGTAGTCGCCCGTGTGTTGCTGGGGCCCGAAAGGGGAGCAAAGAATAGCAACACTGTTTACCTTCCATGCATGTCGTAAAAGGCAACTAAGGAGGTTATGGGAAGGAGTTGGCTGTCCAATCCCATATAGGGTCAGTGACCCAAAGCCATGCTGAAGTCGGATGTGTCTGGCAGAAAGGCACAGATATAGCAGCAATGCTGTAAACCATGACACAACGCATTCCGTTCTCTGGACTACATCCTCCAAATCTGCAAGAGTTTGAGAATGAACGCAGAAGAAGAAGAATACTTGGTAGTTACAACAGACAAGATAGAAGGCAAGATAGATCAAGAATGACAAGGTGAGAAAATATTATTCTCACATCGTGGCTTGGCAAAGAGTTAACAACGGCTGATAAAAGATACTGAAAACAGAGTTGTGGAGATACATGATCCCATATGCCAGTCATCATGGTACCTAATAATGATGATATTCCTTTCAATCATGACGTTTGTCCAATTTGGTTATATCAGGTTTAGGTAATAAAAAATAAAGGGAGTCATGGTTCAGGTAATCCAGATCTCAGAGGGTCAGACAGAAATATAGGCATGTGTTGCAAGGGCACAAAAGGGGAGCAAAGAATAGTGGCACTATTAACTACCATACAAGTCTAAGAAAGTTTTAGTTTTAGGAGTTGGCTGTGCCGTCCTGCAGAGGGTAAAGGTGACCCAGAAGCCATGCTGGTCTGTGTCAGGTCAAAAGGCACAGATATATTAGCCACATTATTAATCATGAAACAATGTATTCCATTCTCTAAACTACACATGCTAATTTGTTGCAGAAGTTTGGAAACAAACGAAGAGAGACAAAAACAATTTTATACAGTGTACAATAGAAAAAGTTGCTTGTTTTGGACTGCAGCAACAAATTAGTCCACAACTATTCATTTAAGCCATTCTCCAACTAGATTTGTCCTTCTTTTAATTCACTGTTTTAGCAAGTCATTTCTTCTATGCTACAACAGTGCACAAAGGTTAGTGCTTTGTCAAATGGTAATAAAGTTGGATAAACGCCAGCACAAATGGTTGAAAGGAATTGTGTGTTTGTGTTTTTTCTCACAAAAACATGACACATTACTGAGGAATGTGACAAGAAATAAATATATGAAAAATGTTATTGAGATATAAGAATAAACTGGAAGAACTCATGACACGCAAAGTAAATTGCAAAAGGGTTTTGCATTGCTGTCAAGCAATCCCAGAGTTCTCGGATAACCAAGATCCAAAAAGCACATCTTCATGGTGCAGCCAGCCTGTAAACATTGTTTGGAAGCTCTTGTGAGACAATTTGGCAAATGTTTTAAGAATTGTATTCAAGCAGTGTAGGCTGAGATAGAATGAAAATTGATTGTAAATGACCGTTCATGTGTTGCTGGGGCCCGAAAGAGGAGTAAAAAAATATAGCAACACTATTTTACCTTCCATGCATGTAGTAGATGGTGACTAAGGAGGTTTTGAGGTGGATTGGTCCCATCTCATCCTCAAAGTGACCCAGATTATATGCTGAAGTCTGATATGTCAGGCAGAGAGAGGCGCAGATATCATAGCCGAGCTGTAAACCATGACATAACACATTCCGTTCTCCAGACTACATCCTGCTAGTTGGCAGGAGTTTGAGAATGAACATAGAATAAGAAGAGATTGAAAATGAAAAACAATCTCCGATTGGTACATCTCTGCCCACACAGCAAAACATTGTAGCAGCACAACGTAAGAGTGGTTGGCCTGGACTGCCAGGCTGTATGCTCCAAAGCTCATAGAAGCAAAAATAGCGAGCAAGTATCTGGAGAAGTAAAGCTTGCATATTAAGTATAATGTAAAGGTCGTACAGCACTAGAGGGCAGCATCACGTGCAAGTACAACTCAGAAAATGATATATAGAGTCATAACAAAAAACAATATTCAAGCTCACGAACAAGATTCTAGTTATCTTCTGGAAGCATGTGGTGCAGAATAATAAAAAGCAGGAAGCCAAATCATCACAATTTGCTAGAAAAAGTGTGTAGAAGCTAAAACTTTGATGTTTCCACAATGTTAGTGAACGATACCTCGGCAGAGATGGTGAATGAATCATAGTCCAAATTTACTATTGAGTGTTTCCTATATTGCAGCCAGGCTCACAAATGAGGAAGCGTTCAGTATTCTGATGATGATGTTCGTCCGTCGTGATCGACGATGACCAAAAACTCAACCATAATAATAATAACAATAAATAAATATTTATTGTTATTCAGTATTCTATAACACATAGGGCAGTGGACTGTTTAATTACATGAGACAATTTCACTGTCAGCAGAACATCCCATATGAGATAGATATAATCGACCTAAGTCCAAATCCCTGCTTTCGGTTTCCTTTGAAACTGCCATCCACGACATTTTGGCCAGTAAAGGCCAAGATTGGATGGTTGGATGATAAATCGCCATGGTGCAGAGTTGATACACAAACTTCACCTGGTGACAGATAGGAAGGCTAGGAAAGCTCACCTGAATTAAAAGCATGCTAAAAATGGAAAGGTATGCTAGGCCTAGAAACATGGCACAATTTAAACGGTAGCACAACATACTTCATGCATCTTGGAAGAAACTACACAATAATTTGTATTTGTTATTTGAGAGCAAACACAGAAGAAGACAGAAGATTGTTCAAGACCTGTGCTCTACAAGGAACTGAAAGGTGAACATGGTACTCAATATGTCATTTATAAAGATAGAGGACTTCTAGAATCTCTTTTATGAAGAAATAACAGAATGCTTCTAGAACCTGGTTATTTATCAATCATATTCTTCTTTCATTCTCAAACCCCATACAGATAACAGGATAACAGAAGACTACAGAATGGAATATGCTCCACCTTGGTTTATAGTTTGCCTGCATAATCTGTGCCTTTCAGTCTGACACTTTCAACTATAGCATTTATGTCACTTTAAGCTTCTAATGAATGGGATAGCTAACTTCATGCCCGACCCTCCTTAGCTGTCTCCTGACAACATGATCGTAATTTATAATCATAGTGAAACAGATGTTCTAGAGACACAGTAACCACAGGATCACATGTAATACTTCAAGTTAGAGGTCAGATTAAATCTTGTGGCCCCCATCCCATGCTCATTTAGGAATCATGAAGTGAAAAAAAAACATCAAGGGTTTCCATGAGATTTCCAGATAAGATGATTATTGTCATGTGACATACTGACTGGCGTAGGCTACCATATTTCTCTACAACTCTCTATTTCTAATATCTTGAATTAGGATCGATGTTGACTCTCTGCCATGCCATGATGTTAAACTAATATTTTCTCACACTGTCATCCTCAATTTCTCTTGCCTGTTATAACTATGTTCTCCAGACCTCCCTGTTTCATAACGTGTTAAAAAATAAATATTTTCTCCTTCTGATATTATTGAGTAATTCTTTCTAATATTTGACTCTTTCATTACCTCCCCATTAGCTGATCTAGCTGTCCATGGTACTCTCAACAATCTTCTATAGAACTACATCTGTGTTGTCTTTTCTTCTTCTGTGTTCTTAAACTCCTACAGATAAGCAGGACATAGGAGAAAGCATGCACTGTGTCATGGATTACAGTTTAGCTGTGATATCTGCACCTTTCAGCCTGACACATCCAGACTTCAGCAATGCTTCCGGGATACTTTGAACCTTTATGGCATGGGACTGCCAACTACACCCCAAAACTTCCTTAGCCGCCTCTTATGACATGCATAGAAGGTAATCATTGCTGTTA
Organism: Meghimatium bilineatum; assembly: GCA_034231615.1. Classification (NCBI taxonomy): domain Eukaryota; kingdom Metazoa; phylum Mollusca; class Gastropoda; order Stylommatophora; family Philomycidae; genus Meghimatium; species Meghimatium bilineatum. Next base: position 52,011,938 of record CM067313.1, read on the forward strand.
TTCTTTGCTCTTCATTTGGGCTTCATGGCAACACACAGCAGTGTTGTCTCTAATTGTCCACTAGTCTGTTTACTCATTGTCCAAGACTGGCATTCATATGTTAGAATCAGTATAGTATAGCTCTCACAAACTCTCTCACTTCTAATGGTGGGGACATTTTTATGAATTTGCCTGCTCTGTTTTGCTTTTATATCAGTTGAAGTTCTTCCATCTGAGATTATTTTTGTGTCTAAATACTTGAATTGATGGACCTGTTTGAGTCTTCTTCTTCTTCAGCGTTCATTCTCAAACTCCCACTGGATCTCTTTTGTAGCAGGACTACTAGATTTCCAGCAGGATGTAGTCCAGAGAATGGAATGTGTTGTGTCGCCGTTTTAATTGTGCCAATGGCATGAAACATCCGTCTTCAGCGGAGACCTATTTGAGTAATATAGATTTAATCAATTTATCTTGTATGCTTGAGGAATTGTGTCTTAAAATGAACATTTTCACTGATAACTTCCAGAATTTTTTTTTCTTTGCGTTCGTTCTCAAACTTTCATCATATCTCTCTTGTAGCAGGATGTTCCTTTCAGCAGGATGTAGTCCAGAAAATGAAAATGCATCATGTCAACGATTTATTTGCGCCAATGGTCTGACACATCTGACTTCTGCATTTCTTGTTATTTCAAATATGGCCTTCATCTTTACTTTCTGCTACTACCATGTCAATTATTTCTTGTAGATTTTCCTTACTTTTTGTAATCAGAACAGTGTCGTCTGCATATCTCAAGTTATTTATGTCGTGTCCACCTATTAATATTCCTAAATACTATCAATTGCGTGTAATATTTTTTCACTGTACATAGAGAACAAATCTGGTGAAAGTACACATCCCTGTCTGACATCTTGTTTTATCTATTGAAAGGGCTACAACAAAGATTTACAATCATTATTTCAGTCTCCTCAGAAGCACAAGCCCTTAACAAAAACACATCATTTTTTTTGGCACGGCAGGACTACTGGTAGCATATCCTATTCAGGACACAGCCATCAACCCAGCATTTTTTGGCTGTAGTGATTTTTTAGGCAATGTAAATGCGCTCAGTAGTGTGCATCTTTCGTTCCAAGATGGCTTCCAGTCCAAAATGACAAAGAAGATGTATGTGGTCTCATATGGTTATGTATAACTGGATGTTCTTCCTGAAAGCAATGACAAACTACTGGAGTATTGTGACAAGAATTTCCTTATGGATATGTTGAAAAAATCAATGTTCAATAAGGCTGGCTTTTAAACACCATATTAAGAAGGATGTTGGGTTTTTTCGGCCATGTGAAGAGACATGATGGCATGGAAAGAGTGTTGTTGGAGGGGGCGATAGAAGGTACTTGAGGCAGACAGATCAAGACGTTGTTAGACAAGAGATATTCTTCTTCTTCAGCACTCATTATCAAATTCCCGCTGGATCTCACTTGTAGCGGGACAAAGGCCATACCAGATTTCCAGCAGGATGTAGTCCAGAGAATGGAATGCGTTGTGTCGCCTTTTTATTTGCACCAATGGCCTGACACATCCATCTTTGGCAGTAAGAGATATTCAGGAATGTATGCATATGTCGCTAGAGGAAGCGGAAGAATTTGCCAGAGACTGGGGATTTCAGGAGATTCATAAGGGAGGCTAAGTTCTGGAAAGAATACCTCACACGATAACGGTAGTTTGCTATTGCTTTCTGAATGGTCTGGATACACAATGTCTGAGCTGGGATTCAAACCTGGTACCTTGGCCATCACAGACACGCTCTGTACCATGATGCCACAGAGCCCAGACAATAAGATTATACATAATAAATATAATATATGTATGTTAAATATAATCTCTGACAAATATTCAATAACAAAATAACAAAAGCAACAAGAATATCACAGCAACTATTTGCATACATGTGTGTATCTGAAAAACATGCCTCTATGGCAGGACTGAATCAATACAGGCCCATCTATAGGTCACATTTGTGTGACTAGTAAACAGCTTGCATTGTTATAAATGTGTTTCCTTTACAAACAAGCATTTTATGTTAGTCAGTGAGATGGTGAAACAAGACAAATTAAAAGTGAGACCAGAAAAGAGAAAAAGAAAAATGTAAAGGGTAAACACAGATTTTAAAAAAAGGTGAAAATGAGAAGTTTAAAAAAAGGCAAAAAAAACCGTTAGGAATAAAAATAAAGTAAGAAAAGTAGCCTGTATTCCGTAACATTGCCATGTAGATGTGATATGCCTGTTTTTTTATTACATTGAAATGAAGATTGAATTATGATATTAGATTGTTTTTTTTTTTTTATAGAACACAAGCATATCTGGGGACGATGTTATTAGCTTCAAATCGTCTTTGCTTTCCCAAAACATGTCACCCAATTCATTAAGCTGTGCTGTCTGAATTGTGTTCTAAAAATAGTTCACGTTGAACTGGAAAATCAAACCTTGACCAAGTAACTAGTAAACAAGTGAACCTCCAGGATGAAACAATTTATGCATGAGAAGATTTTCATATTCACTAATGCAATCTCTTCTTCATCTACGTTCATTCTCAAACTCCTGCAGATTAGCAGTATGTAGTCCGTAGAACGGAAGGTGTTGAGCCATGGTTTACATCTTTGCTATGATATTTGTGCCTCTCAGCTTAACAGTCAACTACAGGGTCACTTTGGTCCTATATAAGATGGTTGGTTGCTGGTCCATGGGCTCATGCCCTTTGACCTAATGCCATTAAAATGGCATTATATTGCTGGGAAGTCTGAGGACTTTCTCCCCAACCTGGGCCAGAGCCAGAGAATAACTAGGTATTAGACCACCAGGAAGGTAGGTTTCAACCTATGCACTGCTCCAAGCCACTGCATCCAAGATAGGGTTCACTATGCTCATTCCCCGCCAGGAATGAATCAGAAATATGAATGCTTCTGGTCCATGTGTTGCCAGATATGAAAGGGGAGCAAAGAATAGCAATGCTGTTTACCTTCCATGCATGTCGCATGAGGTGACTAAGGAAGTTATGGGGTAGAGCTTTGCTGTCCCATCCCCTGTTGGGTTAAAGTCACACAGAAGCAACGCTGAAGTCAGATGTGTCAGGCTGAAAGGCACAGCTATCGCAGTTAAGCTGTAAACAATGACACAAAGCATTCCGCTATCCGAACTACACCCTGAAAATATGCAGGAGTTTGAGAATGAATATAGAAGAAAAATAAGCATACAATATACCAATTTAATATTTGTTTTCTCATACAAAATATTACTTACAGGTCCAACGCAGTTCAGCACAATCTTTCCTTGTTTTGCCATTTCCTCTAGTGAAGCTGGACTACTGATGTCTGCAATAATAATTGCAGTCTCATCCAGGTTTTTGCCTGTCAGAAACAACCAGCCGAAAATATTTGTCACTAAAATAATTATGAACTTAACAGCACAGTTGTCACTGTGTGATAATTATGAAAGTTCCAGAGGATGTCCTAAAAAGTGGATGGAGAGTGCTGCAGTAAGACAAATAAGAAGTGATAACACTACCGATAAGATCATGACATTTTACAATTAATAAAAAGCCACGATAGCTTACGTGTTTAGTGAACTGGCTTCCTGTTTGGGTAATCTAAGGTTCAATTTCCAGTGCAACTGGAAATACTTTTAAATCTTCAACACCTCCTAGTTCGACTAGTCAAAAGAAAATGAATACCAGGTTTTTCTGAGAAAGTAAAGGTGGCAGGCTTGATGCTAACCACATTATTTCTATGTATGCTGATGGTCCTAAAATCACATATTTTTTAGGGATGCAGTGTGATCGAAAACAGAAATATGTAGAGTTGAGTAGGTGCCATTTGAGGGGACCTGGTTCAAAACCCATTTGAAGCATTACATATTCTGAAAAACAAAGGCCTAACACAGTATTCCTCAATATGCCTCAATAGCATGGACAATTTCATTACTAATACTAAAAATTGAAATAAAATGCTAGCATATCTTATTCTCAGGATGAACCCAGAATTGTTTTTGCAGTAGTGATTTTCTAGGCACTATAAATATGTTCAATAGTTTGCCATTGCTTTCTGAATGGTCGTCTGGATGCCCAATTGCCTGTGGTGGGATTCGAACCATACCACCACAGAGCCAGACTAAAAAAAACTAGTATGCCTAAATAAGCACAAATAATCAATGTAAAAAATGTGTGTAAATACAAAACGAACGAACGAAGACATTTCAATGTTAGGGGTCAGTATCAATAAATGAACACAACACAAATATAAATAGAAGACAGAAAACAAAATTTGGGAGGGGGGGGGGTGGGAACTAGTGACAACCAGCAAGATGGAAAGAGATGACAGATAATATATTTACAGTAGATAGTTTGTTAAATGAAGTGTCTGAGGAAATCTGCAATGGTTACTAAACTAGATCAAATAAGAAATGAATAAATTTGAAAAAAGAGTTGGTATAATATCATGTATTGAACATATTGAAAGATAGCAAGTAAAGCGGTTCAGTCATCTTATGAGAATGAACCCAAACCAAACAACAATAAGAGCATATGAACCCAAACCAAATACCAATAAGAGCATATAACAAAAGAATATCGGGGCGTAACGCCAAAGGTGGCACAACTACGGATCAACTCTTCACTGTGACCTTTGCTCTAGTTTCGAGGTATTACCTGACCTTTGTTGTGTGATTTGGCAAGCTTAAGGTTAAGTACTTAGAGTACAGTTAGGATTAGAAATAATATTTATAATGTGTGCGCGCACCTCGCTCCGTGTATAGCGCGCAGAAATACTGAGCGCTCGGTACAAATCAGTGGAAAATTTGAAAAATTATATACATTTAAAAATAAATAGATTATGCATAAGTTCATCTGTGTCTAGGTTTGAACTCAAGTGACTGTCAGGATGTGACGTCATGGCAGCCATTAATTTCATTGGTGTTACATGGAAATCCGTGGCGTAACCTAGTTAAAAATGTAAACAGTCTGCTATTTATAGCACTGTGAAGAGTTGATCCGTAGTTTTACCCCAAAGGTAGACCAAAAAACGGTGGATAGAAAACATCAAGAAAGCCTTGAACAAACATGGACTAAATGCAACCAAGGCTCCAAGATGACATTGGAGCGACAGCTTAATGGCAAGTGTGAATATGATCAACCATCACTCATCTGGGACAGACAATAGGCAATAGTTTGGAGCACAATTAGATAGGGGTGAGACAGCCCAGGTTGAGAGCGTCAAAAACAATCTCGAGTGACACAAAAACAATTCTAAAGATGGTGCATGAGGCAGATACTAAATACATCAGAGATTTTTGGTGGTCCATGATAGTCTGCAGAGAAATGGCAATAGCCTGCCTCTAGAGCCTAGATTAAAGGTCCTAGGCAAGTTAGCTCAGCGATTATTATATCAAATAAATAGGTGTACGTGTCTAAATTAAATTACCTGTGCGGGCAGAGGCTTCGCTCAACACAATCTGTAATTTTTGCATACTTCTTCCAGCCACCGCCCATGTTAAATGTTCCTCTTCTGCAACCCTAGCCACTTCATCCACTGTGTACTGGCCGGTAAAACCTGAAGCTCCGAACACGATCAAATCAAACTTTCTCTCCTCCATTTTGTTTAGTTTCAGTCTGAATCTACGACTTGAAGTAGCTGTAAGATCAGAATATCCGATTCACAAGTAAAATTAGAATATTGTCAAAGATATACCGAATGTAATAGGATAAATATGCGGTTGTTTACGTCAACCTTACACGCAGTTACTCATCGACCGGGCTCTCACCGTTCAGTGAACTTTAACCCGACCTTGAAATCTAACCTTGTCTCGGGGTTGCCACGGTGAAATTGAGAATTTAAAGTCCCCCAATGCTACAGGGAAAACATCATGGAAAGAGAAGAAAACAAATAAAGAGGTGCAAAAAACACTTAATAAGAAGAAAGAATTACTAAGAGAAATAAAGATCAGGCAAATAAAATATTTTGGACACATTAAAAGACATGACACCTTATTTAAGACCTTACTTGAGGGTAAAGTCAAAGGGAATCGAGCAAGAGGTAGACAGAGATACAAGTGGGAGAGTAACATCACACGATACAAGAGACAGGGGATGTTGGAGATCCGTTGCAGCCAACCTTCGTTGCGGATACGGCACTGATGTTGATGATAAATGCTACTGCATTGAGCAAGAGGTCGGCAGAGATACATGTGGAAGAGTAACATCAAGAAATGGACACGCTACCGTCTAGCAGCGTGCACCACAAAGACAAGAGACCGGGAATGTTGAAGGTCTTTTGCAGCCAACCTTCGTTGCGGAGACGGCGCTTAATGATGATGAATACTATTGTATATCTCCATGTGGGATATTGTTCATATTGTTGATATTGTGGGATCTCAATTGTTCACCTATACAAATGCAAGGGAAATAAACAGTCCTGTGACAACCACCGAGAGATATCGTTTCTATCGATAGTTGGTAAAATACTAGCTCGTGTAATGCTAAACCGACTTACACGGACACTCACAGATGAACTTCTGCCTGAACGTCAGTGCGGATTTCGTGCTGGTCGTAGGACAGTGGACATGATCTTTTCTGTCCGTCAGCTCCAAGAACACCAAAGGGAATTTTCACAACATTTGAAGACCTCACAAAGGCATTTGATACAGTGAACAGGGATGGGCAGTGAAAAGTGCTCGCCAAATTTGGTTGCCCCCCCCTCTCCCCCAATTTATCAACATAGTGCGGCAGTTCCATGGCGGTTGTTATTATCAGTGATGAAGTGTCATCACCTGACTTTCCTATAACAAATGGGATCAAACAAGGATGCGTTCTAGCTCCCACACTACTCAGCTTGATATTTTCTGCCATGTTGATAGATGCATCAAGATCAAGCGACGTAACATGAATACAAATAAGACACAAAACCCCTACCACCAATTGTCACGCAAGGAACAAACCATCATTTTTCAGACTACGAATCCCGCCGAAGACGGATGTGTCGGGCCATTGGCGCAAATTAAACGGCGACACGACGCATTTCCATTCTCTGGACTACATCCTACTGGAAATTTAGAGGACATGTCCTGCTAAAGAGAATTCAGCAGGAGTTTGAGAATGAACGCTGAAGAAGAAGAAGAAGACTACGAACTGGTCACAACAGACTGAGAAGTCACATGTTCCGAAAGCTGAAGATTGGTGAGACAGACCTGTGCAACTGTGGACTGAGCACAGAGACTGCAGAACACATTCTTCATGCCTGTCAACTCTACCAAGAAGAGAGGGAGAAAATATGGCCTACTGAGACGGCACTGCTTCCAGACTTGAGGGGTTCCATGGATGACCTGAAGCGAATCACACAATTCATTGAATCTATTGGTGCTGTAACCTGATATCTGACTGAAGAACGATGAAGAAGAAGACACAGAACAGGCGGTAAACTTTTCAATCTTCGACGTTTGCAAACCAAAACTAAGGTCCGAGACACAATGGTCAGGGAACTCCTCTATACAGATGGCTGCGCACCGTATGCTGATTCTGCAGACAGTATGCAGGTCACTATAAACCACTTTGTTGAAGCCTGCAACAATTTTGGTTTAACCATCAACACAAAGAAAATAGAGATCACGTTTCAGCCCACACCAAACAACATGCATTCAAAACCCCATATAAGGATAAAAGAAGAAGAGCTTCAAACAGTCAATAAATTAACCTACCCGGGCAGCACTCTCACTAGATGTAAACATCTCCCTGGCGTAGTGGTTAAGCTGTTCGCCCTGTGTTAAAGAGGTCACGGGTTCGAATCCGGCGCGTGTCGTCTTGTTTATAAGGGGGATTTGTTTCGGAGATCCCTGTGGATTATCACTTGAAGCTACGGAGTTACGTGCTATGAGTGGTACTCTCAGCAGGCGGCGTGCCGCTTCGTTGAGAGGGACGGAGTACATATGGGAAACCGAGTACAGTGAAGTCAATCTTCTACGGCTTTTACACCATTTTTTTAAACATCAGAAGTAAGGTAAACAACAGAATAGCGAAAGCTAGTGCCACTTTTGGAAGACTGAAAAAAGCGTATGGGAAAGAATGAGAATAACAACTACCACAAAACTTATAGTTTACCAAGAGGTAGTAATATCATCGCTCCTTTATGCCTATGAAACATGGACAGTATATGCAAGATATGCTAGAAGACTCAAACACTTCCACCTAAGTTGCCTTCCTAAGACATCAAGCTGTGCAACAAACACGCACTAGAAGAAATGCAAGAGATCCTCAATGTCCCACAGACTCCTCTCACACATCCTCAGAGTGTAGTGTGGTAGACAATTCCAAAACACAGACAAAATTTGTCGCACTTTGTTGACTTGCCAGTTTTTTAAGTTTTTCATTAAGGTCCGAATCTGTGGAGAAGTAGTACAGAGCATGTCTGTGGCGGCCAAGGTACAGAGTTCGATTCCCGCATTTGAGCATCCGGACCGTTCAGAAAGCATTGGCAAACTACTGAAAGTGTGTGTGTGTATTCATATTGACTAGAAAATCACTACAGCCAAAAATGCTTAGTTGATGGCTATGTCCTGAATAGGATACGCTACCAATTTATTTGCCCAAAGTACTTCTATGATGGGATCTGATTCAAATTCGGCGTGTGAGTCTGTGTCTATGTTTGTATCTTTGTATTTTTCCCTACAGTATTCCACCTACTTGTTCAGAATATCTTTATTTTCTGTTTGTGTGTTTCCCGGCGTGTTTTTAAGTGTTCGTGTGACTGGTTGAAATTTTGTTGTCGGTGTTTTTGTTTCTTCAAACATTATTCGTGTTTCACTTTGTTCGTGTAGTTTTTCAATTTCTTTACAATTGTTGTCGGTGTAATTTTTCTTATCCTGTTTCATCTTTCTTTTAATTTCTTTAGTTTGATTCCTGTATTTTTCTCTTTGTTTGTCATGTTTTAGTGATTTTAGTTTTTTTCTGTTTTTGATCAATTATTTTTTATATTAGATGTAATATCTTCGTCAGTTTTTTGGGGTAGGTGAGTTTATGCAAAAGATAATACCGAGTCACTAATGTTGTTTGCGAGTTGGTCTGGTGTCATCTCGTCTTGAACGACCATCAATGTATTCAACTTGTTGCACACCTTCACGCTGTAGTCTATTGGTATTGTTCGTCTCATATTTTTCTGGTGGGCATAATGCTTTACGCTAACTTCGTGAGTCTGGTCTTTACATTTGATACTAAGAGCTCGTGGTCATAATCTGCTTCATGATGTGTCTTTCATGGCAATAGACTGGGTCTTCAACTGTGGAGTATGTAATGACGCCTATTTGATTTCTTGTCTTGCATTCTGGTGTTGTCCATATATAGACGTCTGGGGTGTTGTTGAACATGTTGTTAGCGATTACTAAATCATTTTAGAGCAGTCTTTCTCCTCTTTCATTGTGCTGCCTTAATCCAAATGGGAATTTGAATCTTCATTCCTCAGGTCTTCTTTTCCTACCAACTTTCACATTTGTATCATCTATTATTTGTTTAAAGTCTTGTTTATGTGTCTTATCTATTGTCTCCTGAAGTTGGTCATAAAAGACCTCTAGCTTTTGTACTTCAGTCGCAGATGTTGGAGCATACACTTGGCTTTTGTTGTGATGTTGCGTGTTTTTCGTTTCAGTCTTATACTTATGAATTCTGTCATTTATTGAGTTGTTTACTAGCATAGACCTTGCTGTCTCTTTGGTGAAAATGAAGCTACCTCGCAAACATATGTGCAAAAACAGCAAATACCTATCTCAAGACACTGGACAAAATGTAGAGTAAAAGTCGCCGAATGATTACAGGAGGACTAAGAAGAACACATATAACGGCAATGGAAGCAACAGCATAATTACAAAAGTCTAACAGACAGAATGGATCAGAAAAGTACCGTACAATAATGACCGAACAATTTAGGCGCCCGAAACATCACCCTATTCATGAGACAATAAATGAATCAACTGAAAATACCAAAATAAGAGTGTACAATTTACACTTTAAAAAAATATAAGCCGATTCTCAATTTTGTTGTTGTAATTTGTGACATCACTCAATCGTTGTATTCCTAGTTACAAAATGGCTGCCGTAATTGTGGTTTTTCTGATAAATTCGTTATTACAGTTGCAAGAAGTTTTCCCTGAAGCAAAATTATACACGAACGACATACTATGATCTCAACCTACTACACCGAGATAAAGATTAGCTGGAACTGCACTGTTGAAAAGCAGAGTGAGCTTATAGGTAAATACTAAACACGTATTTGCGTTCAGTATTTAACGCCAGGGAAATAGTTAATAAAAACACGAAGAACACAATTTTATTCTCACTTTTTATTAAATTTCGGTATCTCTCGTTTCACATCGCGGATAATATGTATCCCCTTCATATAGTACCCCCATGTATATTGCAAAAGTTATAATCTCTGACATTGAGAGTAGAATAATGGAACCTCCTACAAAAACTCTCAAGAAACCCAAACAAAAATAGTCAGAGAAGAGGCAGAAGCTGTTCAGAAGATCCCATCTTAAAGCTAAACAAAGCACATGCAACTACTATTTTTAGTCTTCGCACAGGACACATTAGACTAAATTATATTATTCATTTACCCATGTAGACTACAAGCATGTTTCCACAAAATAAAGGTAGCCCAAACTGGCCAATGTCCATATCAAAAGGGTCCAAAGGCTTTCTTTTGTTTTACATCATCCTGTGCCGTTTCAGTTTGACAACTACAAAAGATTTTAATCGCCAGTTATATGGAATTTACCTATTTACCTAAAGCCGGAATACAAGTCACACAAGCAAAAGTAAGAGAAGATACCAAACAGCAATATATTTCTACAACAATAAGAAGAAAACGATGGACTTGTATCGGACATGTACTTATAATTAATGAAAACATGCTGCCACTACAAGCATTAAAATGGGTACCAGATGGCAACAGAAAAAGTGCAAGAGAGACTCTTCTCAGAGCAACCATCAGATGGTATGACTATGTGTCTCAACAACATACAAGAATTTCATACATTAGCATCACATCGCTCAAACTGGAGAGCTCTTTTTTTCTGTCATATGTGTTCGACGCAGAAGGAACGTATATAGAAGCCGGTATGGAAACACTGACGTGACCTGACCTAGCACAATGTCAAAGTGTATACAAGTATTCGTCATCATCATCAGTATTGCATTATTCTTGAATTGGTTGTTGATCAATTAACCAAACAGCCAATGGTAATGACTTTTCTGCGCTTAAAACACCTACTTTATATCCAAGCAAATGGGGAAACACCAAATGATATTGGATCACACCATGCATCAATTGACATTTTAGCGAAGGGCAAAATTAATACAGACCAGATGTGGGTAAACTGTTTAGGTCATACACAGAAGACTCATAGTAAACAACGTTTTGAGAGTAAACCTCCTACTAAGATGGAATAAAGATACTGTTCAGAAGTCGCTAGCGAACAAAGTCGCAACCTTCTATTCCACATGGACAGGAAGTAATGAAGAAACACGGACGCGTCAGTCTGTAGCAAAGTTTTGAGTGGAGTTTCTTCTTCACTAGAGTTAGGGGAAGGATTGTAACAACAATAACCTCCATCACGCCATCAGAGGTAGATACAGTGAATGTCGTTCTACCATGCTTGATGTGCCCTATTATGAGCTTAGGTTAGTGAAACACGGACCGTGTATCCTTCGATATTATTCCATCGTCCTTCCTCCTAATATATCCCAGCCATCTGAGTGTGCAGACTGGCCATAGAAAATAATGTGCCTGTTCTTTCCAATACATCAGTGTTAATGACTTTGTCTTGCCATATATCAGTGTTAGTGACATTGTCCTACCACACATCAGTATTAGTGACTTTGTCTTGCCATACATCAGTGTTAGTGACTTTGCCCTGTCAGCTAAATCCAGAAGATGACGCCAACAGTACTGTATGTTATGCACACATAAAAATGTCTAATTTTGAAATATTTTTATAAACATATGAAATAAAACATGCAGTTTCTTTCGGAAGGGGGGGGGGTGTAAACATTAAAAAAAATATAATTAAGCAGTAGATAGTGGTCCCTGTATTCATGACAGTTATTGACATATGGTGGTTTGGGGGGGGGGGTAAAAATTGCAAAACATTGGAGCCATAATTGATTGACAGCCGCTTATCACTACAAAGAAAATAATACATGTTACAACCAGCACTTGGCAAAAGCTATCTCGAGCCCTGCATAAAGGTAAATGGTGTAGCACTGAAAGTTGTGAATAGATTCACATATCTAGGCAGTACGTTATCACAAAATGCCAACGTTGATGATGAAGTGTATTCAAGGATCGCCAAAGCAAACAGTACTTTCGGCAGATTGTACGCAAATGTTTGTCGTAAAAATGGCATTAACCTACAGACTAAGCTGAAAGTTTACAGAGCAGTGGTATTTCCAGTGCTGCTATACGCTGGTGAAACATGGACTGTGTATAGTCATGTGAAAAAACTCAATCATTTTCATACAAATTGTCTCAGAAAAGTTATGAACATAAGATGGCAAGACAAGATTCCAGATATCACTGTCCTTGATAGAGCTGGTATCCCAAGCATTGACACGATCCTGATGCAGACACAGATTCGTTGGGCAGGTCATTTGGTGCGTATGCCAGACCATCGTCTGCCAAAGATACTTCTCTATTGTGAGCTAGAGAAGGGTAAACGTTTCAAGGTGGTCAAAAGAAGCGCTACAAGGACTCGTTAAAGGACTCATTGAAAGCCTTTGAAATAGACCACGATACATGGGAAGAACTTGCACAAAATAGATCTACATGGCGTTCTAAAATTTAAAAAAGAGCGCATCATCTTGTGAAAAGAAAAGAAATGCAGCAGCTCAACAGCGGAGAGCAGCTAGAAAGTCACTGATAGATCAAGATCCGTCTACAATCGTCATTCCATGTCCAAACTGTCCAAGGAAATTTACAGCTCGAATAGGGCTCATTAGCCATCTACGAACTCATAATCAAGGATATAACTAAAATTGAATTTTCAGAAGTGGATGTAACAAATGGTCATCATCACTTGTGATGGACGAACAACAACAACTACAAAGAAAATAAAAATTATGGTTAATACCCTCCCACCCCAATGTCCCCATACGATAAAACCACTGGATATAATGGTTTTCTCTTGTTGAAAGTTCACCACAACAAAATCAACATAGTTGTTGAAACACACAAAACGCTTCCCTTTCAATAACAATGTTGTTTTAACAGTACTAGCGATTCCCATAAACGATAATAGGTACTCACTGCAGAAAAACTGAAGTCCAACAGGCGAAACTTTCAACATGGTAATAAGGTTTATCTATCACTGGAAACACACATAGTAGCATACACGAATCAGCGTTTCGACCAAAAGATCTTTATCAAGAACACATTTATAACAAAAACGATGAGTAAGAACGGCACTATTTACAGTTCAGAGCTCCAATAGTATGCCAGGGTAGAGAGACACACACATACAACATACTTGCATAAATATATATTATATATGGACTAAAAAGTCACAAGAGAAAAGATACAGAAATATAAGAAATTGGTCAAAAGTAAAAACCAAGTAGATTACATAGAATACAAGACAGGAAAATCAAATGCCAAGAAAATTATTAAAACTGCTAAAATAAACGCATGGAAAGAATGTGGAGACATAATCAACGCAGGTTATAAAAATTCACAAAAGAGGTTGTACAAGAAAATTAAGAACATGAAAAATAAGGAAGATATATATGAACCAAAAGAAATAATAAATGACGAAGATGGTAATGTACTAATAGAACCGAAGCAAATAATGGAAAGATTGCAACAATATATTTCAAAGAGCTACGGAACCTAAAGGAAGGAGAAGAAACAACAATAAACACCACAACAGCAAACTTAGAACCAAATATACTACTATCAGAAATAGAAAATGTAATAAACAAAGCACCAATAAACAAAGCAGCAGGCTCTGATAACATACAAACTGAACTTATCAAAGAAGCAGCAGAGAGTGGGAAATAATGGTTATACAGACTTTTCAATGTAATAAGGAAGAAACAAGAAACAACAGAAGACTGGAGAAACGCGAAAATCATTCCCATATGGAAGAAAAAAAAGGCAATAAGAGAGATTGCACACAAAAAAAACAGAGTAATATCTTTACTAAGCCACACAAGGAATATGTTTAACAAAATATTAGAACAACGATTACGATCACACATTGAACCACAAAAACACCCAAATGGGCTTCCGTAAGCTGTACGGATGCTATCTTTACACTTAGACAACTAACAGAAAGAGCCACAGAAACAACAAATTATTATACATCACATTCGTCGACCAAGAAAAGGCCTTCAACAGAGTGACAGACAACAACTATGGAAACACTATCAATATACGGAGCACCAGAACATTTAATCAATATATGCAAAAGCATTTATATTAATAGTCAATTAGAAGTAAAAACAAATACTGAGTGTCCAAAAAGGTCCAAATCCAATGAGGAGTTCGCCAAGGGTGTGTCTTATCCCCTCTACTTTTTATAATATATATCGACCGATTCTGTACTAACGAAGGAGATAACATGAACGACAAAAAGACAGTGAGTTTTATTCAGGAGACAGAATTACAGATATAGACATGTTTCAAGTGAACGAAAGAAGAAGAAATGAACGACAAATTGAACTAACTACTCTTTTCAGACGGCTAAGTACTAATAGCGAAATCAGAAGAACAATTGCAAAATCATATGAATAGACTCCATGTCAAAATTTTGTCAAAATATGTCAAAAATTCAACATGAAGATTAATATTGAAAAGACTGATATAATGGCAATAGCAGAGAAAGAAATATCACTATCTCCATCGATAATAAACACCTTAAACAGATAAAGTTCACTTACTTAGGTAGCATTGTATCGAGTGAGGGGGGAAACAGTAAAGAGATACAAAATAGATGCAACAAAACATACCAGATCCTAGGACAGATGACACATATTTTTAAGAACACAAATGTAAACATAGACACTATAGTTACATTATACAAGACTATTATTATCCTATAACTGTGATACCAGTGCCAAACCTGGACAATGACAGCACAAGACAAAAGAAAAATAGTGACAGCAGAAATGAAATATCTACGAAGAATACTCGGAGTGTCATTAAGAGATAGAATTAGAAATTATAACATTAGACATATAACAAAAACAATACCAGTATTGGACACATCAAAAGACAACAGACCAAGTTGTTTTCACACACTTCCAGACTACCAACAGATAGCATGCCACAGATGGCCATTACACATAGACACCACGGCTATAAAGCCAGAGGCAGACCATGTAAAAGATGGACCACAGAAGCCAAAGAAGCCACAGGAACAAGCTTACACACACAAGAAAGCCTTCTCCAGAGAACTCATCTACCCCTGACGCCGCAAGGCAATTAAGGGCCACATCGTATAGATAGACTAACAATATATGAAATTTTGGGCAAACTAAGAGTATATTAAGTATTCTACTAAGTATACCAAAACATTTTCTTAAATATTCTTCTTCTTCTTCAGCGTTCATTCTCAAACTCCCACTGGATCTCCCTTGTAACAGGACCATGCTCCTACTAGATTTCCAGCAGAATGTAGTCCAGAGAATGGAAATGAATTGTATCACCGTTTTATTTGCGCCAATGGTCCGACACATCCGTCTTCGGTGGATTAAAAAATAATTTCTCTCTCTTTATATATATATACATATACATACATATATAAATAATAATAAATATAGTGTTATTATATATTTATATATTACTGATAGTGAAAGTGTTAACAGAATCAGCAAGTGCAAAGTCAATGCATCCACATCAGAGCACGGTCCCTTTACGCTGGAGTGAAATAATCGCAGCACTTAAACAATAGTTTTTGTGTGACGTTTTCAAAATAGTTTTATAATTTAGAAGCTTCATGCACGATTTAAAAAATTAAATATTTTCGAAAATCATAAATCGAGCCCGTAGACTGGGGGGGGGGGGTGTGGAGTGAAATATCCCCCCTTCCCACCCGGTAAAGACATGACGCATGACTACTCGCCTGTATGATGTAGGTCCAGAAAGGAAGCAAGGATTGGCAACACTGAGAAGATAACAACTATGATAATATATTATTGTTACTGGTAACTAATATAGCTAACAAATAGTACAACTAAAGTCAATGAGAAATAACACCAACCAAAAAATTATACTTATTTACATTCGGATGTGTTAAGTCGAAAGGCGCAGATATCGCCGTTCAGCTGTAAACCATGACACAATATATTCTTCCATTGTGATACATTAGCCCGAAAAGCGCACATATCGAATATCAGATGTAAACTTCTTCATTTCTTCTTCTTCAGCGTTCATTCTCAAACTCCCGCTGGATTTCTCTTGTAACAGGACAATGGTCCTACAAGATTTCCAGTTGAATGTAGTCCAGAGAATGGAAATGCGTTGTGTTGCCGTTTTATTTGCGCCAATGGCCCAACACATCCGTCTTCAGCGGAAGCTGTAAACAATAACAATACTTTCCGCCATTCGGATATGTTAGATCGAAAGGCGCAGATATCGCCGATCAACTGTAAACCATGACACAATATATTCCGTCATTCGGACTACATGTAGCTAAATAACGGGAGTTCGCGAACGAACAAGAGAAATAAGAAGAAGCACCCTGCCGATGACGGATGTGTTGGGCCATATGCGCAAATAAAACGGTGACACAGCGCATTTCCATTCTCTGGACTACATTCTGCTGGAAATCTAGTAGGACAGTGGTCCTGCTCGCCCGTATGTTGCTGGGGCCAGAAAGGGGAGCAAATAGCAACACTGTTTACCTTCCACGCATATCGTAAAAGGCGACTAAGGAGGTTATGGGATGGAGTTGGCTGTCCCATCCCATATAGGGTCAAAGATCCAAAGCCATTCTGAAATCGGATGTGTCAGGCCGAAAGGCGCAGATATTGCAGCAATGATGTAAACCATGACACAACGCATTCCGTTCTCCAGACTACATCCTGCTAATCTGCAGGAGTTTGAGAACGGACGCAGAAGAAGAAGAAGAGTAGTCCTGCTACAAGGGAGATCTAGCGGGAGTTTGAGAATGAAGGCTCAAGAAGAAGAAGAAGCACCCCAAACCGTTACCCAACTCATTTTAATATAGAATACCTATCCCGTTACTGGTCATTGTTGATTTGTCCAAAACTGTAACTGGACAGCATTTCTTCGGAACTGTTACTTTCCCTTTCAGAAAATGAGTATTGGCCATCTTGGGGGGATCTCCAAATATATGAACTTATGGGCCTGTCCATAAATTACTTTAACAAGCAGGGTTGGTGGATCTGAAACAGTTTGAGATTTGTTGACAAGAGGGAATGAGTGTTGATAAGAGGGAGGGTGTGTTGACAAGAGGGAGGGAGTGTTGACAAGAGCCGAGGTGTGTTGACAAGCGAGAGGGAGTGTTGACAAATTGCCGTCCACAATATTGTTTTCATACAACAATTATATTGTTTGAAATGGAATTGAAATGGAAACATTTGTTTAAAAATGTGAAATAAATCGTTCAAATAATTTGTACGTATTCTGCAAAAAATTGTAAGACGGGGGAGGAGGGGGGAAGGATGGGTGTTTGAATTGTTGGCATAATTTAGCAAGAGGTAGATCCAAGAAATGTGTACAGTTGTTGACAGTGGAAAGGTGTCCAAAATATTTTTTAATTTTGTTGAATTTATGAAAGTAATTTATGAACAATCCTTTTTGTAAAAAAAACAACAAAGCTTTAAAAATGCGTTTATTACTTACATATTGCTAGTAGTTGGACTGGGTAGCGACACAGAGGATTCCATCCATGTGTAGTATACTTGGGGCGTTGCCTTGACGTTGAGATCTGGCACCTGGAACTGAATATTTGTTCTGAATATTATGTTCCTGTCATCAGTCAGAATATAAGGTGTAACGAGAAGAGGAAAAGTATGTGTGTGTGTGTGTATATATATATATATATATATATATATGGTGCTTTTTCTGGCGGGTGTACGTCGTTCTCCCAAATTATTTTTATCCTGAATGTTTTGCCACGGAATGAAAAAAGAATTAGAATATGAAACATTCAGTCCTTATCTAATTTTTGGTCAAATTTTGTCCAGAATCTGAAATGCTTAGATATTATTAGTCTCATAATGAACATAACGAAGAACAAAAATAAACATAAAACCGAAGAAACCGTCTCTCACACACACACCCTCCTGCCACGTGTTAAAACAATGGGACTACGTAAACTATTGATGTCGCGAAATATTTCATATGAAAGGAAATATTCTTTTTATGAAAATTTCATATTAACTTAGCCGTATTTGAAACCGTTAGGTCGAACATAATTAAAGACTTCATTTTTTGTATATATCGTACCCAGACCCAAAGATAGAGGAGGATGGGGTGGTCAAATCCCCTTCTCTTTAGCAAATCGAAACATTACTTTTAGTACTAGAAATTTGGCCAAGATTCAGACCAAAACAACAACAAAAAAACACCTCCCTTAGCGTTTTTTCACAAAAATGTTCAGCAAATTTTACATCAAAATGACGAGCCCACACAAAAATATAATCGAATTGTACATCAAAATGATGAACTGACACAAAAATGGACGAATGATATGTTTAAATAGGTAAACCTCTCCCCCCAACCCCCCCCCCCCCAAAAAAAAACACAAAAAACTTGAGGAGATCGTATATACGGAATAGACAGTACCCCTACATTGGTTTCTAGAGAGAGAAAAAAGACTCTTGTATATAGGCATATTTGCTGTCTATAATGTCAGTGTGCATTGAGATCACACATATGCGCACTTAATAGAACTCACTTAATATGACATAATGTCACAACCAATGGACTTTGATGAAACACAGTATACATACATTATCACATGTTTGTTACCTCGTTGTGATGTCTTTTTTTGCAAGTACATGTTTTATGAGAACACTCATGAGGATATCATTGCGTGAAGTTGCGTGCTTTATGAGAACCTTCATGATATCATTGCGTGAAGTTGCGTGCTTTATGAGAACCTTCATGATATCATTGCGTGAAGTTATGGAGTCATGTGCTCTGAGTGGTACTCTCGGCGTGTTTCTTTATGTTGAGAACGTAGGAAAACACACGGGAAAAACCCGAGTGCATTACACTCAATCCTCTAGGCTTTTTGAACATTTAAGCTTTCAAACAGACATTTGATAGCAAATCATCTTCTAAATTATATTCCTGGAACGTTGTCCTTACTGCCACTCTGTAAGTCTCTCTGTTCTGGGCAAACTGGCATGTTTCATGAATATTCGCTATGTTAAAAGTAAGGGTAGGTCCCATGGCAGCAACCTGCCTTCGGGGATGAAGATAGCTCTTCATGTACTAAGTCATAGCAGTTATTAGGTGGAGTGGCCAGTTCCCTTCCTTGCAGTCTTTGATTCCTCTAACGCACGTGTCATATACTAATTTACAGTCGGGTTGACTGGAGAAGCGATTGTATTAGTGAGAAA
This sequence comes from Meghimatium bilineatum, assembly GCA_034231615.1. Lineage (NCBI taxonomy): Eukaryota > Metazoa > Mollusca > Gastropoda > Stylommatophora > Philomycidae > Meghimatium > Meghimatium bilineatum. Next base: position 52,031,536 of record CM067313.1, read on the forward strand.
TCACGATCCGAATGATTATTTTATCCGGACGTGGTTTCGAACTTGAAACGTCGTAACACCCGTTGTTAGTAAGCAAACTTACTGTCAACAAGGCTACCACCCTTACTATTGTATAATCAAGGAAAATGAATTAAACAGGTTACTAAAACACTTACCTTGCCTATTAATAAAAATATATTTTAAAAAAGTATTTATAAAAAAACATCATACAATAAAACTAAACAGGACAATTCTCCATGTATCGGCTCAAATTGAACCTTTTTCAAGAGACAAACAACAGAAAACAACAAAATAAAAAACAAAATAGATGACTAGATTTCATCAAGCTCCGTCTCCATAACGCAGGGATGGCAACGCATCTAGTAAAAGAGAAAATGCGTGCATTCATTATAAACAAACTGAAAGTGGGAAATTAGAGGCACTATAGATGAGTGCAAGAATAATAAAAGAAAACGATAAGAAAATTACACATTTTGTCACTTTATCAGACAGGCAGGTTTTAAGAACATAGTCACAACAGGCAAGACTGAAGGGAACAGAGACAGATGGGGACGTGAGGAAATATTAGTGTGACAACCTAGCAAGGCTTGGAAACAACGATCCTGATAACAATACTGTGAACAGAGAACCATGGTCACCTACGCCAACCAGAATGGCATATGATAATGATATATAATAACATCAAATGATATATGATTGATATATGATATATGGCATATGATTATGATATATAATAACATCATAATGGCATATAATAACATCAAAGTTAGAAAAAGTTACCAGCAAGTACGGAATGGAAATCAATTCAGATAAGAGCAAAATCTTGGTAAACAGCAGAGACACTGAAAACCAGACTAATATCATGATGAATGGACACAAGCTTGAAGAGGTAATACCTTCAGATACCTCGGATCCAGTATATGCAGCGATGGTAAATGCAAAGCAGAACTAAAAATAAGGCTGGAGATGGCTTTAGCGTCCTTGTCAAGGCTAACTGTGATTTGGAAAAGCAACATCAGTGTTGGAATGAAAATCAAACTGTATAGGTCGCTGGTGCTTTCTGTTGTGTTGTATGGTTGTGAGAGTTGGACACTCACTGCGGACATGGAGAGAAGATTACAGGCTTTCGAGTATAAATGCTACAGAAGAATTCTACGAATTTCCTATAGGGAACATAAGACCAATGTGTACGTAAGAAATAAAGTAGAGATGTGTGCAGGTGTCCAGGAGCCATTGCTTTCAATAGTGAAACGACGAAAACTAGCATGGTTCGGACATGTATGCAGGCACGATTCCTTGTCAAAAACAATACTGCAGGGAACTGTCGAGGGTGGAAGAAGCAGAGGAGGACAAATAAAGACATGGACAGACAACATCAAGGAATGGACAGGGCTAGATATTTCCACACTCATCCGCATCGCTGAGGATAGAATTCGCTGGAGGACTCTGTGTGCTGAAGCATCCAATGTGGTACCCCTACGACCCTGAAGGGTTATGGGTTTATTGATATTGATAGATGAGTAATGATGAGGTTGTGTGGTGGTGGGGTGAGTGGGTTTGGGGAAGGAAGGATACAAGAAGAATCATCATTTGAAAACGCATGGAATGAATGTGAAACCAAATATAGACATAAACATATATATAAAACCAAACCTAAACATACATAGAAATGTATACACACACCAAGAGTTAAGAAATAAATATATAACAAAATGGACACAGATGTGTGAAGGATACCCACACAAAATTCACAGGCAGGTAAATGTATCCACACATAGGAAAGGGCTCACACCAGAATAGGCATACATATTGACACAGAATGGAGATACGTGATTAACATAAACAAGCGCTCATATATATATATATATATATATGTATATATATAGTCTCATGAGGTGACCGAATGATTTTATTTGCTGTCTTTCGATATGTTCAATACATGATTTTATACCAATTATTTTCTTCATTTCTGATTTTATCTTGTTTAGTAACCATTGCAGCTTTTCTCAGACACTTCATTTCACATGTAGCGATTTTCCTCTGCTGCAAGGCTGTTAAATTCTTTGGCGTGTTTCACTTTGGTGTTATCATATTGTTATATATCCATTGGTGTTGCAGACTTGCTAATTTTCATAACTTCTGTTTTTTTTTGTACGTTAATTTTCATATTTTCATAACGTACTTCTGACATGCTAATAGCAATGCATTGATGTGATTTTGCAAATTTTCCTCATCTTTGCATATTAGACCACCCTTACATATTATGTAATGTGACCACAATATTCTGTGTCAATCAGCGTTCTGGGAGTCTGTTTTACAAATAGCTCATGCAACCGGTTTTGATTAATCGTTCTCATCAATTGTTGAGAAATAAATGGATTGTGCTACTGAACAAATCGGCTGTCCAAAGTGCTACATGGATATGCTGCCCTGGTCATGCGGGAGACAGAAGTAACGAAAGATCAGACTCGTTGGCGGGAAATGCTGTGGTTGATGACACAGTATTAAAAAAGAAATAGGGTCGATATAATAAGGGCAGTCATTGATTTACTAGAGTTAAGAAGACAGAGTTAACACCGGCGGCGATAATGTGCACACCGAAATGGGGATGACCAAGGGTAATGGAAGAAAGTATGTTCTATTTAGACAGATCCAAATATCACATAATTAATATCGAACTGAGTCTTCATACTCGTTAATAGCTGCTTGATAGGAGAGCGTTGCACTTATTGCAATGTTCAGACATTATTTTGGTTTCTAATCAAGAATTTTAATTTTTTTTTATTGCATAAATACATAAGCTAACCTTTCTTTCTTTTTAAAACTGTTTCAGAAACCAATCTTCATTTATATTTAGGTCTTTGTGGAAGTCTATATTGGAACGTGTCTATTTTTATATTTTTATAGCAGATATACTGACATGAAACACATGGTGGATCACGTTTATAATGAATTCACTGGTTCTGAGGTTGTAGGATATGGTTACACAAAATACAAACCCCAGTAGGCATACACAAGACAGGTTCTACGTTTCAACCCTAATGGTTATTTTTTTCAAGTTTGTTTGCGTTCGCTTTCTGATAACCACCACGAAAATTCCTGTGATTTCAAAGCGTGAAGTACGTTGTTCTGCTGGTTTACATTAGAGCTGTGTTAATTGCTCCTTCCGGCTGAGCACCTCCGATTTCAGCATGCTTTTGATGTGGGTGGGCTTCCCTCCTATCTATCGTCAGACGGTGGATGTGTGTCGAATCTACGCCGTGACAGTTTATCACCAACTTAACAGGTGGACATTACAGACCAAAACATCTACAGACCAAAACATAGGGTGGTAGTCTCAGAGGAGGCGGTAATCAAGGATTTATACCTGCGTCGACAATGTCTAGCTGGCACGAAATAATCCACTGATACTGTAGTTGCGATTTCCATGTAGCGTTTTTGTGTATTGTATTTACACGCGACGCTGTTACTTGGCGTTGTGCTGCTTTCTTATTGTACTCAATAAATTATCCTTACGGAGATCAGTGCACGACTCTTAATATTCGTGATGACATCTACCCACATCGCGACATTTACTATGACCGTCCTTCCAATGCATCTGCATTTCTGCTGCCCGAGCCAGAGTCTTGTGTGTCGACAGTGCCGCCATGTGTGTTGGCGTAGATGTGCCGGAGATATTGCTTGTCTTTTTTCCAGAAAATTCTCATTTCATCTGCAGCCTCCACATTTACAGACACGATCCCTAAAAGTGGTGGCCAGAAATAGCACAAGCCACTGTCTTTCTGTTTCCATGGAGCACCATGAAGTCCACGACATGATACTTTTAGGATCTTGGTTATCTACTAATCCTGGGTCCGCACGAGAGCAATGCGGTACATCTATCTTTTTTCAAGTATATACAAACTAAACATTGGACAGTAAAAACAATAAAAGTATTTTCATTATCACAAAAGCACTAGATGGCAGCCATTCAACAGTAGATACATCCAAGGAAACATTGACACATATACCTTGTATCCTGCTCTGTGGCGGAGTGGCACAGAGCGCATCTGTGACGGTCGGCCAAGGTACCGAGTTCGATCCCCGCCACAGGCAATTGTGCATCCGGACCGTTCAGAAAGCAATGGCAAACTACTGAATGTATTTATATTGCCTATAAAATCACTACAGCCAAAAAATGCTGATTGATGGCTACGTCCTGAATAGGATATGCTACCAATACTTTGTATAGCATTTCATTTGAAATGTTGATATTGTCTTACTTAGGTAAAATATATGTCTTATTGTTCATTTCACCGTGGACGTTAGTTGAATTTCAATGCATTGAATATCAATGCTCTTAACCATAAAAAAAGAAAATAGTATTGATCGCGGTTCTGATGATCCAGTTACCGCGACCTCCGGTAACTATACAAAAATACCAATATTTCTTGTTCATTACAATATATGTGCATAGATGACTTTTGATGTCCTAATGCCATCTGCGCACATGCAATAACTCTTAGCAGTTAAGAAATAAGTCAGAGTAAGGTTGTAAGTAGCTTTGTAAGCAGGATGACAGGCGCAAATATCGCTACTAAGCTGTAAACCATGACGCAACACATTCCATTCCCAGGACTACACTTTTCAATCTGCAGAAGTGTGAGAAAGAACGCAAAATAAATCCGCTGATAAATCAGCATAGAACCAGAACCACTGGACTCAGACGAATTTATTGAGACGTGATAGGAACACTTATGGATTTGTCTGAAATACGCTGATGATAACCTGCAATCATACCTGAACTTCGCTCTCCTTTACATTTTTAATGGACATACGCCCTGGTATAACTAAAATCAACTCCGTCCTTGATTGAAAGGCGTGCCTCACTATACGGACACTTTTAATTCCATATCCAGGAATCGCCCTACTATCAAATATTACTAATATTATCGGTTTAATACAAAGAAAGTGTATTGTTGTAGTGTGGCTATATCAAAGAAATATAAAAGCTGTGTAAACTTACCAAATTTCTGTCTAATATCATGGTTCTCAACCCTGTTTGGCCATTGCCTCATTTTAGTACGAATTTTCTTCCGTTGTCACATTGGCGCTAAATAAAAATGGACTTTCTGTGCACGCCACCGATGTATTACTGTATGTATTACCAAGCTGTATTACTACAAAACTTGTTTATTGTTCACATCAGCGATGTCACAACTGGGTTTTTCCCCACTAGGTATGTTTTTTTTGGTAGTCGTCTGGGTGATAGTCAAATTTATTGAACCTTGTTTTTTTTTTACTATGAAATCCTAAAAATTAGCTAAAAGAATGGTAAACCATCTCAACGCTGAAAGATTTTCCAAAAAAATATCACCAAAATGCTCATGGGGACGCTGACCCGTAGATAAGGGAGAGATGGGGGGGGGTGTAAATATAGCCGAATACCATTATTTAGTGTGTTTTTTTTGCTAGAACCCAGGCCTTATTTGGACATAGACGCCTACATTAAAATATATGTTGGGATTGTTCTTTTTTTTAACAGGCCTTGGAATTATTTATAAAACATCAGTAGTAACAATGATTCAAATAGTTATTGTAATTTGCCCCTCACCTCTGGACGATTATGTGATTTCCCCCAATTTCACAGTTTTTTCAGTGGCCTCCCGTGACCCCAGGTTGGGCCATATGGCATACTTTGAGAACCATTGATATAATTCATTTCATAACAAGTGATGATAACAATTTGTTACATCCACTTCTGAAATTCAGTTAGAATAATTACCAAGTATCTAGTGCACTGCTCTCAAACTGAATAACACTGGGAACTGTGGTCCTTATTGAACAAGTGCCATCTCTCCAACAATTCTGTATTTCACGAGAGTGCTTATCAGACTTATAACATTTCAACAATAGTGGTTTATTTGAAGATTAATGCAGGAAAACTTGCCAGTGGATTACAACTGGGTTTGAAAGCAAAACACAGAATAACATTATGAATTGCATGTTATGTATGTAGCTAGAGTCGGTTAAGGAAGCTCTCAGCAGTAGTTCACAACATTATATAGTACACACGACAGTATATGCCCTATTACTATATTAAGTATATTTTCAAACCATTGAGGAACGCAATAATCGATAATAGTATAGTTAGAGGTTCATAAATACACTGGAAAAGTTTCTAACTAAAATACATTTATCAATAAATATTTTTTAAAAATGTAAAACCTTTTTTATAAAGGTAATTTGATCGAAACGTCTTCAGCCTGTTTTGTGAACGGTAATACTTATTATTCTATTTTCCTATCCATTCAAATGTAACTGTTAGACAACATATTTTGTGGTTAAATGTGCACCCGATGTGATGCTGGCACAATAATGTCTGGACATACTGGCTCACGTGAAGTGGATGGAATCGGTGAAGCGGTATACGATGATAAGAATCGGCTTGGTTTTTGTGCCAAGACATGCCGGTGTCCGAGAAAAGGAACGCGTAGACATGTTTGCTGGCAGGGCAACTGTTCGAATCGGACAAGCAATCCACCACCAGGATCCTAAATCAAGGGGATGTGTTTGATGGATTTAATTCCTCCCATCTTTTGTGTAAGTAAAACATAGACAAAGTATGGAAACTATGTGTAAACTTCTCTGTCCTTGGTTAATGTACCGGAACGAAAAATGGTATGTTGTTTCCCGAAAAAAGTCCAGCAAGCTTTTTATTTTACAGGTATGCCTATTTATGCCTTCTCCTGCCACGCCCTCCCCAAAACACTAAAAAATCCAAGTGTCAGTTATGACTCTGTTCCTAATATTCTGAATGCCCTCAGTGATAGGGGACGAATGAAATATGAAACATGTATTTTTAAATCTGCAATTTTGAACAAATTGTATGAGAATCATGTCATGAGAAGTAGCAGCAAAAACAAGAGTAATACTTGCATGCAGGTAGACAGAGAAGGTAAACCAAAGCAGTGGGTGTGATCAGTCGATTGAAACTGAGTAATTTCAGGAAGAAGATATGGAAACTAATTGGCTGAACGTTTGGTGTGCATTTAGAATGGTATGTCTACTAAATAATTATGAGGAACATATGACGAATCCGTTACGACATTTAACATCATAACGGTAAACTGCTTCTATTATTGGAATATGGCTGAATCATTATTGCGGACAAGTACGTGAAATTCATCAATAGGCTATACATATTATTTTCAATATAACTGAACAGGTTGTAACTGATGATTAAGTATGAGTTGACATACAGGCAGAAACTTTCAAATACAGTTAAAATACGCTTGGTCATAGTAAGTGGTCTTCTATGGGAGGCGTTGTCCCATCCAGAACGTATACCAAACCTATTCAAACGGGTTAACCGTTAAGCAGCTCGAGTTCACAATTATTGTGTAAGCTAGAGATATCAGAACACGGGAAATTTCATTCAACGTAATCGAAAGAATACCGTGCAACCAACATCACAGGAAGAGATTGGAATATTTCCTTTAGCGAAGGATATTTTTACATTTAGTCATTTTATGTTGACTGTCGTAGATACGACATGCGAAAGTTGTAGTAGAAGTAGTTTAGCATAAGAATGGGATGACTTGTGTCATCACGAGTGAGTACTCACTGCTGTCTGCTGTCTTAAGTGTGACGTCTTGTCTCCTCTGTGGTGTGTCACAGTAGTGAGTAGCATTTCTTTTTCTACATTTTGTTGTTCAATGAAGGACAATATGAATATTTACACTATTAACAACAGCGCAGACAGGGCAGTCATATTAGTGCTATCTGTGTATAAATACTAAAACAGGTTCGTGGGTGTGATGCGTAGGCCTATCTTTCTTGGACTGTTAGTGGTAGTAGTAGTTAGTAACTTAACACGTTAAGTGACGTTACACAACTCAACACACTGATTGTGAATAGCGGCTTAGACAATTAAGCCTAATTGTTATAGCCGCCCGTAGTTTAGACGTAGTAGATGACATTCGGTTCGATCGAAGACTCATTTGAATCTTAAATTTAAAGATTAGCCTAACAACAATATAGTATAAGTATACTATTAGTCTATACTTATACCAGTCACAAAGTCCTGACAGTGACTGATTTGTGCATTGTGACAGAATAGAATAATAGATAGTCATATCTTAACTTTGTGATTGTCTGATTGTGTACTTAATAATAAACTTAGTAAAGACATTTTGGTCGATTTGTGTGTTTTATTATGTGTATCTAGGCCTAGTGTATCTGTATTTTCAATGAATATCAGAACTTAATTCCCCCCTTTCCAAGTTTCATCTAATGTATTTCAGTTTTACTGCAGTGAGTAGTCCTACATGTTAGTAGTGCACCTTTCTGTGTGTTAGTGTTAAACAAATAAACCCTATAAATTGCAGTGATCAGTGAATTATAGGCCTAATTATTTTCGTAGCAGTTATGAATTTAATTATGCAGACGTGATTCTAAATGTGCAAACTTCATAAAAAATACATGACAGGTGATTTCAAACAGGAAATGGCTTCCTGACCATTTAGAAAATGAAATTTCGCCAACGAGTGGCTTGGCTTCTGTTAGCCTTCTTTTTGGGTGCATCATTTGCATTTGCCTATTATGTGTTTGAGATTAACGATCAATTCAACCATATGGCTCTTGAGCATGTCCAGACTCAGCATGGAGGTGATACAAGGGCAGGAACATTTCTGGAACATGCTACTCACTTGCCACTGGCAGTTTGGATGCTTGTAGTTCTCCTTCCATACCTGCAGGTAGGCATAGTCAGATACACATTTTAATTAAATATACAGAGTAATACATGGTTCGTGATATACAATACCTGAAACAGGGTAAAGAAGTTCTTGCTGTTCACTGAAACACACATAACATATAAAAATCAATGTTTAAAACAAGTGACCTTTATCAAGAATACATTTACAACACAAAAATAATGAGTAACAATGGCAGTTCCACTGAATGAGGGTGTGTTGAGTCATTGGCGCAAATAAAATGGCAACACAATGCATTTTCATTCTTTGTACTACATCCAACTGGAAATCTTGTAGGACTGTTGTCCTATTACAAGAGAAATCCAGCGGAAGTTTGAGAATGAGCGCTGAAGAAGAAGGATGACAGTATTGATGTTCACATCAATCAATCAAGTGCTATGCAGAGTGTGATCATTCTTCTCCACAAATCTCTGTCTAACTCTCTGTCTCTTGTGTTGTTAATAAGTTCAGTTGGTGACTTCTTTTTGTGCCACAGTAATAACCCATCCTAAAATTTCTCTCTTTTGTCTTCCTCTGTGTCTTATCCCCTTGATCTTTCCGGTGGTTACTAAATGTTCAAGTTTTACTTTCCTTATTAAATGCCCTAATAATCTTGATTGTCTGCTTATAATTTTTGCTATAAATTGTCGTTTTACTCCAGTATCTCTGAGAACTTCTATATTAGTTTTCTTGGCTGTCAATGGGATTTTCACATGGCAGAACTAATTATAGATATCACATAGCTCTGCTAGTGAAGATCAATAGTGCCGTTCTTACTCATTTTTTTGTTGTTGTGAATGTATTCTTGAAGGCTTTTGGTCAAAACACCAATTTGTGTGTGTTATTATGTGTGTTTCCAGTGATTTACAAAACTTCACTATCAAGGTCCAGGTTTCACCTTTTGGATTTGAATTTTGCTGCAGTGAGTACATATTATTGATCTATGTTTGTGATAGAAGGTTAAAAAAATGATCTTTCATGTTAAGTGACAACAAAGTCTCTGAAGATCATACATCTAGCCTCTTGCAATGTTGGTCATACAGGTAAACAGCAGCAACTGCTGTGACTATACAGCCAGACAGTGAGTGAAAAGTTTGTAGCTTTTTGTACAGATGTGCTGACCAAAGTGAAAAACTTGTAGCAGATTGGCAAATAAATCAAAGAATAACACCAACATTAGTCCTCAGTCATGTCAATGAAAGCACACGCAGTTACCACCTCCAAGACAAGAGATGGAATATAAAAGTCCAAAACATTGTGATTGTTACTGACTCCTATGTCCGCTCTTCAAGCTTTAGAATGTGGTGGACATTGTGAGCCTGACGCAGTTCAAATATATCACTGTGACAACCAGCTGTTTACATCTCATGGTCATTATTGTTATTCATTGGAATAATGACCATTCAAACACACCTGGTAATCACAAGTCCGGCAGACTAGCAAAGAAGACAGCACGACAAGAACAGCCATACACACAAAAGACCGTGCGCACAGTTAAAATGATATTGAAATATGTAAACAAAGATACCTGGCTGAAAAGTTGGGCCATGGGAAAGACTGGTAGAGAAATATACAAATATGTTGCCATCCCAAAGACAAAATCAACCTCCTGGGCAAGAAAGACCATCTTCAGACTATACACACAAAATGTACAGATTAACAAGAATAACTGCAACATGCTTTATGGTGCCAGCTGTATACTTGACAATTACCTTTTTGAATGTCTGGCACTGGATGATGTCAGAAAAAATGGTTCTCCCTCCAAAGCCAGTTAAATGAAACAAAACAGCAGCTCTCAAAAAACATCTATATATCACAGAATTTGTTAAATGGCATGGGTCCATGGACAGCTGTATCACCTTCAACAAACCATCTTACTAACCATCCACCAACCAACCTGACATTATCTTTTGATGAGAAAGCTTTCTGGAGCTTTTGTAAGTACCAGATGATATTTATATGGTAATTGACAGATCAAGATGGAGAGACCAGTACAAGTACCAGATGACATTTAGATGGTCATTAACTGAGCAAGGTGAAGATAGTTTGTTGTTGCTTTCAGGACACACACCCCCCCCCCCTAAATGATGATGCAGGGTATGTATGTTGATTGTTCCTGTGGCCCGCTGGTTAAACATTATTCTACCCTTCTCCCCGCAGGCATACATTTTTAGTGTTACTACATTCAATACTGAATTCTTCAAATCTCATTTATATTTTATTTATCTCATTCATGATCAATTCCCTGTCTATTGATACCATAGAGATGTTGACATCAAGCAGGCAATCATGGAATTCCCTGTCTATTGATACCATAGAGATGTTGACATCAAGCAGGCACTCATGGAATTCCCTGTCTATTGACACCATAGAGATGTTGACATCAAGCAGGCACTCATGGAATTCCCTGTCTATTGATACCATAGAGATGTCGACATCAAGCAGGCACTCATGGAATTCCCTGTCTATTGACACCATAGAGATGTTGACATCAAGCAGGCACTCATGGAATTCCCTGTCTATTGACACCATAGAGATGTTGACATCAAGCAGGCACTCATGGAATTCCCTGTCTATTGATACCATAGAGATGTTGACATCAAGCAGGCACTCATGGAATTCCCTGTCTATTGACACCATAGAGATGTTGACATCAAGCAGGCACTCATGGAATTCCCTGTCTATTGACACCATAGAGATGTTGACATCAAGCAGGCACTCATGGAATTCCCTGTCTATTGACACCATAGAGATGTTGACATCAAGCAGGCACTCATGGAATTCCCTGTCTATTGACACCATAGAGATGTTGACATCAAGCAGGCACTCATGGAATTCCCTGTCTATTGACACCATAGAGATGTTGACATCAAGCAGGCACTCATGGAATTCCCTGTCTATTGACACCATAGAGATGTTGACATCAAGCAGGCACTCATGGAATTCCCTGTCTATTGACACCATAGAGATGTTGACATCAAGCAGGCACTCATGGAATTCCCTGTCTATTGACACCATAGAGATGTTGACATCAAGCAGGCACTCATGGAATTCCCTGTCTATTGACACCATAGAGATGTTGACATCAAGTAGGCACTCATGGAATTCCCTGTCTATTGACACCATAGAGATGTTGACATCAAGTAGGCACTCATGGAATTCCCTGTCTATTGACACCATAGAGATGTCGACATCAAGCAGGCACTCATGGAATTCCCTGTCTATTGACACCATAGAGATGTTGACATCAAGCAGGCACTCATGGAATTCCCTGTCTATTGACACCATAGAGATGTTGACATCAAGTAGGCACTCATGGAATTCCCTGTCTATTGACACCATAGAGATGTTGACATCAAGCAGGCACTCATGGAATTCCCTGTCTATTGACACCATAGAGATGTTGACATCAAGTAGGCACTCATGGAATTCCCTGTCTATTGACACCATAGAGATGTTGACATCAAGCAGGCACTCATGGAATTCCCTGTCTATTGACACCATAGAGATGTTGACATCAAGCAGGCACTCATGGAATTCCCTGTCTATTGACACCATAGAGATGTTGACATCAAGCAGGCACTCATGGAATTCCCTGTCTATTGACACCATAGAGATGTTGACATCAAGCAGGCACTCATGGAATTCCCTGTCTATTGACACCATAGAGATGTTGACATCAAGCAGGCACTCCTGAAACAGTTTCAGCACATCTCTCTTAGTCATTATTAATTCCCCTTTCTATTACAGGATCTCTCTAGTGTAGTATTTAAGCTGTTCGCCATGTGTTCAAAAGGTCATGGGTTCAGATCTGGCTTGTGTCATCTTGTTTACAAGGTGGATTTTTTTCAGAGATCCCTGTGGATTATTGCTTGAAGCTACAGAGTTACATGCTGTGAGTGGTACTCTCTGCAGGCGGCATGCTGCTTTGTTGAGAGTCTATCTATCTATACAATGTGTCCCTTGTTTGCCTTGCGGCGTCAGGGGTGGAAGAGTTCTCTGGAGATGGCCTTCTTGTGGGCTGTTTGTAAGCTTGTTCCTGTGGCTTCTTTGATTTTGGTGATCCATCTTTTACATGGTCTGCCTCTGGCTTTATAACCATTATTGTTTTACATTATCTCAACTGTTTGTTGAGAGTGACGGAGTATATATGGAAAACCGAGTGCAGTGAAGTAAATCCTCAAAATGACTTTTGAACATTTTTTATGCCTGTTTGTTGATACCATAGGTGCAAATCTGTCTTCTCTCTCATTACCACGCATATCAGCATATCATTTGTTTAATAATGGGCTCAAAACACATATAGAGGACTTCATTGTACTTGTATTTCCCCATAAGTCCTTCATAACTTTCAACAGAAAAGCACACCTCTTGTTGAAAGTATCACACTTAGTACGTAACTCCATAGCTTGAAGCAATAATACTCAGGCCCTGTATCGAATGCATAACCTCATGAACACATGGTAAATAACAACCACTATGCTGCAGAGATTCCCCATCATAACAAGGCAAACAATTTAACCAATAAGCTACATAGATCTCCAGTCTGTATTAACACAAGGCAAACAATTTAACCAATAAGCTACATAGATCCCCAGTCTGTATTAACACAAGGCAAACAATTTAACCAATAAGCTACATAGATCCCCAGTCTGTATTAACACAAGGCAAACAACCAATAAGCTACATAGATCCCCAGTCTGTATTAACACATGGCAAACAACCAATAAGCTACATAGATCCCCAGTCTGTATTAACACAAGGCAAACAACCAATATGCTACAGAGATCCCCCATCATAATATTAATCTCTACACACCAACCATATCAATAACTGAAGCATACAATGAAATCAATAAATTAATCCAGGAAGAAAAGTATGATTGCGTAGGGTAATGTTTGGTCATCATATGATTATATGCAAGCATGCAATAACTGCTCATGAATCCTAAGTTCGGGATTATTGATTCAATGCTCACCAAAGTGTACAGGCTTTGTGTTGTACCTGTGAACAACATGTTGTCTCACCCCAACAAGCGAATGTCTGTTTAGCCATGCTGGAAACACATGTTCAACAACAGATGTTGTTTCTTGTTAGATATTGATAAGAGATTGGCATTGTTTGAAGCAAATATGAGTTTCATACAGAAATAATTTGTAACTACATATTACTGATTCATAATTATTTGATAGTTTTCTTTGTTGATTTATCATCATCATTCTGTGATGCCTTTGACCCTTAGGACACTATATGAAATATATTATTCTTCTCTGTCATCTGAGCTGTGCTAAACTATAATAATTGTTAGGGATGGGTACTGCACATCTTCTCAAAGCATGCTGCACAAGATAGAAAAGTACATGCTGAGAAAAGAATGGTGGGACTTATTGAACAACTCAATTGTCCAGAACATGGATATACTGCCCTGGTCATGCTGGGGTCAGAGAAAACGATAGAACCGACTTATTGGCAGACAATGCCACATTTGACGGTACATTGCTGAGAATAGATAAAGCAGACTTGATCAAGGCAGTAATAAATTCATTTCAAGATGAAGATGATGTCACTGACACTGAGAACGTACACATACAGAGAATGTCAGAAATGGGAGTATCTAGAGATGAGGGAAGGAAAAGTACATTTTTTGGAAAGTCCAGAAGATCATGCAATCAACACCTGACCGGGACTCTGAGTCTACATACACTGAGATGGCTGCTGGAACGGAGGATGGAGCACTTATGGGAATTCCCTACGTGCTGTGAAGCCAGTTTCTAATCAAGAACTGCACATCTATTAGTAGTAGTAGGCACCTTTCCAGACAATGGTATTGTTGTTGTGCTATAAGAAATATAATATACGTTTCAATGTAGATAATGGATATGACTGACAAGACTAGTCTGAGCTGCGACGAGTTGTCCACTGTATGTACAAGGAATGACAGGCACACTTGTACCATCATATCCTGTTGTAGGGTTTCCTATATATTGTTTATACCTGCAGTCCTTGAACTAACTGCTATCACTTTCTTCTTTGTCCTTATACCATTTCTGATTCCCCCCTCCATGTAACACAATCTATGGCAACCTGTTACATAATTCCATATCATACATATTGTGTAACATACATATGGCATTTGTATACGTCTTTGTAACAAAGTAGAGATACGCTGAGTATTTTTCCCAGACTGTAATTCTCTGTAAAGTAGATCCTTCAATAAAATATGGAACACGTCATGAATTTGCATCTCATTCCTGCACAGAGAGACCATGCTAATCTTCTCTGTATCATTCCAATTTTAGTATATATATTGCATGAACAGTATAGAACCTTACACAGAACATACATGAACAGTATAGAACCTTACACAGAACATACATGAACAGTATAGAACCTTACATAGAACATTAGAACATACATGAACAGTATAGAACCTTACATAGAACATTAGAACATACATGAACAGTATAGAACCTTACACAGAACATACATGAACAGTATAGAACCTTACACAGAACATACATGAACAGTATAGAACCTTACATAGAACATTAGAACATACATGAACAGTATAGAACCTTACACAGAACATACATGAACAGTATAGAACCTTACACAGAACATACATGAACAGTATAGAACCTTACATAGAACATTAGAACATACATGAACAGTATAGAACCTTACATAGAACATTAGAACATACATGAACAGTATAGAACCTTACACAGAACATACATGAACAGTATAGAACAAAGCAACCCTTACACAGAACATACAACTATTGTATATGTGAGGGGAAAAAAATTCTCTTACAGGTCAACAGAATGTCTGAAAATGGTGTAATTGTCACAGACTTGTATGATTTAGTCATGTGTTCAGAAATAATTAACTTCCAGGGGCAGTTAAGGGTGGGAGGAGAAGAAGGGAACATAGAAAAGTATAGATTGATAATATTAAAGACTGGTCAGGATTAAGATTCTTTACACTACATTAAGAACTGAAACAGAAAGGCAGGCCAGGTGTTTTAGAATGGTGGAATTTTGGTGTATTTCTGTTTCCAAAGAAGCATCCTTGCAACTCTGAAGGGTTATGAAATTGATGATAGTAATGATAAGGTGTGCCACGAACTGCTGTTAATTTCCTTCAGTTCCCCCTCCTCCCTCAGCTGTTCTTTGATTAGCACATTTTCTTGTTACACCTTCATACAGTTCACGCTCCAGTTTTTTTTTAGTAGCACATTGTCTTCAATTGTTACACCTTCACACAGTTCCTGCTCCACTGTTCTTTGAGTAGCACATTGTCTTCAATTGTTACACCTTCATACATTTCTCCTTCTAGCATTCTTTGAGTAACACATTGTCTTCAATTGTTACACCTTCATACATTTCTCCTTCTAGCATTCTTTGAGTAACACATTGTCTTCAATTGTTACACCTTCATACATTTCTCCTACCATTCTTTGAGTAACACATTGTCTTCAATTGTTACACCTTCATACATTTCTCCTACCATTCTTTGAGTAACACATTGTCTTCAATTGTTACACCTTCATACATTTCTCCTACCATTCTTTGAGTAACACATTGTCTTCAATTGTTACACCTTCATACATTTCTCCTACCATTCTTTGAGTAACACATTGTCTTCAATTGTTACACCATCATACATTTCTCCTACCATTCTTTGAGTAGCAGATTGTCTTCAATTGTTACACCTTCATACATTTCTCCTACCATTCTTTGAGTAACACATTGACTTCAATTGTTACACCATCATACATTTCTCCTACCATTCTTTGAGTAGCAGATTGTCTTCAATTGTTACACCTTCATACATTTCTCCTACCATTCTTTGAGTAGCAGATTGTCTTCAATTGTTACACCTTCATACATTTCTCCTACCATTCTTTGAGTAACATATTGTCTTCAATTGTTACACCATCATACATTTCTCCTACCATTCTTTGAGTAGCAGATTGTCTTCAATTGTTACACCTTCATACATTTCTCCTACCATTCTTTGAGTAGCAGATTGTCTTCAATTGTTACGCCTTCATACATTTCTCCTACCATTCTTTGAGTAACATATTGTCTTCAATTGTTACACCATCATACATTTCTCCTACCATTCTTTGAGTAGCAGATTGTCTTCAATTGTTACACCTTCATACATTTCTCCTACCATTCTTTGAGTAGCAGATTGTCTTCAATTGTTACACCTTCATACATTTCTCCTACCATTCTTTGAGTAACATATTGTCTTCAATTGTTACACCATCATACATTTCTCCTACCATTCTTTGAGTAACATATTGTCTTCAATTGTTACACCATCATACATTTCTCCTACCATTCTTTGAGTAACATATTGTCTTCAATTGTTACACCATCATACATTTCTCCTACCATTCTTTGAGTAACATATTGTCTTCAATTGTTACACCATCATACATTTCTCCTACCATTCTTTGAGTAACACATTGTCTTCAATTGTTACACCATCATACATTTCTCCTACCATTCTTTGAGTAACACATTGTCTTCAATTGTTACACCATCATACATTTCTCCTACCATTCTTTGAGTAACACATTGTCTTCAATTGTTACACCATCATACATTTCTCCTACCATTCTTTGAGTAACACATTGTCTTCAATTGTTACACAATCACTGTATTGGTGTTCATCGTATTGCAGTTTCTATGATCTGTTACCACATATTGGATTAGTTCAATTGATACCTGTCTCCCTACAGTATCCTGCTAACTGACAGTAGTCTGAGAATGAGCACAAAATAAGGATCAGTTGGACAGGCACTTCACTGAAGTATTCTATTTGGGTTGATCAGTTGGACAGGCACTTCACTGAAGTATTCTATTTGGGTTGATCAGTTGGACAGGCACTTCACTGAAGTATTCTATTTGGGTTGATCAGTTGGACAGGCACTTCACTGAAGTATTCTATTTGGGTTGATCAGTTGGACAGGCACTTCACTGAAGTATTCTATTTGGGTTGATCAGTTGGACAGGCACTTCACTGAAGTATTCTATTTGGGTTGATCAGTTGGACAGGCACTTCACTGAAGTATTCTATTTGGGTTGATCAGTTGGACAGGCACTTCACTGAAGTATTCTATTTGGGTTGATCAGTTGGACAGGCACTTCACTGAAGTATTCTATTTGGGTTGATCAGTTGGACAGGCACTTCACTGAAGTATTCTATTTGGGTTGATCAGTTGGACAGGCACTTCACTGAAGTATTTTATTTGGGTTGATCAGTTGGACAGGCACTTCACTGAAGTATTCTATTTGGGTTATTTTGTGTTACTAAAGAAATTTAGTATCAAACAATGCACCTGTCCTCTTAATCTACATTATGCTGGTTCGCAGGGTTCATGTAACCATGAGAACGATATGCAGTGTCATGGTTTACGGTCTGGCTGTGGTATCTGTGCTTTTTGACTGGACACATCCGACTTCAGCATGACTTTTGGGTCACTTGATACTCTATGGCAGTGGTTCTCAACCTGTGAGTCGTTACCCTTTGGGGGGGGGGTCAAACGACCCTTTCTTTCAAAGGGGTCACCTAAGACCATAAAAAAACACATATTATGAAGTAACAATGAAAATAATTTTATGGTTGGTCACCACAACATGACGAACTGTATTAAAGGGTCGCAACATTAGGAAGGTTGAGAACCACTGCTGTATGGGATGGGACAGCCAATTCCACCCTCAAATCCTACTGTGTTGCTGCTTACAATATACATAGCAGGTAACAGCGTCACTATTCCTTGCTCCCTTTTCATGTCGCCTCTTACAATATACATAGCAGGTAACAGCGTCACTATTCCTTGCTCCCTTTTCATGTCGCCTCTTACAATATACATAGCAGGTAACAATGTCACTATTCCTTGCTCCCTTTTCATGTCGCCTCTTACAATATACATAGCAGGTAACAATGTCACTATTCCTTGCTCCCTTTTCATGTCGCCTCTTACAATATACATAGCAGGTAACAATGTCACTATTCCTTGCTCCCTTTTCAAGCCCTTGCCCTACTGCAACGAAATAACATACAATATTTGAGTATATCAGCTACAATGGAGTATAAATATTTTTGTTTAAGTTATACTTTATTTTTAAGTGGTCCAGAGAAAAAAAAAAGTATTGCTATCTCTCCTGTACACATAGAATGAATCATTTGCTGGTTTATTCAATATATTTCATATTGATAATCAATATTCTTGTTTGCTTCTGTCAGGTGTTTGGTTTATTGCTGGCCTGCACGCGACCGGAGCCCCGTCTAAGTTTGGCCTGCATTTGGCCAGGTACTTTGTTTGTGAAATCCAGGAAACTTTTGAGAAGATACCAACCACATGATGGCAAAGCAATCAACTCCAGAGTTGTATTTAATGGACACGTTGTCGTGTTTGATGCATGAAGTATCTTATTCTCTCCACATTTAACCCGCCTTTGATTTTATATGTTAAACTTGTATTGTAAGGCATCTGTATAACTATGACATTTGTAAAGATATATATTGACTGTTTTACTATTGGATTGGTGAAATTTTTAATTCATGTTAATGCATTAAGGTCATATAGTTTACAAAAATATGATTTTAAAATGTACTGGAATAATTCATAGTTGTTGGCATGCCACATAGCATTGCTCTTGAATGATACACAAAAATGCAGCAGCACCATAATATGTGGCTCAGTTGTTAGTAAATAGCTAGATTTTATGTAAAGCCTTATTTTAAGCTTATTCAATGATGTTAAAATAGACTGTATGTGAGAAATGTGCTTTTAATGGATCTGATTTTTCTTCTGCATTTGTTCTCAAACTCCCGCAGATTAGCAGGATGTAGAACGGAGTGTGTTGTGCGATGATATACATATTGACTGTCTTCTTCTTCTTCTGCGTTCGTTCTCAAACTCCCGCAGATTAGCAGGATGTAGAACGGAGTGTGTTGTGCTATGATGTACATATTGACTGTGAAATCTTCACCTTTTAGTCTGACACTTCAGAATATCTTTTTTGCTCATTTTGACCTTCTATAGGATGGGACATTTACCCACAAACCTCATTAGTCACCATGTTGTTGTATGTCCATCACATGATGATGATGACCACTTGTTATATCCACTATTGACATTCTGTTAGAGCTTGACTATGAGTTTGTAGATGGCTAATAAGCCCTACTCTTGCTGCAAATGTTTTTGGACAGTTCGGGCATGGCATGACCACTATAGATGGCTTTTGATCTACCAGTGATTTTCGATCTACTCACCGCTGTTGAGTTGCTGAATGTCTCCTCTTTTCATAAGATGCTGCACCTTTTTCTATGTAGTTCTATTTTGTGCAAGTTTTTCCCATGTATCTTGGTCTTTTTCAAAGGCATTCAGTGAGATCATTAACAAGTCCTTGTAGTGCTTCTTTTGGCCACCTTGCGAATATATCTGCAATACTAATATTCTCTGCTCCCCTTTTGATCCTCCACAACACGCATGGCTGGAGCAACCCGATGATTAGTCAAGATATTTTTAATAAAACAATTTTATTGAAAATGATGGCAGATTTGAGGATTAGTATTGAGATGGGATGACAAAAAACAATTTGAAAAAAGTATTCATGAATAATCTATCTATAAACCCATAACCTGTCAGGGTCATAGGGGTACCGCATTGGATGCACCACACAGAGCCCTCCAGCATCTTCTATCTTCATAGATGCGGACAAGTAAGAACAAACCTTGTTTTATGCAGTTATATTAACTGTTGTCTATCTTTGCTTTTATTTTCCCTCTGCTTCTTCCACCTTTGAGTGTTCCCTGTACTATCATTTTTGACAAGGAATCATGCTAGCATATGTGTCCAAACCATGTAAGTTTTTGTCATTTCTATTGAAAGCAATGGTTCTTGTGGATCTGTGAGACTAATGGGAATTGAACCAGTCCATTGTGTTTTGTGCGTGGCATCCTGATTATCTGTGCGCCTTTTGGCTGGTTGCCTCCGTCTTCAGCACTCTGCTTACTTGGGCCAGACTATGGTCCTGCTCGAGTGGGACTGCCCGACCAGTCTTAGTTTCCAGCCCTGATGGCTGAACTAAGCCCCATCACCTTTATGTGGTGCTGGCATTGATGGGAAGAATAATAATTTCTTAAGTGCACATTTATCTTATGCTCTCTATAGGAGGTGCATAAAACTTGTCTGTAACATTTGTATTCCAATGCATGTAATCATCTATCCATAATATTTATGAATAACTTGCTATTGAATATGAAAGAATATTTGCTGTGACTTGTGGCATAAACGGTACTTGTGTAGTTGTGACATCACATGTATGTGTACTTGTGAAATCACATTTATGTGTACTTCCTTTACCAATTCTATGATAGATAAATACTTCATATAGATCTGCCAAAAATATTATATTTCTTTGAAGTAGCACTTGACCATTCCCTATTGCCTTCATGAGAAATTGCATTGTTTGTGTCCATGTACCGGAGTCAACGAAGACTATTTTAGCTCAACTAGAATGAAGATGACTGAAGTTTTACTGACTTTAACTAATGAGTCCTATTCATGCCCGAAATTCCCTTCTGCTCTTTGAACATGTATGTGATGAGTCTATTAGACATTGAAGATGTCTTACCTTTTTTCTAGCACATTTTCCAGAGAACAAAGAACTGACTATTGACTTTGTCAAAATCATTAATTTGCAAGTGTGTGTGTGTCAGAGATAAAAATAGAAAATGAGTGTATGTGTCAGAGAGAAAAATAAAAAATGAGTATGTGTCAGAGAGAAAAATAAAAAATGAGTATGTATCAGAAAGAAAAATAGAAAATAAGTGTATGTGTCAGAAAAAAATAGAAAATAAGTGTATGTGTCAGAGAGAGAAAAATAGAAAATTAGAAAATGAGTGTACCGTATGTGTCAGAGAGAAAAATAGAAAATAAGTGTGTCAGAAAGAAAAATAAAAAATAAGTGTATGTGTCAGAGAGAAAAATAAAAAATGAGTGTATGTGTCAGAGAGAAAAATAGAAAATTAGTGTGTCAGAGAGAAAAATAACTGAACTTGCAGGTGACAGGAGGCACTGTTGACAGTAGTGAAATGGCATATGCTTGTGTGGCTTGAACGTGACGGTGCATCATTCACTTAAAAAAATATCCAGTTGAGAACAGGTGAGGGTGGAAGAAGAGTTCATAAAAAAGATCTTGGCTTCAAAACATCACGAAATGGTTAGGACATGATTTTCTATACTTATCCACGTGGATGAGAATAGGGTTGCTTGGCAGGCTTTGTGTGCTGATGACTTCAATGTGGCTGGCACCCCAACAACCATAACCAGTTGCAGGTGTTATGTGACTGAGGCAGTCCTACAACCTTAAATATTTGCAGGTTTTATTATTTAATAACAACCAAAGTGTCTGAAGATATCTAACAAAGTGGAGAGTGCTGTAGTAACAAAAATAAGTTATGATAACACCAAGTGTCTGAAGATATCTAACAAAGTGGAGAGTGCTGTAGTAACAAAAATAAGTTATGATAACACCAAGTGTCTGAAGATATCTGACAAAGTGGAGAGTGCTGTAGTAACAAAAATAAGTTATGATAACACTAAGTGTCTGAAGATATCTAACAAAGTGGAGAGTGCTGTAGTAACAAAAATAAGTTATGATAACACTAAAGATAATGTCTATGTGATGTGTTTTTTTCACAGAACATTGTTGTCACTGCTACTCTATAAACTTGAAAGTTCTGTGCAAGCTGTCCAGCATCTTCCAGTATTATGTTCAGAAAGTTTTTCAATATCCTGTGTTCTTCATAGTCTTAGTCTGTCTTTTGTTCTCTTGCCTGAACACCCCCACCCCATCCCATGATTAATCTAAATAAACCATTGTTTGTTTATGTGCCCAAAATATGTTAGCTAGCGTTTTTTGATAGTTTTGAGGGGCCAGTCTTCTATTTTCAGGAGATCTGCACTGGTTCATCATTTTTTACGTGATATTCTTAGGATCTTGCTATAATATTTAATTTTGATATGCCGATAATTTCTTTTCCATTGTGGATGTCAATGGATAGTGTTCTAATGTTCAGATATTGATTATTGAAGTCTGAACACAAATGTTGATTATTGAAGCCTGAACACAAATGTTGATTATTAAAGTCTGAACACAAATGTTGATTATTGAAGTCGGAACACAAATGTTGATTATTGAAGTCTGAACAATAAAGAAGAAGGAGAAGAGAAGATACCAATGAAAAAGTTGAGTACACAAGAAGTCAATGAAGACATGAACTACCGGTAATATTGTGAGAGTCACTACCTTGTTGTGCCTCATCTACCTCGAATTCTCAGTGACAAATATCTAAGTCATTATGTATATAACATATAAACTAGATCTGTGAAATGGGCATAAATGCCCTTACAACGGTTGTTTAAGATCAAATGTTTTAAGACAGAGTTAACAGTAAGTATTCAAGTTTTTTTTTTTTTTTTAGTTGGACAATAAGCTGAACCATTCATTGAGCTGGACATTGTTTTTAATTGCCCAAAATGAAAAATGTCTTGCGTGAGAATTTGGGGGACTTAGTACAATTTGTATATAAATTTGAATTTGATCAAATGAATTTATATTAGCATGTTGTTCTTGTACATATTTGTGTCAGCTATTGTTGTTAGTGACTGTTATTGTTGTTGTAAGATAAATTGAGAATATTCTTTCACACCCATCAAATTCCCCATAGATAATTCTGTATTTAAACACAAAATAATCTGTCAATTCTGTAATTAAACACATAATAACCTGTCGGTTCTGTATTTTGATTCAAGTATTGGTAGTGCATTATAGCACACAGTTTTCCAGTAAGAACCTTGTTAGTGGTCGAAACCACTAGCGACAAGTTAAAGATAGGACCCATGGCAACAACCCACAGTCAGGAATGAAGATAACTCTTCATGTACTAAGCTGCAGCAGCTATTAGATGGGGTGATCAGTTCCCTTCCTTGCTGTGTTCATCTTCCTCAACCCATGTGTTAGGTATCCGTTTACAGCTGGGTTGAACTTAGGAACTGTCGTATCGGGTCGTGATTCCTCGCCCGACACGCAAGCTCACTATCAACAAGGCTACTACCTGGTTAATATCACTTTCAGCATTTTCTCAGTAAAAATATTCATATTGACCTTTCCAGAGAATGAGCTTTGATATGCGTGTCTCAATGGCTCTGGGTGTACTATCTATCTATCTATACGCTGTGTCCCTTGTTTGCCTTGCGGCGTCAGGGGTGGAAGATTTCTCTGGAGATGGCTTTCTTGTGCGCTGTTTGTAAGCTTGTTCCTGTCGCTTCTTTGATTTCTGTGATCCATCTTTTACATGGTCTGCCTCTAGCTTTATAACCATTATGTCTATGTGTCATGGCCATTTGTGGCATGCTATATGTCAGTAGTCTGGAAGTGTGTGAAAACCACTTGATCTGTTGTCTTTTTATTTGTTCCAATACTGGTATAGTATCTTTCTATAAATAAACAAATGGTCAGAGGGTGTCCGACAAAGTGGATGGTGCTGCAGTAACCTAATGAACAAATAGTCAAGCAAAATAAATTAAACAGGTTACTAAAACACTTACCTTGCCTAATAATAAAAATATATAAAAAACATACAATAAAACTAAACAGGACAATTCTCCATGTATCGGCTCAAATTGAACCTTTTTCAAGAGACAAACAACAGAAAACAACACAATAAAAACAAAATAGATGACTAGATTTCATCAAGCCCCGTCTCCATAACGCAGGGACCTGTTTTAGTAACCTATTTAATTTATTGTGCTTGACTATAGTATCTTTCGTTTGTCCATCTCTTCTAATAGATCTACAGCTTTATTCTTTAATCCACAGATGTTAATGGATCCAAATTTGGTCGTTTTACGTTTAGTCGTCTCCTGAAAACTCTTTATTTTCTATGAGCAGTGTGTTTCGTCGATGTCGATTTGCTAGATCTGTCACAGCGTTGTTTCAGAGTTTCTAAATGGTTAAACCGTGTTCTAATCTATCACATTCAGATGTTCATTCATTCATTTTGCGCTGAAGTTAGCGCATAGGGCAGAGGTCAGATCTCTCCAATTCTGGGTGTACAATGGGAGTTATTTTTACAAACCTTCAGTAATGAATTCCTGAGATGATGCTATCACGAACCTGAGGAGCTTACCGAACAGCTTGTAGCAAATCATGGTGTTCATTGAAACTATTGACAATTATATGTATAGTCAATATGAATTGCTTCAAAGGGAAACAAGTCACCAAAAGTTGTAGAAAATAGAAAATGATCTCATCTTGTCATCTTTTCCATTTCATTTTGAGCATGTGTCTACAGTTGCAGTTAGGACAAGTGCAGTTTTACTTTCAGCTTAAGGCTGGTCTTTCTCCTGGCACTTTTTCTGATGGGGTAGTTTATCAGGATCTTACTGTCAAGTCTGAGAAGATTGTTTGCTTCCGTGTGGATGCATTGTTCTATGTTGTGATATGGGTAGTCTTCTATTCCAGAATGAGTCTTTTCTGTGCTTCTCTTGCAATCTGGAAAGCATATTAAAAATCAAAGGTTTGAACTTGTCCATAGCATAGATCATGCCAATCCTTGCTTTGCTAAATCTGTTGATAGTTCCAAGATACATCGGGACATGCAGGCATTCACATTCATGGTAGAGCAGACAGGCTTGCATTCAAGGCACTAATATTTGGAGAGTTGATAATGGATAAGGGGGATGTTCTGAAACTGCTTCATGAGCACTTGCTGGATTGGGACATTGCAATATGTGACACATCTAGACTATCTATCTATTGTCGTTTCTCTGCTTTTGCTGTAAGGCATCGCATGATTGAAGGACAATCAGTTTTCAGGCTATGGCACGTTTGGTCTCTTATATAATATTAACAATGATAATAAAACCCATAGTCTGTCAAAGTCATAGGGGTGTCACATTTAGACATTTGATGCAGAAACATCTCCACACTTCTCTATCCTCTACCATCCTTAGTGTGGAAACTTCACACCCAGTCCGGTCTTTGACATTATCCAGCCATGTCTTCTTCTGGCCACCTCGTCTTCTCTGGTCCTCCACTGTACTTTGAAAAACATCTCTTGTCATCAAGGGATGTCTCATAACCTGCTCGTACCACTAGAGTTTATACATATGATATGCAGTAACATTATAACATCTCAGAATGTTCGTAACTCCATCAATCCACCTTCTTTGTCTTCCTCTGTATCTTCCTGTTTCCATTTTCATGTTGTATGCTCTTTCTGCTAGCCACTAAGGGTTCATTCTCTTTAAGTGGCAGAACCAATTCAGTTTCTGTTTTTCAATATATTTGACCACAGAAATTGTTCCAACAGTTCTTGTAATCTCATTTCTCACATGGTCTCTTCTTGTTCTGTTTTCTGCCTTTCTTAGACATCTCATTTCACATGTAGTAAGCTTTCTCTCTTGTTCTTTTGTTTAGTGTTCATATCTGATATAGATAGCACAATGTTGGTATAAAGATGGTTTCTATAGGGATATATCTGTGTTTTTCAAAATTGTTGTAAGTTTTAAAATAAATATAGTACTAGTAGAACTGGATGTCTGAATGAGAAGTGTGTTCAACCAGCAGGTCACAGGAACTATCAGCAAGATTACCCAACAACTTCTGCTAGAAATACTTAGCACTCATAGGCACCCAAAAAAATAATTCAATGATTTTAGTTTATAATTATGCAGAAACAATTGTTACTACTAAACCCCTGACACCACTAACATCCTCTATGCAGACACAACACAGCTGAAGAAGACACACACCTACCATCACCTGGCACAGGGAAGAAAGAGTGAAAACTCGCAACTCTGGGGATCTGATGAATTCATGACCATTGACCACATAATTTGTCATTGTTTTCAAGGTCCTGTATAAATCGCTAACACCTCACACACCGATGATCATTATCTTACATGGAATTGTAGTAATTGTAATAACCTGTTTTTAAAAAAAAGAAAAAATAATGAATATCAGATTGGGAAATAAAGTTTTGAGATTTCTATTTTATTGATGTTTGAATACTCTAATACATGCACTATCACAAACTGTTTTATTTTCGTTTTTGGTGTGTATGAGCTTTCTATTAATGATTATGTTTGTATTACAGTTATGATGATCAAATAATCCCTTTAGCCGTGGGAAGGTAGCCTTTCTGACAAAAGCACAAGTTCTTCTCAGCTGTGTAACTGAGGCTACACCTGGACTCGTGAGGTCTAAAAGGAATGGTTGTGTAGGAGACAGGTTTATGGATACATGTTCTGTCCCCGAAGGGAGAAATTTCAGTATCCCAAAGTATATCACGTTCTTCCAGGAGCACAGCTCACATTTCTGGGTCAACTATTTTATCATTCTTCAGTCTGATTTATTGATTTATCTGCAGATCTAGCATTCCAGGTCACATAGGAGTGTCACAAAATGACAGAGTTGTAATGTCCATCCCTTTGTCATGAATGAGGGTGATTTGATAGAAGACAAAAGTAAGAAAGTGAGACAAGATGTGACAATGATTTGTTCTCAGGTTGTCAGCCTATCCCTCAACTTTTCTTAGTGACCTCCTACAACATGCCTGGAAAGAAGACAGTGGCCATATTCTTTACTCTCTGAACTAGAAGTCCAGATCCCCGGTTGCCACATGAGCGGTAGTACAGTTCACAACTATTATTTGACATTGTTGATATGTACAAAACCTAGTATCGTTTTATCAGATTTTTGTGCATTCTATCTTCTTCTTCGTTCGTTCGTTCTCAAACTCCTACAGATTAGCAGGATGTAGTCCGGAGAACGGAATGTGTTGTGTCATGGTTTACAGCATTGCTGTGATATCTGCGCCTTTTGGCCTGACACATCTGACTTCAGCATGGCTTTGGGTCACTGACCCTATATGGGATGGGACAGCCAACTCCATCGCATAACCTTCTTAGTCACTTTTTACGACATGCGTGGAAGGTAAACAGTGTTGCTATTCTTTGCTCCTCTTTCGGGCCCCGGCAACACACAGGAGGTGTATTCTATCTCAAACTCCCTCTGAATCTTTCTTGTGTCAGCAGATCCTTAAAGAGATTACTTGATAGTTCAGTATAGATCCTACAAACTGATAGCTCATTACAGATCCTTAAAGAGATTACCTGATAGCTCAGTACAGATCCCAAAAGCTGATAGCTCAGTACAGATCCCAAAAACTGATAGCTCAGTACAGATCCTTAAAGAGATTACCTAATAGCTCAGTACAGATCCCAAAAGCTGATAGCTCAGTACAGATCCCAAAAGCTGATAGCTCAGTACAGATCCTTAAAGAGATTAAAATATCTTCTGCATTCATTCTCAAACTCCTGCATATCTCTGGTGTGTAGCCGTGGCCTGAAAGGGGAACAAAGAATAGCAGCACTGTTCATGAACAAGGTAACACTGAGAACTATGGATTTCTTGTGTAGTGGACAAAGGTTCTACGGGAAATGTGAGGATAATGTCTAAGTTATGATTTGCAGTTGATCTGAAAAGCCTGTTAGTTCACCAACTTTTCCTGGACAGATTCTTATTTGGGAAAATAAATATAGGTTGGCACCAGATCATTTTTAGAAAGCAAAGAGTGAGGTGACCACTCTTTATGCGATGACGTAGATGCATTTTAAGTAAGGGGGAGGGGGTGGCTGTACCTAAAGAAAAGTTAATTCTGCAAATTTTTTTCATTAGATTTTTAAGTTGACCTTTTTGAAAAAAATTTAATAAAAAGCAAGGGATGGGAATTTACATACTTTTTTTGATATAAATGTTCACTAAACGTTAGTCAGATCAATTAACAATTATTTTGAAAGTTAAAACTTGTTAATACTTCACTATTTTGTGAATACTCTACACTGAACACCTGTTGAATCAAAGTGGCACTACATCAAGTGTTTATAATAGAAGCATCCAACGAGCCAAATGTTCCTGTCTCGACATAGACTAACCAAGAACATCCAGTGTTTATAATAGAAACATCCGAGCCAAATGTTCCTGTCTCGACACAGACTAACCAAGAACATCAAGTGTTTATAATAGAAACATCCAACGAGCCAAATGTTTGTGTCTCGACACAGACTAACCAAGAACATCAAGAATTGCTAGACCATGCTACAACAACCAAGGCCAATAGTAGAGCAGTAAGAATGATGTGGTGTCATTATCCGGAATAATTTATGGAATCTGATGTCCTTAAATATTAAGTGGTTGAAACTGTTCATTGTCGAAACAACAAAAAAAAGGATAAAAATTAATAGACATGAAACACTTCAAGAAAAAAAAAAGACATTTACAGCTTTCTGAAAATGTGGGTTGCTGATCCAGCAGTCCATAGGCTCTTGCCCTATGACCCATCTCGCATTTGGTTGATTGCTGATCCAGCAGTCCATAGGCTCATGCCCTTTGACCGATCTCGCATTAGGCTGGTTGGTTGATTGCTGATCCAGCAGTCCTTTGGCTCATGCCCTTTGACCCATCTCACATTTGGCTGATTGGTTGCTGATCCAGCAGCCCATAGGCTCATGCCCTTTGACCCATCTCACATTTAGCTGGTTGGTTGGTTGCTGATCTAGCAGTTCATTGGCTCATGGCCTGTGATCCATCTCGCATTTGGCTGGTTGGTTGGTTGCTGATCTAGCAGTCCATGGGCTCATGCCCTGTGATCCATCTCGCATTTGGCGCTATCATCACCTACTCATTAGTTTTTCTAAGCTGTCTTTGTGGGGTTGAGGGAAAGTGGTTAGTTAAACATATGAATGAACTGTAGGGCCTATTCATTTCTTCAGTTTTAAGAGATCCTATGGGTGAATGAGGCAGTTTGCAGTGCAATTGCCTCTAACTATAAGAGTCATTACAAACATACATGTAATAGTAATATCGCTGAAGATGGATATGTCAGATCATTTGCGTAAATAAAACAGGGTCACCATGCATTTCCTTAATCTGGAATGCATCCTTCGGGGAATCTTGTAGGATCATGGTCATGTTACAAGAGAGAACTAGTGGGAGTATGATCATGTTACAAGAGAGAACTAGTGGGAGTATGAAAATGTTACAAGAGAGAACTAATGGAAGTATGAGAATGTTACAAGAGAGAACTAATGGAAGTATGAAAATGTTACAAGAGAGAACTAATGGAAGTAAGAGAATGTTACAAGAGAGAACTAGTGGAAGTATGAGAATGTTACAAGAGAGAACTAGTGGAAGTATGAGAATGTTACAAGAGAGAACTAGTGGAAGTATGAGAATGTTACAAGAGAGAACTACTGGAAGTATGAGAATGTTACAAGAGAGAACTAGTGGGAGTATGAGAATGTTACAAGAGAGAACTAGTGGGAGTATGAGAATGTTACAAGAGAGAACTACTGGAAGTATGAGAATGTTACAAGAGAGAACTAGTGGAAGTATGAGAATGTTACAAGAGAGAACTAGTGGAAGTATGAGAATGTTACAAGAGAGAACTAGTGGAAGTATGAGAATATTACAAGAGAGAACTAGTGGGAGTATGATCATGTTACAAGAGAGAACTAGTGGGAGTATGAAAATGTTACAAGAGAACTAATGGAAGTATGAAAATGTTACAAGAGAGAACTAGTGGGAGTATGATCATGTTACAAGAGAGAACTATTCAGATTATGATCATGTTACAAGAGAGAACTAGTGGGAGTATGATCATGTTACAAGAGAGAACTAGTGGGAGTATGAGAATGTTACGAGAGAACTAATGGAAGTATGAGAATGTTACAAGAGATAACTAATGGAAGTATGAGAATGTTACAAGAGAGAACTAGTGGAAGTATGAGAATGTTACAAGAGAGAACTATTCAGATTATGATCATGTTACAAGAGAGAACTAGTGGGAGTATGATCATGTTACAAGAGAGAACTATTCAGATTATGATCATGTTACAAGAGAGAACTAGTAGGAGTATGATCATGTTACAAGAGAGAACTAGTGGGAGTCTGATCATGTTACAAGAGAGAACTAGTGGGAGTATGATCATGTTACAAGAGAGAACTAGTGGGAGTATGAGAATGTTACAAGAGAGAACTAGTGGGAGTATGAGAATGTTACAAGATAGAACTAGTGGAAGTATGAGAATGTTACAAGATAGAACTAGCTGGAGCTTGAGAATAAACACTGAAGAAGAAGAATACTAATGATTCAATCTCGCAACAACACTCGTTTGTGCAACCATGACCTAGTCTTCCAATTCAGCATATAAAGAATACGGCCACTAGCTTCATCCAGGCATATCGTATGAGGTGACTAAGAAACGTTGGAGGAAAATGCTTATAACCTATCATCTGTGGGGGGGGGGGAACCACAACCCATCATAATTGTCACATTATGTCTGAATTTCTTACATTTGTTTTATATAAAATGGTCGCCATGGCTGACGAGGAGATGCAGAACAGAGGAAAGTACAAGAAGACGTATATGATAGTGGTATACCCTTGTTCTTTCCTCGCAGATTCCTAGATGGAGGGGAATGTTAGATGTGCTATCACTGCGAATGGGCCAACTTGTCTGACAGAAGAATGATGATGAGATAGCTGTCCTAGAAGCGTATACTGTATAGGGTCTACTGTACTCCTGGCAGGGCGTGATGATTAGTGGATACTGCCGCACTGGAATGTCATATAACATACCTAACATAACCACGCCTTTGAGATAATAAACCTTATAGGCTACTAGTCCGAGTGTCACCTAGGCTACTCAGTGAGAAGGACCTGGGCTTTTGTTAGGATATCTATGGGCTGCCAAGAGCTACCTGATCGTAAGTAATGGAATTATTTCATCATAATCTAGAACCAATCGAGTTCATATCGAAAAGAATGTAGTTATACATAGATTATAGGGTATGTCCACACATTAGGTCAAGAATTAGGGGGTAGGGAGATCTCAAAAGTTTTTTTTTTTTAAATGTTGACACCTACATTTGTGAAAAAAAATATTCAATTAAACCTACATAGTATGAATTGCGAGACTTGGACATTAAATATCCAAAAGAATAAATTCATTTGAAATGAAGTACTACAGAAAGATCAAACGAATACCATGGACATAGAAAAAGAAGAACATTGAAGTTTTGAAATTACTGAAACTAAACGAAGGGTATCTTTTAAAAACCACAATAAGAAGGAAGCTACAGTATTTTGGACACTTAAAGCGACATGATGGTATCGAAAGGCTTATTCTAGAGGGCAGAGTGCCATGAACGAGAAAAAGAGGAAGACCAAGAAGAAAACGGACCAGTGACGTCGAAGAATGTATGCACATGCCTTTGACCAATGCGGACCTGCTTGCCCGAAACAGATAGGCGTTCTGAGTATCCACAAGGACAACGTTCTGGAAAGAATATAGTGAGAGAGTATGAATTGGACATTTTTGTCTAAAAATGCGAAACAAAAATGTATTTTTTGTGTACTTTTAATTCTAAACACAATTTTGTTGGGGGGGGGGGAAGAGGGGGAGAGGATACGTTGTTTCGGGCTTTGGGAACAATTAGCCAAAGCAGGGGGGGGGGTAGAGTCCTTGCAATCTTGGCATGTTGCTGACAGGGTTAAAAATTGTTGACATAGTTTATGGACAGCCCCCATATTCAAAATTTCATGCTGATGGAGGAATGATTTCTTGATGATTAAAGAGCTTGTCAATAACAATGACTGAGTTCATGGAAACTTGTCAAAATTTCCCTGCAAACGTCTGTGAGTCAATCCATTGTCAAAGACAGCGGTCAAAAGTTAA
The DNA here is from genome assembly GCA_034231615.1 of Meghimatium bilineatum. Lineage (NCBI taxonomy): Eukaryota > Metazoa > Mollusca > Gastropoda > Stylommatophora > Philomycidae > Meghimatium > Meghimatium bilineatum. The sequence goes on from CM067313.1 coordinate 52,064,103, forward strand.
AAATAGAACTTACATCACATAATCTCTGTGATAATTTAAAAAGTAGCACTCGTGATCCTTTAAGTAGGAATAATATTTTATAAGATTTTTAAGCTATAAAATTAAGATAATTGTTTATTCCTATATTAAATAAACATTTTGACAGTATAACATCACCCACTTATACTACATTTTCAAATTATTTATACCGTTTACAATCATAGGTAATATTATTCGTTTTCCGAATGTTTAATAAACTTTCTTCTTTACGCATGCGCATATCATGGAAACAATTTCTCTGTCAATGTTGCGGGAAGAAGGCAACGATTAATGCCAACTGAAATGTTTCTAAAGGAGGAATAAATATAATTGGTACAAACGTCATAATGTGTGACAGCTGCAGTGAAATTCTGGTGCTTATTAACAACCGTAAGTCGTTTGATTTTGAAGAAGCTGAGAGCATTTTGTTGTCATTGTCAAACCGGCATAGTAAAAATTAAAATAAAATAAAAATAAAATGGTATCGAACTAATATTTTGGATTTTTGGACTGTTTTGCGGTCAGTGATGACCATCAAGAGATTAATTAACACATACACATCGTATATATTATATAGACTTAATATATAAACAATACACCAGAGAGCAATGAGACTAATACTTTCTTAATGAGACTAAACTAATTTATCCCCACACTTCTAGGAATTTTTCAAATTTTGCTAGGCCAGGTCCTAATTTGTGAGTTGTGTACTCTGATTTTTGAATGATAGATTTATTAGATTACACTCATTATCATCTAAACAAGAAAAATAAGTGGATTCCAGGCCATTCTCAAATCTCGGGAAATGAGAAAGCAGACCATTTATCAAAAACTGGAAGTAACTGCCAACAAAAAACATAAAAGATTTAGTATCATTTCCAGAAATGAAGTCATCAAATAATGATTAAACACTCCATTATTAAACAATTAACATATGGAAATGAACTTAACAGAATCAATCTCTCATAACTCACCCTATCTATCAAGTTAGTGCCATGTCCTTTACAGAATGTTGTCCTCACTACCACTTTGTAAGCCTCTTGGTTCTGTGCAAGCTGTCCAGTCTCTTCCAGTATCATGTTCAGAGTCTTATTAACTTAATAATTAAGTTATACTGTGGTGTTCATCATCATAGTCTTGTTCCTGGAACATTTCCCTCCATGAGTAATCATTCTAAACTAAACCATTGTCTTTTTATATGTCTGAAGTATGTTAGCTTGTATCTTTTATAATTGACCCATGTATCCAACAAACAATGCTATACTATCTAGCCTACAGGCTTGAAAGAAAGGAACAATAATTTTTATATTGAGAACAGGCCACAACAAATTCAAATGACATTTGTGTCATGTATGCAAAGCTTAAAACAGATAAAGAAACTATGGCAAGGTACTAACATAAGAACCAAATTGTGTTTACTACGAACATGTGTATTTCCTGTGGCGACATATGGATGTGAAGCATGGACACTAAATAAAACAGTGGCCAAGAGAATAACATCATTTGAATTAAAGTGTTATAGAAGAGTTTTGAGAATACCATGGACAGCGAAGAAAACAAACCAGGAGGTGTTACGAACAACTAACGTCCAGGAAGGCTGGCTTCTGAACACTATATTAAAGAAAAAGCTAGTTTTTTTCGGTCATATTAAGAGACACGATGGCATGGAGAGAGTGTTAAGGGAGGGGATGATAGAAGGCAACAGGGACAAAGGCCGACCATGACGCCGTTGGACCAAAGGCATTCAAGAATGCCTGCGCATGTCATGTCACTGGAAGATGCAGGGCAACTTGCTCAAGACCGCAGAGAATTCAAGAGATCCATAGGAAAGACTACGTTCTGGAAAGAATATGTCACTTGATGATGATGATGCAAAGCTTGGAGTCGGTGACACTGATATGTACCCCTGTGGACAATCTGCAGAAAACAGAATATATTTTACAGAACTGCACACTGTATGAAATCACAAGAAGAAAGCTGGCCATCTGAAGCATATCTGATGGATAAACCCTGTCTCGGGACTGGTGAGCACAGTACAGTTCATTTATGAAATCCATATCAGCATCTGACTTCGACTGGAGAATGAGAAAGAAGACTGATTGACAAACAACAATTGTACAGCAAAGCCTTCTGAAGTTGCAGCTCATATAGTGGTAGACAATAAATAATTAAATAGTGATATGTCTGTTTATTGTTGTAATTCAAATAGATATCTTCAATGATTTATGTTAATATGTTATTGTTGTTGTTCGTCCATCACAAGGTATGATTACCATTTGTTACATCCACTTTTGAAATTCAGTGTTATGTCTTTGATTATGAGTTCATATATTGCTAATAAGCCCTATTATTATTCTAGATTCTCTCCCATATTGATTATAATTTATAGGGCTGGTGTCTAACTTTTAATTTATTAATCTTAGTTCAAGTTAGTTAGTCATTGGATCATCATAATCATTGCACTCAGGACACATTCATGGATACCTCAATCTCCGCTTGAGTGTATCCACCATTACATGATGACTGACAGTTCCAGTTCTGTGTTGGTTGGCAAACATTCTTCTACTCCCACATCAACTCTCATTTCTGATAACACAGATTTCAAGCTCAGTTCCTTTATTCTAGACATGGAAAAGGAACCATTACCGTTACTCTCATTTAGTTTTCCTGCAGTATTGTTTCTTGTAAGTTCAAAATTGCAGCACGATCCATTGCTCTACCGCCAGAAACAGTAGTACTAGCTACTTTCCTCTTGGTCTTCCCTACACACTGAGCTGTGAAGATACAAGCTCTTGGTCTTCCCTACACACTGAGCTGTGAAGATTCAAGCTCTAAGATGTATCTAACAACTGAATCATCCTTGTATATAATCATGTCCCCTTCCCTGGAATCCTTGCACCTCAGACTCCATCACAATAGAGCATCACTCTTAGCATTAGGCTTATCTATTGAGATTTATTATCACTCAGGTGGACTGGCAATCCACAGGCATACTTAACTAATCATTCCACACATGGTGGCACATCTTCCAAGTCTTAAACCTTAAGCATATCCAAAAAATGAATGACAATAGCAGTTTTATAAATGGGTATTTTGGAACAAAGAACTTTTACATTATTAAAAACATATTTCTTGTAGAGATCTGATTTATTAGTGTTCAATTTTCTAGTTGAGTGGTACCTTGATTGTAGAGATTTGATATATATACTTTTTCAAGTGAACAAAGCCAACCAATGTCACTACATGCAGATCATACCCATGACATTCAGTCTCTTTCAACAATATAGCCAAGTACATTGTGCTTGTATGCTGGTAGTTGGCCAAGTACATTGTGCTTGTATACTGGTAGTTGGCCAAATACATTGTGCTTGTATGCTGGTAGTTAGCGAAGTACATTGTACTTGTATGCTGGTAGTTGGCCAAGTACATTGTACTTGTATGCTGGTAGTTGGCCAAGTACATTGTACTTGTATGCTGGTAGTTGGCCAAGTACATTGTACTTGTATGCTGGTAGTTGGCCAAGTACATTGTACTTGTATGCTGGTAGTTGGCCAAGTACATTGTGCTTGTATACTGGTAGTTGGCCAAATACATTGTGCTTGTATGCTGGTAGTTAGCGAAGTACATTGTACTTGTATGCTGGTAGTTGGCCAAGTACATTGTACTTGTATGCTGGTAGTTGGCCAAGTACATTGTACTTGTATGCTGGTAGTTGGCCAAGTACATTGTACTTGTATGCTGGTAGTTGGCCAAGTACATTGTGCTTGTATGCTGGTAGTTGGCCAAGTACATTGTACTTGTATGCTGGTAGTTGGCCAAGTACATTGTACTTGTATGCTGGTAGTTGGTCAAGTACATTGTGCTTGTATGCTGGTAGTACATCTCTCTGGTGTTTTATTTTTATGTGAAATGATCAAAAATTCAAACTTAGCGTTCCAACAGCTCATGTATTTTTATGGCCAGAAAGGGAACCAAAGAATAGCAACACTGTAACTTGCTAAGCATGTCATTTTGGGGCGAGGTGATTATGGTAGTTTTAGGGCGAAATTGACTGCTCCATCCCAATTGTCACAGCAGCCCAAAAGCCATACTGAAGTTGGATATGTTAGGACAAAAGGTACAGATATCACAACCAATATGTAAACCATGATAACACAGTCTGTGTTATGGGCTATAACCTGCTAACTAGCAGGAGTTTGAGAATGAATGCAGAAGTAGTCCCTTCTGGTTATCAATCATGATTGATATTAAAGATTGAATTCAGCAGTAGTCCAGTCTGGCTCATCAATCATGATTGATATTAAAGATTGAATGCAGATTGATATTAAAGATTCAATGCAGTAGTAATTCCTTCTGGCTCATTAATCATGATTGATTAAAATCCTCGCCCATGTGTTGTTGTCACATGAAAAGGGAGCAAATAATAGCAACACTACCCTCCATGCATGCTGTAGGAGGCGGCTAAGGAGGTTGTGGGGTGGAGTTGGTTTCCCATCCCATGGAGGGTCAAAATAACCCAGAAGCCTTGCTGAGGTTATATGTTTCAGGCAGAAAAGTGCAGATATTGAAGTAAGCTGTAAACCATAACAGCACATTCCATTCTCTAGCCTACATTCTGCTTTTGGAGGAGTTTGAAAGCGAATATGAAAAAGAAAAATCCTCAATACATGTTGAAATGTATGATTGTACTTACGTAAAACACAGGTTAATATAATTGCTTCACTCAGACACAATGGACTATAACTAAAACTAGTGTTTTATGTAAGTACAATTGTTGTTACGTTTCATTTAGTTTCGTTATATTGATTGTCGTGTTGAAATGTATGGTGAGTAAGCATCATAGCATTCAGCATTACTCCGCTGAGTTCTCCGCTGCCTAGCCAGTTGTTGACCAGAAACTGACTGACTAGTGACATATTCAGCATATACTTCGTAACATCGACATCTCTCAACCTTCCCAGAGCATGGGTGCCCTTTTCATGGTGGCTGGGTTGTCCACTGGAGTTTTGTGTGCAAACTGACAGATGAACTCAATTTGCTTATCGGTGTACTACGCCCCTCTAAAAACGGCATGAATCTTATGTAACCCAGTAACTTCAATTGGTAATCCTCAGGGATCTTTGGAAAAACTCCAGTGTGTGAACTAAGTGTTTCTTGGGCACAAAGCGAACAGCTTAACCACTACACTAAAGACTACGTTAACAAACTTGCAGGTTATAAGAACCACTTTTGGTAGTGGTGGTATGAACATATAACGAGACACAACAAATTTTCGAAAACTATTTTGCAAAGAACGGTTGAGAGTGGAAGGAGAGGAGGCAGCAATGAAAATCCTGGATTGATATCAAGGAATAGTATGGGGCTTCTTCTTCTTCTGCGTTTGTTCTAAAACTCCTGCAGATTAGCAGGATGTAGTCCGGAGAATGGAATGCGCTGTGTCATGGTTTACAGCATTGCTGCGATATCTGCACCTTTCGGCCTGACAAATGACTTCAGCATGGCTTTGGATCACTGACCCTATATGGGAGGGACAGCCAACTCCATCCCATAACCTCCTTAGTCGCCTTTTACGACATGCGCAGAAGGTAAACAGTGTTACTATTCTTTGTTCCCCTTTTGGGCCCCAGCAACACACAGGCGGTATGGGGCTTTATATATTTAAAAAAAAAGTATTGCATGTGATTTGGGGGCTCTTGACACAGAGCTGACATCAATTCAAATGTACAATACCGACAAATTGATTTGAATTTGAAAATTAATGCTTCCATTTTTATTTGTTTCTGTTGATACATAAATCTCATAGTGCATACACTTGTACTGACATTTTTGACTTGATTATTTTCTATATTCTGTGGTCATGCTAGATTTTCAGGCCAGTTGTGATTAAGTCCATCTAAAGATCAAGGCAGCAGTAAACCTATAGTTTCTATCTCTGCTTTGTTGCCCATTCCACTTTGAAATGTTACAAAATTGACACATTGACTAAATGCCTTCACTATCTATGTGACATGTCCTCTGCAGAATGTTATCCTCGCTTCCACTCTGTAAGCCTCTCAGTTCTGAGCAAGCTGTCATGCTCACTAGCACAAATACATTTAAAAACTGTCAATATTGCATGCTTTACATAAGGGAGTTGCAGGAAGGTGGAATGTGTAAAGTTAGGTTCCGTGGCAGGAATCTGCCATCCCATCAGGAATGAAGATAATTCTTCATGTACTAAGCCACTGCAACTATTAGGTGGGGTGACCAGTTCCATTCCTTGCTGTCTTCCCCAACCCGTGCATTAAAAACCTACGTGAAGCTGTGTGGTACAGGCCACATACCCTTGCTGTCACCACACATCATATACATTAACTTTTTTTATTAACCTTCCTACAGGAAAAATATGCAATCCTTACTGGGAATCCCATCTCTGGACATTTTAAAAAATTGGTAGCATATCCTATCCAGGACGTAGCTATCAACCCAGCATTTGTTGGCTGTGGTGATTTTCTAGGCAATTTCATATGTTTAGGAGGTTGCCATTGCTTTCTGAACGGTCCGGATGCACAATTGCCTGTGTTGAGGATCGAACTCAGTACCTTTGCCGTCACAGACGCGCTCTATACCACAGAGCCGGACTACATTATACATTATAAATATCAGACTAACGCTAGAACCTCTCTGCCACGCGTTATACCAATCACTAATACATACAGTGTTAATATGAATTCGGAAGCATCACTCTATACAACTGTTGTATATATTTTGTCTCTTTCAGATCATAGTCGCCATGTTTCAGGTGGATTGTCCCAGCTTAGCAGAAGTGAGGTGGAAACACTCATTCGATACGCATTTTCATGGAACAATAAGTGAGTCACTTAAAATAACATTGACGTTTTAATATAATATTGAGTGGGCCAAATATAGCCTGCGGACTTCCAAGCCATTTTTAATTGCCTGCCAGACTTATTTTAAAAAAATAAAGATCGAACAAACTATTGTGGACATATTATAATACATGACACATTGTTGACCCTACTTGAGGGAAGCGAGCAAGAGGTAGGCTGAGATACATCACAAGATGGGCAAGTTACAGTCTAGCAGAGTGTACCACCAAAGCAAGAGGATGGGATGTTGACGATCAGTTACAGTCAGCCTTTGTTACGGAGACGCCACTTGATGTTGATGATACTGATTTAAAATAGCTATATGTTCTGACCTAAGCTTATAAAATATTACATTACAAGCTTTCAAAGGCAATCTGTAAAATATAAGGCTAAACAGTTAGTGGGGGGGGGGGTGGTTGATTAATTACGTCAAATCTTTGATGTTACTGACTGAATATAGTGTTGCTTGCTGGCGACAACTTTGGAGACTTCAAACTCTGCAAGTCTTATTATGTAGAGAAAGTTAAACACTGGAGACTTCAAACGCAGCAAGTCTTATTATGTAGAGAAAGTTCAACACTGGAGACTTCAAACGCAGCAAGTCTTATTATGTAGAGAAAGTTCAACACTGGAGACTTCAAACGCAGCAAGTCTTATTATGTAGAGAAAGTTCAACACTGGAGACTTCAAACTCTGCAAGTCTTATTATGTAGAGAAAGTTCAACACTGGAGACTTCAAACTCTGCAAGTCTTATTATGTAGAGAAAGTTCAGCACTAGAGACTTCAAACGCAGCAAGTCTTATTATGTAGAGAGAGTTTTCAGCTACTGTCAACAACTTCATTGTCTTTTGTAAAGTCAAAAGACAAAAGAAAAGTATTTAGGCTCCCCTCACAATACATCATAATAGTTTATTTTACAAATAATACATCATCATCAAGTGTCATCTCAGCAATGAAGTTTGGCTGCAACAGACATACTATCTCTTGTTTTGGTGGTGCACTCTGCTAAACTGTAACCTGTCCATCTTATGATGTTACTTTCCCACTTATATCTCTGCCTATCTCTTGCTCACTTCCCTTCAACTTTACCTTCAAGTAAAGTCTTCAACAAGGTGTCTTTTAACGTGTCCATAATATTTTATTTCTATAATATGTCTTCGTAGGATAACTAACACCCATTGGAGTGAATTCAAATCGAATGATAAAATCAGAGAAGAGACACATCAAAATTTCATCACAGATGTTATCAGAAAACGCCGTTGGTCCTACATCGGGCATGTCCTACGCGCAGACACCAACAGAATACACCACCAATCTCTTGAATGGATACCTACAGGCAAAGAGCAAGGAGTAGACCAAAAGAAACACTCAGAAGAACAATACTTAGAGAAAGTAAAACAACCAATATTCATACTATTCAACAACTACACAGAATAGCTTTGAGCAGACAGAATTGGAGAGATCTGACCTCTGCCCTATGCACTAACTTCAGTTCAAAAGGAAAATGAATGAAATATTTTATTTGATTGATCTTTATTTCCTTTAATAATTCTTTCTTCATATTAAGTTTTATTAGAACCTCTTTGTTTTCTTCTCTTTCCATGATGTTCTCCATATTAATCTATATATCCACATCTCAAAGGCATAAATTTTGTCTTCTAAATGTTTGTTTATTGTCCATGATGTTTAGCATAAATTAATATAGAATAGATGTAGCATTTCGCCCGTGTGTTGTCGGGGCACGAAAGGGGAGCAAAGAATAGCAATACTGTTTACCTTCCACACATGTTGTAAAAGGCGACTAAGGAGGTTATGGGATGGAGTTGGCTGTCCCATCCCATATAGGGTCAGTAACCCAAAGCCATGCTGAAGTCTGATGTGTCAGGCCGAAAGGCGCAGATATCACAGCAATGCTGTAAACCATGACAAAACGCATTCCGTTCTCTGGACTACATCCTGCTAATCTGCAGGAATTTGAGAACGTACGAAGAAGATGTAGCATTTTATAATTCTCATTTTTAACTTGTTTGTAATTTATTTAGATGTGAATAGTTTTCCTATTGTCATTGAAAGTACTTTTAGCCACTCCTATTCTCCTTTTAATTTCTGTTTCCCATCTGTCGTCATTTGTGATTATGTGTCCAAAATATTGATAGTTTTCTATACAAATAATACAGCCTAATCCTAATAGTTTATTCTACAAACAATAAACTTTGATCCTAATAGTTTATTCTACAAATAATGCAACCTAGTCCTAATAGTTTATTCTTTACCAGTAAGTATATTCGTTTATTTTTTAACTCTACAACTCTGTTAACTTATTTTACAACTAATACAGCCTGAACCTAAGTCAAAACTAATAAATTCACCTGAAATGCATCCCAAAAACAGCCCAACCCTTAAGTAGTCCACAACCTAAATACCTGCTATAATTGACATTCATGATTTAACACCATCGACCATGCATACCTGCTTAATAACCAATGAATCAACGCACCAAATAACACAATAATAGACAAATGTCAGTATACTATTGAAAACCCCATTTATACTGTATTTTATGATCTATATTATACGACTAATATTGTCTACTTCTGCTGTCATCAGAGTAGAAGGACCATAGATTGGTTTATATATTGATTGATTGATAGATATATTGATATACCATAATTGCAATAATTTGGCTAACTATGCATTTGTCTTTGTTTAAGTTCTAGGAGATGCTTGTGTGCTTACAAGGATTTCAAGAACTTTGATAAGCTGACCAATTTAGTTCAGGTGGTTCTTAGTATGGGGATGGAACTGATACAGTCTTTGCCAGACATACTCCCTCGCAAGTTAAAAGCTAAAGGACAAGAGGTTACAAGAAAAGAATGCACCCAGTCTCAGTCATCTGTGGATGAAGAGGTGACACGAAGGAATAGCGAGTCTGCAAGTGATGAGAATAAAGCGTGCGAGGAGGGAAGCAAGGAAGATGCTGACACTGAACCAGAGGAAGATAATATGTGGAGTGAGTGGAGTATAGAGGAGCTGAAGCGGATGCTGGATTTCCAGACCCACCTGTTCCTGTCCAATTTTGCTGTTTACATGGCACATAAAGTAATAACAGCACATAACATGGAGGTAAATGTTATATCTGTAAAAGTTGTTTTCTCGTATAAATAACCAAACTGTCAGGGGGATATCCGACAAAATGGAGAGTGCCGCAGTAACAAAACCAAGAAGCGATAACTATAATAATGTAATATTGTTACTGGTAACTAATATAACTAACAAATAGTAAGACTAATGTGCATTATATCCTATATATCCACCAAAGACAGATGTGTCTGCCCATTGTGCAAATGAAATGGAGACACAACACATTTCCATTCTCTGGACTTTTCATACTGGAAATCTAGTGGGACCATTGTCTTACTACAAGAGAGATCCAGCGGAAGTTTGAGAATCAACAGTGAAGAAGAAGAAGAAGATATCCTATATATAATAATACAGACAAAATATTTGAGATTGTCTATTGGGTATGATAGTGTCTGTTGGGAATGGGATTGCATTTGGAAATGACATATATTTTCTGTATTTGTTGTTTTATTTATATATGTTTGTTCAAACGAAGATCTTATGATTGCGAAGTCAACTGTTTTCTTCATCCTTATTAATTTTATTATTGTTGTTTTTTATCATCTTTTTATTAGTAGTGGTTGGTATATGTAAGTAACATCATCATCAAGTGCCATACTGAATGGTGTTGGCGATCATATCTCTCCATGTACATCGATCTCTCATATATGTCATCATCTCTGTTGGTGTCGTGAATTGAAGACATTTAGTCAAACTGTCCAATATCTTTTCTCTGGGTCTTCCCCTTGATCTTTTTTCCTTCTATTTTTCCTGTTGTCACTATATTCTCAATGCCTCCTCTTCTCATTATGTGCCCAATAAATGTTGACTGTCTTTTTCTTATATTATCAATAATGCATCTTTTCACATCCATCCTTCTAAGACATTCTTCATTAGTAATCTTTGATATCCAAGGAAGGTGTAACATTCTTCTAATAAACCACATTTCGCTGCCTCCAATGATTTTTGTGATGTCTTATTTATTGTTCATGCTTCACTTACATAGAGTAGCACTGGTTCAATGCAGCATTTGAGGGTATGTTTTCTATGTGGCCTATCCATTAGATAAGTATTGGTAGAATATCCTATTTAGGATGAGGTCATCAACCCAGCATTTGTTAGCTGTAGTGTTTTTGTAGGCAATATAAATACTCAACAGTAGTTTGCCATTGCTTCTGAATAGTCTGGATGCACAACTGCCTGCGTGGGGATTGGAACCTGGTACCTTGGTTGTCACAGATGCGCTCTGTACCATGCTGATACAGAGCCAGACATAAAATATTTACTTGTTCGATAAAATCTTTTCACATTGTGCACAGACTTCCTCATTTGTACTCTGCAGCTGTGAACAAAGTAGTGCTTCTGCTTGCTTAAAGTACTTTCACAGCACGTAACTCATAGGTTAAATGCCAGTTTTTGGCACCACCTATATATTTCAGTAACTATTGTCAGAGCTACATGAAATGGCATGACTTCGCTGCGTGTCAAACAACAATCCAGTTTGCATGAAGACAAAGGATCCTTCTTACTATCAGACTGTTGATCATGAAGAAATACTGTTGATATTCTTCAACATGGAGAAATACTGTTGATATTCTTCAACATGAAGAAATACTGTTGATATTCTTCAACATGGAGAAATACTGTTGATATTCTTCAACATGGAGAAATACTGTTGATATTCTTCAACATGGAGAAATACTGTTGATATTCTTCAACATGAAGAAATACTGTTGATATTCTTCAACATGGAGAAATACTGTTGATATTCTTCAACTGTAATTTTATAATTATTGAGAATTTCACATTGTTTTTCTGTTATATGTCATATTTTTATTGAGAATTTCACATTGTTTTTCTGTTATGTCATATTCCACCAAACAGTATACACATTTTAATAATTGAAACAATAACAAAACTTGAATCCATTTTCAGGAACTTTCTTCAGCTGAAACGACAGCCCTACACAACTACTGTGAGATCAATGTAAGTTGATCAAATCTTTTACAAATTACATCTAGTAAACAAAAAATGTTGGTTGTCGTTGAATTTATGGAATATATTATGATTACATGCAACTACCAGTCGGAGAGAATCTGATAACTTCAATCAGAATGTTGGTGTGCTATACGGCTGACATTGGAAATCCTACCAGCGTAGATAATGTTGGTGTGCTATAGGCTGATATTAGAAATCCTACCAGCATAGATAATGTTGGTGTGCTATAGGCTGATATTAGAAATCCTACCAGTGTAGATAATGTTGGCATACACCAGTGTTTTTCTGGGGCCCAATAGAGAATCAAAGAATAGTAACACTGTTTACCTTCCATGCATGTTGTGGGGGGCAACTAAGGTGGTTATGTGTGCTGTCATATCCCATATATGGTTAAAGTGACACAGAAGCCATGTTGAAGTCAGGTTGGAAGGAATAGATATCACATCTCTGGATGGATTACACCCTGTTCATTTGCAGGAGTTTGAGAATGAACATAGAAGAGGAGATACTGACACAACAAGAGGGATGTCCGATGATGCAGATATTTTATTGGAAAATAAATGTGAGGTGCCTGTTACCTTGATCTAATTGATCAGTGATTCTCATTGAACAGTTTTTTTAAGCTGAGGCCATCCTGCCATTGTTTCCTTTTCTCTTCTCTTTCTCCCCCCCCCCCCCGGGTCAAATTATATTTGTTGAGCCCCTGGGACAAAAAAAGAACAAAGTATTGTAACCATTTTTTAGGGCTAGTTACTGTGCATCTTACTAGGGCTAATTATTGAGTATCTTACTAGGACTAATTATTAAGTATCTAACTAGGACTAATTATTAAGTACTAACTAGGGCTAATTATTAAGTATCTTACTAGGGCTAATTACTATGCATCTTACTAATTAATCTTTACTGCACTCTCTGCAACTATAATTGAAAGATATGTATTTTCCGTAGCTGTCCGCAACTATTGGCGCCCATAGAGATCATACTATTGTTAACAAGATATCACGATTGTAAACCAACGCTATTCACCCGGTTAACTGAGGAAATGAAAGTAGACCTAACTAGATAATAGGTTTCTGCTTAGTTCAACTAAATACATGTTACAGATCAGTTGTGACTGTTCAGTCGCTGGTATAACTGTCAAAATGTTTCAGAATTGCAGCCATTTTTGATGGGTTTTTTTTCTATATTCAGATTTATTTTGCGTAACCGATTATTTTTAATTTAATCGACATGAATATTATAAGAACAAGTAGTTTGATTATAAAATAACAACAGAGTAATCTAGGCTTAGCAAGAAGCATCTTCTTAGTTCACAGTTTATCTCAGATATTACAAATACACCAACAAAACTTAGATCATTACATTCAGTAACTATTCCTTTATTTCCACACACAAACATTATATGCATGCAGCTTTAAAAACAAAGTTATTGCATTTTCCAAATACCCTCCATAAATAGCGCATAAGGGCAAAAAGAGAATGCAGTGGCAGGGGTAAATTATCCTTTTTTTAATGCAGTGGTAAAGGTTAACCAAATAATTTGAGCTCTGTGTCCCTTCTCCTTCTGGCATCCCCCTTAATGTTACCATGGCCCACTCCAATTTACCATTGTTACATTTTGGCCCCATCCCCAGCAAATTGCTGTGGCCTGTTGTTCTATAAAGAGTTTCTCTTATGCCATCTGGATCCATTTTAATGATTGTAGTGGCAGTCTATTTTCATTCATTCCAAGTACATGTCATATATAAGTCCATCATTATTTTCTTATTGTCGTAGAAACATATTGCAGTTTTGTGTTTTCTCTTATTTGCTTGTTTGATAGTCAGCGTGTTGTAAGGGGCCTGAGAGGTAAGCAAATAATAGCAACGCTACACCTACTATGTATATGCTAGGAAGTGAGAAATGCTAGCTCCATCCTATAGAGAGGGTCAAAGTGACCTGAAGGTCATACTGAAGTTGGATGTGGCAGACCAAAATGTGCAGATATTGTAGCTATGCTGTAAATCATGACACAACACATTCCTTTCTCTGGACTACATCCTGCAAACCTGTGAATGTTTGAGAGAATGAAGACAGAAGAAGCTTGTTTGATTTGAATGTGGAACAGGGCAGTGAAGTTTTGCTAGTCACTGGAAATACACTTAACAACACATAAATCCAACATTTCTGCCAAAAGGCCTTTATCAAGAGCACATGTGCCAAAAAAATTACATGTAAGAGCGGTACTGTTGATTTCATGCATTAATTTATTTTCAAATGAATGTCATTTCTTCCCCCACACCATTATTACTTTGCAAATGTCACAACCATATGTTAACACAGATAGTACAATGGAGTTAAACAGTCGTAGTTTGGTAGATTTACTTATTGTTATTATGACTTTTTTCAATTCCCAAATGTTTATTTACTTGCAATGTTTGAATCAGTGAAGGCTGACTTTACATGTATCTTGAACAATCTCATCATGTTTGCCTGATAAAAAAAACTATCAACTTTAAAACTAACATTTAAAAAAAAAAACTCTTGTAGGACATCGATGCACCGTTACTGCTTCTTCGGAATATCTGTTTCTTCATAGACAGCAATGGAGTGGGAGCCCTGAGCCAATGTTTTGAGAAAGCCAATAACAAAAACTTGCCTCTCATATTTGCTCACACACTGATCACTATCATCACACACGTAAGTGCAGTCTGAATTGATTGTGAGTAGCTTGAAACAGAAGTGAATAGTTTAAACAGTAGTAATAGAAAGTATTATATAGCTTGTAGGAGTCAGTATCATCAATGTGGGTTGTTATAAAAAATTGGATTCCATTATCAAAAGTCTGATTGCATTGTGAAAGTTGAAAGGCATTACAAATAGTGGAATTGTATTGTGTACATTGTGATTGCATTCTGAATAGTGGAATTGTATTTTTGAAAGTGAAATTGCATTAAAGGAAGTGGAGTGGTATTATTATAGTTTGGTTGGATGGATGGTTGCTGATCCAGTGGAATATGGGCTTATGCCATTGTGCGATATATGCATGTGTTTGTGAGCTGTTTTTTTGTTCCATATAAGATGTTCTATTTATCTGGCATTGGGGGGGGGGGATTTTCCTGATATCTTCCAGAGCTGGTGATTAAAAAAGGTGATGGTCAACAGTTTCATATGGATGAGTGCACACCCAACACCCTGGAATGATGAAGAATAAGGGTTTAATCGGGGATCTCCCTAGCAAAGTGGTTATGCTGTTCACCTTGTGTTCAAGAGGTCATGAGATCGAATTCGGCTTGTGTCGTCTTGTTTATAAGGTGGATTTTTTCTGAGATCCCTGTGGATTATCACTTGAAGCTACGGAGTTGCATGCTATGAGTGGTACTCTCAACAGGCAGCTTGCCGCTTCGTTGAGAGTGACGGAGTACATATGGGAAACTGAGTACAGTGAAGTCAATCCTCTACGACTTTTGAACCCTTTTTTGAAGGGTTTAATCCTTAATCTTGGCTTCACACAAGTTTGTTGATTTAATATAATCAGGCGGTGCTTGATCTATGCCATATGAGATCCAGGCCTGATGTGTGCTAAGATCCCGACCTACTTATGTATGATATTTGAGACCCAAACCTACTTGATTTATGATAGCTGAGACCCAGAATTATTTGATCTATGCCACATGTGATCCAGTATAACTGATGTATGCTACCTAAGATCCTGACCTACTTGATGTATGCCACTCTCAAGGCATTATTTGATCTATACTTATATGCTTGTTACATGAGACTGACATGCTTTCTTCATGGCTGTATATCTTCATCATTCATTCTCAAACTCCTGCTGGCTCTCCCTTGTAGCAAGACCATTGTCCTACTAGATTTCTAGCAGGATGTAGTCCAGAGAATGGAAATGCGTTGTGTCGCCGTTTTATTTGCGCCAATGGCCCGACATATCCGTCTTCGGCGGGATGGCTGTATATGGCATCCAAGACCCAGGTTATTGTGTTTTTATGTCACCCTAGACCAGATGTGGGCAATCTCCAGTGGGTTGTATTTAGATTTGATTATGTATGGGGACCATAAATATTTTTTGTTCCAGTTCATTGGACACAACCAAGTTGTAAACCACGACACAATGCATTCTGTTCTACAGACTACATGCTGCTAATCCGCAGAAGTCCTTTGAAGCTTCCAAGTTGTATTTATTTAGCTCTAGGTTCAGCGCATGTAGTCCTTTTACATCAGCCTGGTGGACCAGAAAAAATAGATTGATTGGCCAGATTTGAACCACAGGCTGTATTTTGTCCACCACTGCCCTAGACCACGACTGATATTTATTTATAGGATGCTGTACAATGTCTAGAATTCAGTTTTTACTTCCATTTTTATAGCTGAGGATGTGGGTCAACACTCCTACCATTATGTCATGCATCTTGCCGCTTCGTTCTCCAATCATCCGCTACATGTGCACCTTGTCAGAGGCAGACATGAGGGCTGCAGCAGCTCATAATACCATGGAGCTTATGTGGCAGGCTATCAAAGAGCCGATGGACTCACAGATGACTTTTGACAGGGAGGTTATGGCTTTAGTATACAAATGTTTGACTGCATCCACGCTGACCATTCGCCTTGGAGGCATTTGTCAGATCAGTGTAAGTTGTCATTTGTTGAATTGGTGTCATTTGCAAGATCAACTGGGTGTTATATTTTCTTTGATCATTTATAAATTGTTGTTGTCAAATCATATAAGTTTGCATGTTGCCTTTGTTATTCAACTGAGGAGGACAAATTATGCTTTTGTCAGAAATGGCTATTGACTGTCAAGAGCTGCTTGCTGACAGAAAAAGTAAACTGACATAATTTAAAATATAAACATTTTGCAAAACAAACTGAATCGTTTCATCCAAAAGTCCTTTATCAAGAAAAGATACAGGACAAACAGTGAGTGAACAATCAAAATGATAATGTAGCAAATGGATTAAACTGTATGAATGAAAAATTTTAACTAAAAATAGATCAGTATGGATGACCATAAAAACAGCAGTTAACATTTGTTTTTGTAATTTTCAGACAATGATCAACACATACAACGATAATATCAGCAATGAATCAATGGTGGACGTTGAGAGGTTTGTTTACTTTGTACTTGTGATTGGCTGCCGTCTTTTTTATGACAACCTTTTTTTTTTATATTCATGTTCATATGATGGAAATCACACAAAATCTCTATTGTACAGTTGCTATACTTGTTCATATGCAGATGATGGTAGCCACACCAAATTGTATTAATATTAAATAAACTCACAGAGTTCTTGGAACTAGGTGGCAGGACAAAGTCACTAACAATAATGTATTAGAAAGAACAGGCAATAATACCACAGTATTTTCTTTGCTCAGTATATGCTGGAACCCACTCACTAGGAGGATGGAAAATGGCAGAATACAGAAGAATATACTTTATGGAGAATTACATTCTGGAGAAAGATCTCAGGGTCGACCTCTACTTAATACAAAAATGGATGCAAATGCGATATGCATGATACAGACATTAATACAGAATCATGGGAACAGGATGCCATGGATGGAGGTGTATGGAGGGGAAAGATCAGGAATGGTATAAAGACAAATGAGAAAATGATAGCAGTTAGTTCATGGGCTGATGTCTAAGAAGGGACACAATGGCACAACTGGGCTAATAAGTCCTTGTAAATACAGTGAAGACTCCATCATCGCCATGGATCGTAGATTATATTTCTTATAGCACAAAAATAATACTATTTTCTGGAAAGATTCCTTCTACTAACATAAGAATGAAGTTCCTGTACATAATGTGAATGAACTAATCATTTATGATGTTCCTTTCAGTTTTGGAGAAGAAATGGCTAGATGGTTGACAGAACACAAAATAATAGATCTAATATTTGGACCGAACCTGCATATTGAGGTTTGTGTTTTATCATTTAACAATGTCTTGTTCCATAATCATATTCTGTGTTGTATCTACTAACTTCAGATCATGTGATATGGCCGTCCATAATTACATGTATGAGCCCTCATAAATGCTAAAAGTAAGCCTGCGCTCGTTTTATTTACCAACATTTGATTCTATGTGATCTGCTGTTGGGTTTTCTAAATATACTTTCCCTTCTATTTAATTACTATTACAGATCTGTATGATGCACACATTTCAATTTATTTGTGGTGAGCACTCTTTCTTTTGTTCGCCTGAAATGTGTTTATATCTCAAGTTTTGTCTCTTCTATAAATCTGTTTTGTAACTCATATAGATGTCCCGCACGTGTGATGTCTGGACCCGAAAGGGGAGCAAAGAATAGCAACACTTTTTACCTTCCATGTATGTCGTACAAGGCGACTAAGGAGGTTATGGGATGGAGTTTGCTTGTCCCATCCCACATAGGGTCAGTGACCCAAAGCCATGCTGAAGTCGAATGTGTCAGGCCGAAAGGCACTGATATTGCAGTAATGCTGTAAACTATGACACAATGCATTCCGTTCTCCAAACTACATCCTGCTGATCTGCAGGAGTTTGAAAACGAACGCAGAAGATATAGATGTCCGTATAGTTTTTCTGGTACTATGATAGCACTCCAACCCCATTGTGCCAATTAGTGTCTACCTTTGTGATTATTTCCCTTGTCTTTATCAGTTTATGTTTATCATTTATTAATTTAAATATAATTATATTCAGGGTTAGGGTTAAAACATAACTAACCCTAACCCTAAAAAAATGAATATCTGAATTAATTATTGATTATTTATTGATATAATATTTGGATCAATTAACCACAAAATACATAGCTAGACACTAACGGGAAACAAGAACGAAAAGGGGGGGGGGGGGTTTTGACTGCGATCATAGTACCATTTTTCTTTCATTGTTGTTACTCTAGGCCAGTGTGTTTTTCCTCATCATTTCATATACGGGACATTCTTGAAGTATATGCTCTGCTGTCTGAGGTTGCCAGTCCTCGTGTACACATGATTGTGTTGTGTCTGAGGTTGCCAGTCCACAACATATACACATGGTTGTATTGCTGTCTGAGGTTGCCAGTCCACATGTACACATGGTTGTGTTGCCAATCTTGTGTTGTGTTGACCCGAAATGGAAGGAATGAATAGAGACGATGTTATCTGCCAAGTATATTGTAAAAAGATCTAAATAGATTTTTGTGTGGTGTTAGCTGTCCCATTCTATATATGGTCAAAATAACCTAGAAGCCATGCTGAAGCTGGATGTGTCAGGCTGAAAGATGCAGATATCGCAGCTAAGCTATAAACCATGACAAAAAATGCCATTCTTTTGACTACATCATGCTATTCTGCAGAAGTTGAGAAGAGAATTATCATTTCGACTAGTTTCACGCGTACAATCATCCGTTGCTAACTACCCAAGATATGAGGAACTTGCAACTAGTACCAGTATCCAACCACTTGTAAAATAATGATTGCCATTCTTTTGGTTTGCTAATCTTCATGGGTTTTGTCCCAGTGTATAGTAATATCCAATCGTGAAATCTGAATAAAGGAATAGCTCCACGTAACGACAGAGTAACATCAGAAATGATACAAGCTGGTGCCAGTGTTTCTTCTTCATTGTTCATTCTCAAACTCTCGCTGGATCTCTCTTGTAGCAGGACTACTAGATTTCCAGCAGGATATAGTCTGAGAATGAAATGTGTTCTGTCTCCATTTTATTTGTGTCAATGGCCTGACGCATCTATCTTCGGCATAGTGGCCAGTGTTTAAATATGCCATACTTTATGCTGCAATGTATGGAAAAGCGGAATATGGCCAGTAGAGTGGATAAAGTCAGTATACATACTCTTGCCAACTAATGGAGACCTTCAGCTATGTACCAGCTATAGAACAGTAGCACTAATTAGTCAAGCCAGCAAAATGCTACTGCAGATCATAATGAAAATAATACAACAGAAATTCAAGCTGGTTTTCGAGCAGGAAGAGGAACGAGACCACATATTCAACATGAGGATTATAATTGAGAAATGTAGCGAATACAGCTTAGACATATGTGTTTATGAAACAAGGCGTTTTAATACACAAGGCGTTTGATTGTTAACTGATTCCCTCCCAAGAGACAAGAGACTCTTACAAGTCAGAAACCATTATGTCTTGAGACCAAAAAAACTCCTGTGAGTCATACTCTAATGACATTTATTTTGTCCTTTTCGGTATTTATATCAATATTCGATATTTATATCAATATTTGGCATTTATATTCTTCTCTTAATATGTCCTGTTAATTCTTATGTTTATATGATCAAGGAATTCATTTGTTTATAGGTCCAGTTAATTCTTATGTTTATTTGAACAGTGAATTTATCCATACATACTTCTAATGAAAATATTTGATTTTCTTGAATCAGATAATTAAACAAAGCCAGATTATCTTAAATTTTCTTGGTGGAGAGGGAAAAATCACCAATGCAAATCTAGATGTCATCTGGGGCGCTGCACAGGTAATCTGACATGAATTGATATTCTTTTTTGATGGTTCAATATTATTAAATTATACTGTTGTTTATCCCTTTTACCACTATGAGATTTCCCTATTGTCAATCACCCCATCACTAAGACAAGGGGCACAAATTGAGAACACAATGCATTATATTCTCTGGACTATCAACCAGCTGCTAATTTGAAGGAGTTTGAGAAGAAACACAGGAGAGTATCAAGCACTAAAACAAATCAGTGACAAAGCTTGTTAAGAAATCCTCTTTATCTATTATTGTGATAGTTTACTAGTACAAGAAATGGCGGGCATATGGGAAAACATGAGTATAAGGAAGTCAGTCTGCAGCACATTTTGATTTTTTTTTTCTTTGGAAGGTCTAGTAGACTTATATCATGTAACAATGCACCTGAATTTTCAGTTGAAGGTCTAGTAGACTTATATCATATAATAAATGCACCTGAATTTTCAGTTGAAGGATTGGTAGGCTTATAACATATAACAAATGCATTTAAATTTTCAGTTGAAGGTCTAGTAGAGTTATATCATGTAACAATGCACCTGAATTTTCAGTTGAAGGTCTAGTAGAGTTATATCATGTAACAATGCACCTGAATTTTCAGTTGAAGGTCTAGTAGACTTATATCATATAATAAATGCACCTGAATTTTCAGTTGAAGGATTGGTAGGCTTATAACATATAACAAATGCACTTAAATTTTCAGTTGAAGGATTGATAGGCTTATAACATATAACAAATGCACTTAAATTTTCAGTTGATAGACTGGTAGGCTTATAACATATAACAAATGCATTTAAATTTTCAGTTGAAGGATTGATAGGCTTATAACATATAACAAATGCATTTAAATTTTCAGTTGAAGGTCTAGTAGAGTTATATCATGTAACAATGCACCTGAATTTTCAGTTGAAGGTCTAGTAGAGTTATATCATGTAACAATGCACCTGAATTTTCAGTTGAAGTTCTAGTAGGCTTATATCATATAACAAATGCGCCCAAATTTTCAGTTGAAGGATTAGTAGGCTTATATCATAACAAATGCATCTGAATTTTCAGTTGAAGGTCTGATAAAGTTATATCATATAACAAATACACCTGAATTTTCAGTTGAAGCACTGTGGAAAACAGGTGTATGAGGTGCTACTTCCTCTGATCAAATCTGTGGAACCTGAACAGAACCAACATTTAAGACACTTGATTGACAAGCTGGATCCTGCATATTATAATGAATCTGTAAGTACTAGACTTTCTACAATTAATTTTATCAGGTAAACTTGTTGCAATGAGTCTATACTAGTTGGAGTTACTACAATTAGTCTATATTGTATGATGATGATTCAATCCCTTTTGCTGTGAGCAGGAAGCTCTCGACAGCCCATAGCCCTTCTGGTGAATGCACAAGTTCTCCTCAGCTGTGGTGAAGTTGTGTAGAGTGTGTTGTGTATAAGTGGAAGCGTTGGTAGTAGGTCTTGTCAGGTGTCTGTTAGTTTTGGCACCGCAGCAGTACGTGTTCGACAGTCTCTTGTGCATTACAGTGTCTGCAATTTGGTTCATGTAATGGATTTATTCTGTTCAGGTGTGTATTAATGGGGGCGTGACCTGTTCTTAGTTGGAATGTGAGACTGGTTTTCTCTTTTTAGTTGTCTCTGAGGATCCATTGGGTTGGGTTTCTGTTAGTGTTCATATTGTGAGTGTCTAGTTTTTGAGCTGGCCCACTGTCATAGCTATTTTTGTCTGTAGTTGTTTCTTAGAATTTGTTTGCATTTTTTCTTCTTCTTTCGTTCACTTGAAACATGTCTATATCTGTAATTCTGTCTCCTGAATAAAACTCGCTGTCTATAGTAGTTCATACAGTGTCCCATAGAGCTTTGATTCCAGTGTTGTTTCCTCTGGCCAATATGTCTGCCTCAGCGTTTCATGCTCAAAACACTCTTGAAGTATATGTTTGGTACTCTGTGCTGCATGTACACATGGCCATGTTGCCAAATTTGTTTGCATTTTTGTCAGGAGATTATTGGGGAAAACTAGGGGGGGGGAGCAGCTCCTCTCTTAAATAGTTTTATCAGCCGTTTCGTTTCCAGGGACTCCTGCATGGCCAGGTATCCATTGGAGGGTGACTTCTGCACCATATGATGTGAGTAGCTGGTCTATTTGTCTGTTGATATTCCAACCAGGGGTGTTTTTTGTTCTCCCTGGGGGTGTGCAATAAACAAAACCCAAAAATATCACAGAAATAATATTGTGAACTGCCCGTGTTGTCATGGTCCAAAACAGAATCAAAGAATAGCAACACTGTTTACTTTCCATGCATAACATAAGAGGTGGCTAAGGAGGTTTTTAGGGGTGAGGGGCGATGTTGACTTCCCATCTCATATGTGATCTAAATAGAAAGAATCTTGTCAATATATTACATATAGACCTCATCTAAATAGAAAAACCGCAGAGGGCGGATGTGTTGGGCCATTGGCGCGAATAAAACGTCGACACAATGCATTTCCATTCTCTAGACTACATCCTGCTGGAATCTAGTAGGACAATGGTCCTGCTACAAAGGAGATCCAGCAGGCGTTTGAGAATGTACGCTGAAGAAGAAAAAATAGAAAGAATCTTAATATATTACATACCACTGATAGTCAGGAGATGCCAGCCACCCCACAAACATATATGAAACCACCATTTACATGTGTCCTCCCCTCCCCACAAACATATGAAACCACCACTTACATGTGCCCCCCTATCTCCCACAAACATATGAAACCACCGCTTAGATGTGTCCCCCCTCCCCACAAACATATGAAACCACCACTTAGATGTGTCCCCGCCTTCCCACAAACATATGAAACCACCACTTACATGTGCCCCCCTACCTCCCACAAACACATGAAACCACCAATTAAATGATTCCCCCCCCCCCCTGCCTCCCACAAACACATGAAACAGCCACTTACATGTGCCCTACCTTCCCAAAAACACATATAAAACCACCACTTACATGTGCCCCCCTCCCCACAAACACATATGAAACACAGCATAACTTCTCAGAATTCCTGGGGATGAAAACAAACACACAAACAAGATAGTTCACCGATATAAAATCTGCGAGCACAAAGCAACTCCTACATAATCATCTCATTAGCACTGCTGAAGTTAGATGTGTTGTGCCATTGGTGCAAATCAAACGGCATCACATAGCATTTTAGTTCTGGACTACACCCTGTTGGATAGCAAGTAGGATCATTGTTCTGCTATAAAAAATTTTCGGTGGGAGAACAAATGCTTGAGAACATGGGGAAAAAATATGAAATCTCATGAGTGAAGGCTGCACCCATTATCTCAAGAATATGATCAGCTATACACAAACATATATGGTAAACACTGTGTCCTTATGTTACATATTTTCATCAAATGTCTTTGCAGGTTTTGTGTTTGTCTTCCATCCTGACACGCAGTCAATGGCAAACATTTCAAGCAGAAGAGAGCCAGAGACGTAAACTTACTGCCACTGTTGCTGCAGGCACAAGAAGTAAGTAATCTCCTAATCGTACTCTGTGTCATTGACTTGTTTGTTCAAGATATCTTCTTCACCATTTTTGTTCTCAAAATTCTGCAGATTAACAGGATGTAGTCTAGAGAATTGAATACGTTGTGTGCCGCTGAAGACGGATGTGTCGGGCTATTGATGCAAATAAAACGGCGACACAACGCATTTCCATTCTCTGGAATACATTCTGCTGGAAATCTAGTAGGACATGTCCTGCTACAAGAGAATTCAGCAGGAGTTTGAGAATGTACGCTGAAGAAGAATACATTGTGTCATGGTTTACAGCTTAGATACAATAAATGCATCTTTTAAACTGATACATCAGATTTCAGCATGGCTTATGGGTCACGCTGACCATATATGCGATGGGACAGTTAACTCCACCCCCCCCCCCCCCCCCAACCTCCCTAGTCACCTCTTATGTCATACATGGAAGGTAAGCAGTGTTGCTATTCTTTGATTCTGTTTCAGACCATGGCAACACGGGCAGTTCACAATATTATTTCTGTGATATTTTTGGGGTTTGTTTTTTGCATGCCCCCAGGGATTGAGCATAACGCGCTCTTGTACCCTAAGCCAGGCGATGGAGTTTGACTTTCAGCTCCACATGGATGCTCTCCTTAGCACTCTACCTTTCAGGTTTTCCAGAGCCTTCTTTTTCTTCTGCATTTGTTCTGAAACTCCTTACAAGATTCAGTTTAGAGGATGGATTTTATTGTGTCAGGGTTTATAGCTTCACTGATATCTGCACTTTTTGACCTGACATTTTGACTCCGTTGGCCTTCTACCGGAAATGATAGAAACAGCGTATTCACCTCCTTAATCATCACTTACGACATGCATGACTGGTAATAATATTAATATTCTTTACAGTCACAACTTTTAGGTCTGGTAATTCACAGACTAAATTCCCGCTTGGGCTCAATAGGGTGCAAAAATACAAACTAGGAGTTCTATTTCAGAGTTACACCCCGCTAATGTCAAAAGGGTGGATTCCTTCCCAGTATTCTTCATCACATTGGAGAACATGTCAAACCTTATTGTGTTAGCGTGACAGGTTTTTCTATACATTGTCCCATGTGGTGGTGACTGCCAGTCAATCATTTTACGGTTACATAATGTGACTAACAGTCAGTCATTTTACACAGTCATATTATAGAGTGACTGCTGGTCAGTCAGTGCACAGTTACATTATAATTTAAATCTTCATTGACTAAGAACAGCACAATACACTAGAGATGTGAGGGCTGGGGCAGTAAGGAAAAGAACAGAAATATGGGAGGAGTGTTCCAATATCAAAGTACACAACATACTAAAGGTAAAGATACGTCCCATGGCAGCAT
The DNA here is from genome assembly GCA_034231615.1 of Meghimatium bilineatum. NCBI lineage: Eukaryota > Metazoa > Mollusca > Gastropoda > Stylommatophora > Philomycidae > Meghimatium > Meghimatium bilineatum. The sequence goes on from CM067313.1 coordinate 52,089,479, forward strand.
CCTGCCGTCGGGGATGAAGATAACTCTTCATGTACTAAGCTGCAGCAACTATTAGGTGGGGTGGCCAGTTCCTTTCCTTCCTGTCCTTACCTCCCTTAACTCATGCGTTAGGTACTCATTATAGCTGAGTTGACTGAAGGAGTAGTCGTGTCAAGCGAGAAAACACAACCCTGATTTTTTATGTATCCTGACGTGGTTTCAAACCTGGCACACTGTAACCCGGTGATAGCCAGCAAGCAAGCTCACTATCAACTAGATTACCGCACTCCCCACACATACTAACAACCACGAAAACAGATGGTGTTTCGACTAAAAAAATTCTTCAGGAAAAAAAAGAAAGACAAGAAGAAGACTCGTGATATGAAAAAATCATGCTTTTCCTTGTGATCTTATTGTACTTGTCTTATTTTTCTTTTCATCCTTTCTCCTTTATTATCTACTTTCTTCCTCTCTCCTTTATTATTTACTTTCCTCATCTATTCCTATCATACTATGTGTCTTTGTTTTCATATTTTTTACCTAATGAAAAGACTTTTTAGTTGAAATGTTATCTTGTTTTTTTGTGTTGTTTTTGATATTGGTAACACATTTTTGTTCCTTCACTACATTATATAATGGGACTGCTGGTCAATTGAACATTTACTGCAGCCAACTTTTGACATGATGAAGACACTTAATTTGAATTGAACACAATGGCAACTATGTTCAAACATAGAATTCTAAAAATTATAAGTACAATATTATTCTTCCAAACTTTTATTTTACTATTCCTTGAATTATATTTATATCAGGAACGGTGAAGGTAACAGCTGACCACTTGAGTAGCAGCGACAGTGAGTCTGATGATGATGACGGTGCTCCACCACCAACCAAGATTCAACGGGTGATAATTTTTGTGATATTACTACGAATTTGTCTAGACAAATTTTGAGCAGGTCATCTTAAATATAGAAGATTTTAATATAGAAAATGTTGTTTAGTTGTACAGTATCTGTGGATCATGTGATATGTTCTGTGGTAGTTGTACAGTAACTGCGGATCATGTATGTTCTGTGGTAGCTGTACAGTAACTGTGGATCATGTGATATGTTCTGTGGTAGTTGTACAGTATCTGTGGATCATGTGATATGTTCTGTGGTAGTTGTACAGTATCTGTGGATCATGTGATATGTTCTGTGGTAAATGTATACTAAATTTGGATCAATTTATATTCTTTTTCTTTTGCGTTTTATCAAATATATTCTTTCTTAGAAAAAAAAGTCTAAATCAAGAAGGATTATAATAATTTTATAACATAAAATGTTGTGATTAATCCTTCTTGATTATAAATGGATTAAAAGTTGCAGTTTGTTTATTGCCTGATTAATTTGTTAGTTTCTCATGATGTTGCAGAGATTATCAGAAATACATGCTGGTTCTGTATCTGATGAAGTATTAGGAGCCATTGGACCTGATGAGAATCATTGTTGTGCTGGCTGCGTATCCCGTCACACCATTCATCATCTGCCGCAGTCTCACCATCCCCTGCCTCAGCATCATCACCATCACCAGCAACATATCCATCACCATCATCCTCATCACCACCACCATCATCACCACCACGGACGACAACAACATATGAGTCTGCACCATGATGGTATTGAGTCTGACAGTTCAATGGAAGGTACTGTATATGTTTCACCTGACTATAAACACTATGAAAATGCTGTAGTTTCTATTGGAAATGTGTGATTCAGAAACATGCGCAGCTAGAAGACAGAATTGAAGTCATTCAAATTTATAGTAGTAATTATTGTAGTAGTAGTAGTACTGGTCGCCCGTGTGTTGCTGGGGCCCGAAAGGGGAGCAAAGAATAGCAACACTGTTTACCTTCCATGTATGTCGTAAAAGGCAACTAAGGAGGTTATGGGATGGAGTTGGCTGTCCCATCCCATATAGGGCCAGTGACCCAAAGCCATGCTGAAGTCGGATGTGTCAGGCCAAAAGGCGCAGATATCGCAGCAATGCTGTAAACCAGGGGTGAGCAAACTACGACCCGCGGGCTGTATGCGGCCTGCCATTGGATATTTTGCGACCCTCAAACACATTTTTAAATACACGAACATTGTTAAAATATTTGCAAAATCTTTTATCCATATTAGAAAATATGCTGTTATAGTGTAAGTCTGTTAGAAATGTAATTTATTTCAGAAGTTAAATATTTAATTGATTACTTACCGAGAATTTTAAACAAAAACATACATAATATTATATGCAGCCCTCCAATAGCTTTACAATTTTCAATGCGGCCCTCTGCACAAAAAGTTTGCCCACCACTGCTGTAAACCATGACACAACGCATTCCTTTCTCCGGACTACATCCTGCTAATTTGCAGGAGTTTAAGAACGAACGCAGAAGAAGAAGAAGTAGTACTTGTAACGGTAGTGGTGGTGGTAGTAGTAGTAGTCGTAGCATCAGCATTTATCTTCAAACCTGGTTCTATGGTACAATCTTACTTGTATAACAATTTTTGCATTAACATTAGGTTGTTAGATCATCATCATCATTACATGCAGGACATATCCATGTGTGCTTCGATCTCCCTTTGAGTATATTCACAATTACATGTCCATGTGTGCTTCGATCTCCCTTTGAGTATATTCACAATTACATGTCCATGTGTGCTTCGATCTCCCTTTGAGTATATTCACAATTACATGTCCATGTGTGCTTCGATCTCCCTTTGAGTATATTCACAATTACATGTCCATGTGTGCTTCGATCTCCCGTTGAGTAAATTCACAATTACATGACAACATATCCATGTGTGCTTCTATCTCCCTTTGAGTATATTCACAATTACATGACAATGTGTCCATGTGTGCTTCGATCTCCCTTTGAGTATATTCACAATTACATGACAACATGTCCATGTGTGCTTCGATCTCCCGTTGAGTAAATTCACAATTACATGACAACATATCCATGTGTGCTTCTATCTCCCTTTGAGTATATTCACAATTACATGACAACTGGCAGTTCCAGACTCCATTCTCAAACTCCTGCACATTAACAGTATGTATTCCAGAAATGGAATGTACTGTGTCATAGTTAGCAAGATCAAAAGCTGCAATGGTGTTAGAGGGTGATCTCTCAGAGTGGTTTGAGGTACAGAGTGGAGTAAGGTAGGGATGCACACTCTCTCCATACCTGCTCAACATCTACGCAGAAAGTATAAGGAGGAATGTGAGAGAAGACATACACAACGCTGAATACCACCCTTTAATTAAACATTGGTGGATTCGAAATCCTGGAACTACACTACGCAGATAACACAGTGCTTCTTGCAAATGATATATCGGAAGAACTAATCAAGAACACAAAGAAATATAGTGAATCACAAAACTTGTATTTAAACATGCAAAAAACAAAAATTATGTCAACAGATATAACAACACAACAACCAAAAATCAGAATAGACAATACTGAGATAGAATGTGTGGATAAATTTGAATACTTAGGAACAAACATCAACGGTGCCGGAGACTGCATGGCAGAAATAAGGAAGAGATTGGCAATGGCATATTGTAAAATAACACGGTTGAAAAATATATGGAAAAACAACAAAATAGAAACGAAATTGCTAATGTTGCGACCTTGTATTTTTCCAGTTGCAACATACGGCTGTGAAACATGGACCCTAAGTAAAACAGCAGCAAAGAAGATCAACACCTTTGAGCTGAAATGCTACAGAAAGATACTTAGAATATATTGGAGGGAAAAAATCATAAACTCAAGATATTATAGACACATTGAAGATTGCAGAGTGTTGGTTACTAAACACAATAACAACAAGAAAAATATGCCTGTTGGTCATATAAAGAGACACAACTGTTTAGAAAGACAAATAATGGAGGGAAGAGTACCTGGGAAGAAGAGAAAGGGCAGACCAAGAAGATGATGGACCTGACGACATTAAAGATAACATGAATACATCGCTAGAAAATGCAAGCTGCATCGCCCAAGACAGAGAGGGGTTCAGAGAGTTCATTGGGAAGACAACATTCTGGAAGGAGTATGTCACATGACACACATAGTTAGCAAAGCCTTTTGACCTGACACATCTAACTTCAACATGACTTCTGAGTCACTTTTTGAATGTAGTACCTTCACCCCCAAAACCCTTAGTTGCCTCGTGCGACATGCATGGCAGGTAATAGAGTTGCTATTTTTTGCTTCCCAAATAGTTCTCAATCTAAAAATGATTGTTCTGTTCTTCCAAGCTTGTGGATGACATCATCTTTTTTGACTGGATGGGTGAGTTGTGAGTTCCATTTCATGTCCAGCAAGTCGCGGTGCTTAAGACGAAGGTAACCAGCCAAGAGGCTGGTCTTAGCTATCAGAGTGCCGCACACAAACTCAGAAATGAACGGAAGTAGAAGCTATCTTGTTTACCATGAGTTTAAATTGAAGGTCTCCCATAACCTTTATTTAGTGTGTGCAATGTTTTGTATGTTTAAAATTTAGGTCTCCATACGTTTTTATTTAGTGTCAATGTTTTGTATGTTTAAAATGAAGGTCTGTATTGCCTTTAATGTGTGCATTGTTGTGTATGTTTTAAACAAAAGTATGATCTGTCTGTCCCCAGGTCAGTCTGAGCTTAGTTACGAGGAGGATGACGAAGAGGACAACCCTCGACTGAGGGCAGTGGTTCAGAGTGTAATGGCTAGAAATGTTCAGCAGAAACCTGGCAATATTGATGATGGAGGCGAGTCCAGTGAGGACGATGGGGGAGCAGATGTAGTTGTCAACAAGGAAGGCATTCCATTACGAAAATCTGTTCGGGGACGAGTTGGTAGACGATCTGAAGGTTTAGTTCGAGAAGATGTTAGCGGAATTGAAGTGGATGCCTTGATGGGGGCAGCACAAGGTGCTGGGGCTTTACAAGAGGCTGGAACAGATGAAGATGATGATGATGAAGAGGAGGAAGAGGATGAAGATGAGGAGGTGAGTTCAGATAATGATGAAGGTAGTGAGGGTCACCACAGCCAACATCATCATCATCACAATAAAGAACGTGAGAGACAGCTGCAATTAGAGGCAGAGAAAGCCATCCGACAGCAGAGACTGACGAGGCAACTGATGGCTTCTGTTACAGAAGAGCAATCACTAGTTGAGGTACATGAGGTCGAAGAGGATGATGAGGAAGAGGATGATGATGGAGATGAGGAGGAAGAAGAAATTGAGGAAGGAAAGGAAGCTTTATCTATAAAGGTAATTGAAAATTTTTCTCACTCAATAATTTGATTTTGAATTTTGTTTAAGGAATCAATTTATAAAAATGATAATTGTAGCAATTCCTTTCCAGATAAGAATACAAATTTTAAGTACATGGAATTATTATAATTCTTTAATAGCCTTCTATGTTTTGAAATAAAAGTGATACCTATTCTCATTTCATCTGCAAAGCAGAACATTTAATCCTTTAGATGCCATCTACACATTTAGAACATTTAATCCTTTATATGTCATGTACAAGTTTAGAACATTTAACTCTTTATATGTCATGTACAAGTTTAGAACATTTAACTCTTTATATGTCATGTACAAGTTTAGAACATTTAACCCTTTAGATGCCATCTACAAGTTTAGAACATTTAACTCTATATGTCATGTACAAGTTTAGAACATTTAACCCTTTAGATGCCATCTACAAGTTTAGAACATTTAAATCTTTAGATGCCATCTACAAGTTTAGAACATTTAACCCTTTAGATGCCATCTACAAGTTTAGAACATTTAACCCTTTAGATGTCATCTACACATTTAGAATTTAGAACATTTAACCCTTTAGATGCCATCTACAAGTTTAGAACATTTAACCCTTTAGATGCCATCTACAAGTTTAGAACATTTAAATCTTTAGATGCCATCTACAAGTTTAGAACATTTAACCCTTTAGATGTCATCTACACATTTAGAACATTTAACCCTTTAGATGTCATGTACAAGTTTAGAACATTTAACCCTTTAGATGCCATCTACAAGTTTAGAACATTTAACCCTTTAGATGCCATCTACAAGTTTAGAACATTTAACCCTTTAGATGTCATGTACAAGTTTAGAACATTTAACTCTTTAGATGCCATCTACAAATTTAGAATATTTAACCCTTTAGATGTCATGTACACGTTTACTGGTTCCTCTATCTAACCAAAGCAGAACATTTCACCCCTTACATGCTATGCACAAGTTTAGTCATTCCTCTATCTGAATTGCTATTGAAATGCTTTTCATATTCTTTGTTGTTGCTGTTTTGTTTTGTTTTATGCTTGTTAGTTTTATATATGCATACTTACTCTGTGGTTTTACTGTGCAGCACTGGAGATTGGGGGAGACTGACTATACTGTTTTCTATTGCTGAGGTATATCATAAAGACAGTGATTTAGGACACGACAAACCTTTAGCAGTGAATATTTGATTACATGCCCAGAGCCATAGAGAAATTTGTCATAACCAGTCAGCAATTGGTGGCGGGGAATGAACACAGTGAACCCTATCTTGGTTGCAGTGGTTTGGAACGGTGCATGTTTAGAAATCTACCTTCCTGGTGGTGTGATAGTTATTTTCTGGCTCTGACCCAGGGTGGGTGGAAAATCCACAGACTTTCCAGCACTATAATGCCATTATAAACAGACTTTCCAGCACTATAATGCCATTATAAACAGACTTTCCAGCACTATAATGCCATTATAAACAGACTTTCCAGCACTATAATGCCATTATAAACAGACTTTCCAGCACTATAATGCCATTATAAACAGACTTTCCAGCACTATAATGCCATTATAAACAGACTTTCCAGCACTATAATGCCATTATAAACAGACTTTCCAGCACTATAATGCCATTATAAACAGACTTTCCAGCACTATAATGCCATTATAAACAGACTTTCCAGCACTATAATGCCATTATAAACAGACTTTCCAGCACTATAATGCCATTATAAACAGACTTTCCAGCATTATAATGCCATTATAAACAGACTTTCCAGCATTATAATGCCATTATAAACAGACTTTCCAGCACTATAATGCCATTATAAACAGACTTTCCAGCACTATAATGCCATTATAAACAGACTTTCCAGCATTATAATGCCATTATAAACAGACTTTCCAGCACTATAATGCCATTATAAACAGACTTTCCAGCATTATAATGCCATTATAAACAGACTTTCCAGCACTATAATGCCATTATAAACAGACTTTCCAGCACTATAATGCCATTATAAACAGACTTTCCAGCATTATAATGCCATTATAAACAGACTTTCCAGCACTATAATGCCATTATAAACAGACTTTCCAGCACTATAATGCCATTATAAACAGACTTTCCAGCATTATAATGCCATTGACTGCTATTGATGAGTTAATTCATTTTTTTTCTCTATCCTATCATTGCTAAAAAACATTTTCCTTCTTTAATTGCCAAAAATGTAAGTATACATCAAACATCCCATCTATACAGTATATATTTTCTGGTATCAATAAAAAGCCAGTACCGTAGAAGCTCTTACTTTTATAGTGCACACAAAGGGATTCAGCACAATGAGAAATTCATTGAAGAAAGAATTTATCACATCTTGGATCAGTTGCTGAGAACAATATAGTAGCTAAGGGGGTTAACTTTGATCTTCCTTTCAAACCCGTATAGGACAATATTTGATAAAATAACCTTTAATTGTCTACTTTGCTGCATGAGGATATGCATCAAAACATATCATTAAGTTGGATAATAGGTGACATTTGTAGTGAAGTTCTACATGTCTTCTTTGTCAGCATTCATTCTCAAACTCCCGCTGGATCTCTCTTGTAACAGGACAATGGTCATAATAGATTTCCAGCAGGATGTAGTCCAGAGAATGGTAATTCGCTGCTTCATTGTTTTATTTGTGCTAATGGTCTGACAAATCTGACTTCAGCAGGAGTTGCACGTGTCTAAGAAAAGGACATAGATATTGCAGCTAAGCTGTTAACCCATTGCATTCCTTACTTCATGCTATGTCCTCATGAATGCACAAGAGGAACATGATCAAACATTTAATTTGTAGTATCTGAAGTGTTTCTTCTGTATTAGTTAACAGCAGTCATAGTTTTGCTGCGGCTTAACACATGAAAATTTATCTTCACCCCTGACAGCTGGCTGCTGTAGCATATGAAAAGTTATCTTCATCCCAGACAGCTGGTTGCTGTAACACATGAAAATTTATCTTCACCCCTGACAGCTGGTTGCTGTAGCATATGAAAAGCTATCTTCATCCCCGACAGCTGGTTGCTGTAGCACATGAAAATTTATCTTCACCCCTGACAGCTGGTTGCTGTAGCACATGAAAATTTATCTTCACCCCTGACAGCTGGTTGCTGTAGCATATGAAAAGTTATCTTCATCCCAAACGGCTGGCTGCAGCGACTTAGCACATGAAATGTTATCTTCATCCCTGACGGCTGGTTGCTACCTTGAGATCTTCCTTTACCACTACCATTCTTTTCCAAGCACAGGTTGCCACCAAACCCCTCGTAGTTGCTTCCAATAGCATGCTGGGCAGAGAGTGGCAATGTTCTATTTGTTTGCTTTCTTTCATGCTATGTTAACAGTTGTAAATGAGAGATTTTGTCACCACTATTCCAGACAACAGCTCACAGTAAAGGTGATGAGAAACACAACAGCAGCTTGAGTGACGAGGAGTGGCAAGCTATACACAGTCACATTCACGGTCACGCACCAGCAAGAAGTCACGGACATCACCATGTCTTGATGGAGGAAGAGGAGGAAATGGGGAAAGTCTTAATGAGGAACCTAGCATCCAAGGAGCTCAAGCCAGGGTTAGATTTATAATGTCCTAACACTGTCTGCTTATATGTCCTATAACTGTCTGCTTATATGTCCTATAACTGTCTGCTTATATGTCCTATCATTGCCTACTTATATGTCCTATAACTGTCTGCTTATATGTCCTATCATTGCCTACTTATATGTCCTATAACTGTCTTTCTCCAGGTGGGTGATAGTTTATATTATCCACACTTGCCAATAAGTGTAGCTTTGGGAGACTCAGTTTTCATTCCAAGGCCAGATGTGTCACCCTGGTTGTTTAGAGTCCATGTTTGTTTAAGGTTATCTTGACGTTTTCTATCCACCGTTTCCTTGGTCTACCTTTGACCTTATTTCAGGATATTCTTTTGTTATATGCTATTATTGGATTCTTCATTCTCATAAGGTGACCGAACCATTTTACTTGTTGTCTTTCAATATGTTCAATACATGACTGCATACCAACTCTTGTTCTAATTTCTTCATTTCTTATTTGATATAGTTTGGTAACCATTGCAGCTTTTCTTAGACATGTCATTTCACATGTGATGATTTTCCTTTACTAGAGACATGTTTGACATTGGCAGCAATGTTAGTATAAAAAGTGTAGATATTATCTGTTTAAAAAAAAATTTCCATCTTGATCTTTGGGTGAAGAAGTAATGGTGAAAGTTGGTAAGTCACTGTGTTTGCTTTCTGACACCTTGTTTCTATTTCTTGTCTAGTCTTCCATTTTGGGAAAAATGCTGCCTAAATATTTAAATTCTTGTTTCACTTTGATGTTTATTGTTATATTCATTGGTGTTGCAGACTTGCTGATATTCATAACTTCCATTTTTTTTTGTGCATTCATTTTCATGTTGTGAAAATTTTCTTCATTTTCGTAATTTAGACTTTGATTGTCAGCAAATAGTAGCTCGGTTTATATGTTGGTCTAACAACATTGTAAGTTGTGTACATGTTCTATAAATGTTTATTTATGTATCTTATTAGTGGCTGTTTATGTCCTATTAATGTTTGTTTATGTGTTATATCATTGTCTGTTCACATGTTCTACAAGTGCCTGTTCATGTCCTGTCAGTGACTGTTCACATGTCCTGTCAGTGACTGTTCACATGTCCTGTCAGTGCCTGTTGATATGTTATATCAGTGACTGTTCATATGTCCTGTCAGTGCCTGTTCACATGTCCTGTCAGTGACTGTTCACATGTCCTGTCAGTGCCTGTTCACATGTCCTGTCAGTGACTGTTCACATGTCCTGTCAGTGCCTGTTCACATGTCCTGTCAGTGCCTGTTGATATGTTCTATCAGTGCCTGTTCACATGTCCTATCAATTTCTGCTCATGTCCTGTTAGTGTGTTATTATGTCCTAACAATGTCTGTCTGCACACCAATTATTGCCACAAATCACATAAATTGTATGGTTATTAAAGGATAAAATCTGACAGCATGGAGTCACAGTTTTTAAAAGGTAAATTATAAACAATGTCTCTAACTAATCATGAGTGGAGGGCATTTTAATGACATATTTTCATTCAGGCTTGTTCAGCTTCACTCTCATTCTCAGCATTATTTGCTAGTCATGAGTTTTCCCCACATTGTGTGTGCGAGATGTGGGAGGACTTTGCCTGCCATAATCAGTTGATAACTAGACAACAGCACAATTCCATAATGTGGCATTGAAGTCATCAAGAGCTGACACTGTGACTGGTGGATCAAAGACAAAACATGACTATATAATGGCCCAGGATTGTTGTTTTTTTAAAAATGCTTTGTTTGAATGTTATTTTCTTACTCGTGCCTTGTGTACTTTCTAACATAGACACATCCAAACTATCTTGTCTGTTTTAACCAGTTGTTTTACTTTTAAAACAATTATACTTTGTCAAACAATTTATTTTTTATGTTTTTATCAGTTATACTTTGTCAAACAATTTATTTTTTATGTTTTTATCAGTTATACTTTTTCAAACAATCTTATTTTGTTTTGATCAGTTATTTTTTTTCAAACAATCTTATTTTGTGTTTTTATATTCTGCTTCATCTTACTAGGACTTACGGACTAAGCATTCTCAGCCCTGATGATGATGAAGGAAGCTGTCACAGCTCTCGTATCAGCAACAAGTCCGAAAAAAACATGGCTGACTTTGATGGTGAGGAAGGGTTGAGCGAGGAAGAGCTAGCACAGATCAATGCTCATGTCAGATTTAACCAGCCTTCCCCACACATAAGTGCTCTCTATCATCCACATGCAAGAGGTAAGTGCTAGTGCAGATCAGTGCTCTAGTCAGATTTATCCAGCCTTCCCCACACATAAGTGCTCTCAGTCATCCACATGCAAGAGGTAAGTGTGCCAGAGGTTTGAATTGTTGGGAGTACATCTGAATAAAATTGCCTCCCACAGTCTTTTCTAGTGCATAACTTCACATGGACATTGTGTTATCTGGGTCATCTACTGATTGTCCAAGATTCACCTTCCATTTATCCAGTAGTTTAAGTGTAACCATCTACTGATTGTCCAAGATTCACCTTCCATTTATCCAGTAGTTTAAGTGTAACCATCTACTGATTGTCCAAGATTCACCTTCCATTTATCCAGTTGTTTAAGTGTAACCATCTACTGATTGTCCAAGATTCACCTTCCATTTATCCAGTAGTTTAAGTGTAACCATCTACTGATTGTCCAAGATTCACCTTCCATTTATCCAGTAGTTTAAGTGTAACCATCTACTGATTGTCCAAGATTCACCTTCCATTTATCCAGTAGTTTAAGTGTAACCATCTACTGATTGTCCAAGATTCACCTTCCATTTATCCAGTAGTTTAAGTGTAACGATCTACTGATTGTCCAAGATTCACCTTCCATTTATCCAGTTGTTTAAGTGTAACCATCTACTGATTGTCCAAGATTCACCTTCCATTTATCCAGTAGTTTAAGTGTAACGATCTACTGATTGTCCAAGATTCACCTTCCATTTATCCAGTAGTTTAAGTGTAACCATCTACTGATTGTCCAAGGTTCACCTTCCATTTATCCAGTAGTTTAAGTGTAACTTAGAACTTCACATCATATATTCAAATTTATATATTGTCAGTCAAGACTATCAGTATCACCAGAAATGAAAGCCTTCTGCATAACATCAGACAAGAGCTCAGACATATTAAAAAATCATCAGCTATTGCCCTTTAATGTATACCCTCACTGTGGAATCATGGGAAATGAGAAAGTTGATGCTCTGTCAAGAACATAGAGAAATGGAACAACACAGACACCCAGTGTTCTAGAAAGAAGCAATAAACAATAATCCAGAACACATACACAGCAAAGTGGAAGAAAAAAATTGAAGTGGAAGAAACAAATGGAAGTGGAAGACAAACATGATGCAATACATCACCTCCAAAGACATCAACAGACCACAATATTTCGCCTTAGAACAGTCTTATGAGACTTTGGGCCACATTTACTGACTATTTCATACCCAGAGGAATATCCATGTGGATCTTGAATTCATACCCATAAACACATACTTGAGGACTGCCCAACATACAAAGACGGCGGTCTGGCCAGAGGATACAGGTTTTATTTTAAAAAACTATGGGGCACCTGCTCTGACCTGAAGAAGACAACGGACTTCGTCTTGGTGACGACAATCTAACACGATCACAGATGCTGAATGCAGGAGATATCAGTGAGTTTTATAACAGCGCTTGAACCACATTTAAATTGTCATTGTCTTCAGTTCAAGTTTTTGTGTAGCCATTAACCAAACCTATTGTTTGTAGGTCATGGTGTGCGCAGGCCAAAACAGAAACCTAAAAGTCCAGCATCAGATTTCTGTTTGGATGATGTCTGCAAGCCAGGACATACTTTATTATGGGACTTGGTTCAAGACAATATGGTGGTAAGTTTCAGTAGTACTTGAATAAAACAAAACAATCAGTTTTACAATGAATAAACAGACTATAGGGTACAGGAATCAACAAAATACAGTGATAGTCTGTGCTGCCATTGTAAAACTGATTTACCTTGTGTTTTATGTAAGTACTCTTGTTATGCAGTTCTACATCACTCACTTATTACGGTAAGTTCCGCAACTCTTGATGATTGTGCATCGTTGTAACTATTTTGGAGTTGCATTCCCTTTTTACAATTGAACTTTAGAACACATTTACATCTTGAAATACTAAAAGATAACAGATGGCACTTCAGTAAAACTATGCTTCGTTCAATAGGCTTTCATTAAGAATGTCTGTCTATATAATCATGTAGTGATGTATTAGTAGATAGTGATGGATTTTACTTTTTATGTGGGTTTTTTTTTCATGATAAAGGCTGTTTGATCAAAACATCAATTTCTTTTAGTTTTCCTAAAAGTTTTCCTTTTAGTGATTTGCAAAACTTCTGTACCCCTTGTTTTCACGCTTACTCTGAAATGAAAATTAAAGCTTGTTTTATAGCAATTTTTATTTTTCTTATGATATTTACGAATGATTAAATTACTTTTAATTACAGGGTCTCCTTCCTGAGGGTATTGCCAGCGAGGCTGAGAAAGCTTTAACCAACCTTCTGTGTTGTCCAAATGATCGTCAGATTAGGACTAAATTTATTGAAGCAATCATTGACAATCTGGCTCAAAACAAGTAAGTTCTTGACTCATTCGCCCACCTGTTGAGCATATGGACTGTATCATACACCTTTAGCTTGGTATCAAAGTAAAGTATTTGGTGATTGATATAATTTGAACAGTAATACCAGTTATTCTCTGTTGATGGAATGTAACCCAGTCAATCACATGAAAACTGCAGATATTTATGAATATATTTCTCCATGTTGTTGATAAGTTGTGCAAGACAACTACCAGTACCTGGTGGAGGTAGAGATAAAAAGTGGAAACAACCGGTACCTGGTGGAGGTAGAGATCAAAAGTAGAAAATGGAGGTTGATATGATGCACCCTCAGAAAGAATCCTGACAACATAACCAAACAGACTCTGGACTGGAACTCACTGTTAAAGAGGAAAGTTGGAAGATTGTAGAACACCTGGTGAATTGATGGAGGAAAAGACCAGATAAATTGGGTCTTTGTGGGCACATAAAGAGGACAGTGTGGAACAGACTCATCGGAGAGTGACAGTTACAGCTCTGTTCCACAAGGAACTAAGAAGGCAATGGAGAGATTCAATGTTGGGCTGTGATGTGTAACAGTCATACATTACTTTGATGTCAGAGAGATCCAAGATGTTAACTAAAGATAAGGAGAACAGGAATTGCTGGAAAACAAATTGATAGTTAGCCTTTACAAAACTCAGTACAAATTACATAACAATTCCCCCTTCTACACGCCAGATTGGTTTTTTTTTTTACTTTTGTGTAATGGAGATGAAAAAATACAATACCGAAAATATTTTTAGAAATGACTGACCTACATGCTCTTGTCCAAACGATATATTCCGTGAAGAAATTTCTAAACCTATTCTCTATTACATAACCACAGAAAAGAAAATAAATACTTAAATGTCACTAGCCTTCTAGATTCAATCTTGAATAGTAAATATCAGACTTTAACTCAAATGGCTTTACGGCTGGGTCGACTGAAGGAGGTGAGAAATCACGACCTAGATTTGTTTCTGTCGGGACGTAGTTTCGAACCTGAAACGCTATAACCGACGATAGTAAACAAGCTCACTATGAACCAGGCTGCCACTTTCCTCTAGTTATAGTTGATGGCAAAGCAATGTTAACAGTAAAGGGTGGCTGTGAAATTATGATGCCTTCTCCACACAAGACACACTCTTTAAGAGAATGTTCATGAGTCCACCTTCGTTATATAATGGATGTGGTGACCATTTAAAAATATGAACACCTTAGTTACCTTATGTTACCTTAGATGAGATAATGTATCTGGTAACTGTAATGTTACATTAGATGAGATAATGTATCTGGTAACTGTAATGTTACATTAGATGAGATAATGTATCTGGTAACTGTAATGTTACATTAGATGAGATAATGTATCTGGTAACTGTAATGTTACCTTAGATGAGATAATGTATCTGGTAACTGTAATGTTACATTAGATGAGATAATGTATCTGGTAACTGTAATGTTACCTTAGATGAGATAATGTATCTGGTAACTGTAATGTTACATTAGATGAGATAATGTATCTGGTAACTGTAATGTTACCTTAGATGAGATAATGTATCTGGTAACTGTAATGTTACATTAGATGAGATAATGTATCTGGTAACTGTAATGTTACATTAGATGAGATAATGTATCTGGTAACTGTAATGTTACCTTAGATGAGATAATGTATCTGGTAACTGTAATGTTACATTAGATGAGATAATGTATCTGGTAACTGTAATGTTACCTTAGATGAGATCATGTATCTGGTAACTGTAATGTTACATTAGATGAGATAATGTATCTGGTAACTGTAATGTTACATTAGATGAGATAATGTATCTGGTAACTGTAATGTTACCTTAGATGAGATAATGTATCTGGTAACTGTAATGTTACATTAGATGAGATAATGTATCTGGTAACTGTAATGTTACCTTAGATGAGATAATGTATCTGGTAACTGTAATGTTACATTAGATGAGATAATGTATCTGGTAACTGTAATGTTACATTAGATGAGATAATGTATCTGGTAACTGTAATGTTACATTAGATGAGATAATGTATCTGGTAACTGTAATGTTACCTTAGATGAGATAATGTATCTGGTAACTGTAATGTTACCTTAGATGAGATAATGTATCTGGTAACTGTAATGTTACATTAGATGAGATAATGTATCTGGTAACTGTAATGTTACATTAGATGAGATAATGTATCTGGTAACTGTAATGTTACCTTAGATGAGATAATGTATCTGGTAACTGTAAATTGTAATTATATGTACATAATGTGAATACTCCTCACCTGCAGATCTGTTGTGGTGTCGCTGCGGCTGCTAACAAAACTCTTCAGCTCATTCAACAGCATGCGTCCAATGGGAGGATCTCACAAAGTAGTCATGTAAGTAGTTTTATTGGCTGTTTTGATGCCTGTGTAGCTACTGGGCCTGGAGTTATAGTTCAGGGTGCAAAAAAATAGAGTCCTTGTCTTCTTACCAGGCATGTATAAAAGAAGGTGATTAAGGAAAGTTAGGTGATAGACTGCCAACCTGTCACATCTGAAATAATCATCATTGTCACTGCATGTGAGTAGGGGGATAGACTGACAACCTGTCACCTGTGAAATAATCATCATTGTCACTGCATGTAAGGGGATAGACTGTCAACCTGTCACATCTGAAAAAATAATCATTGTCACTGCATGTGAGTAAGGGGATAGACTGTCAACCTGTCACATCTGAAAAAAATCATCATTGTCACTGTATGTAAGGGGATAGACTGTCAACATGTGAAACAATTGTTATTGTCACTGCATGTCTAGTCTTGATTTCTTACTTTTTTTTCTTCTATCAAATGATTCTCATTGATGATGAAGAGATACAAGCCAGCGGACATGGCATTTTTGTTCTTTTGTGGCAGGGAATGCTAGATGTGCCATCTCTGTGTGGCAGGGAATGCTAGATGTGCCATCTCTGTGTGGCAGGGAATGCTAGATGTGCCATCACTGTGTGGCAGGGAATGCTAGATATGCCATCACTGTGTGGCAGGGAATGCTAGATATGCCATCACTGTGTGGCAGGGAATGCTAGATTTGCCATCACTGTGGATGAGTCAACAGATATGACAAAAGAACGATCAACCAGCTAGTCCAGAAAAGTTTACTGCATTCCGGATAGAATGTGGTGATCCTGGAATACTGCTGCACTAGAATGCTTTCCTTAGTGGACTAAGCATGAATATATAAACCCCTCTAACACAAACATGCCTTGGAGACAAACTTATACAAATCCAGGCATTACTCAGTTACTCAACTGAAGAGGATCTGTACTTTTGTCAGATGGGTTGTGTGCTGTCATGAGTTACCTGCTCACAGCTAAAGGAGTTATTTCATCACATCAAATTTATCTAATGTCTGTGATTGAAAGAAGAGTTCCTGCTAAAGATGGATGTGTTGGTGAATAAAATGGCGACAACGCATTTCCATTCTCTGGATGACATTCTGCTTGAAATCTAGTAGGATCATGGTCCTGCTCCAAGAGAGATCCAGCTGGAGTTTGAGAATGAACACTGAAGAAGGAGACAGACTAGTTCCTCACCATGAGAGGTACATCTGTTATTTTCACTTCACTGCAGCTAAAAAATGCCAGAATTGCTGAAGCTAACAAATGCCGGGATTGCTGAAGCAATCACTGAAGCTAACAAATGCCAGGATTGCTGAAGCAATCACTGAAGCTAACAAATGCCAGGATTGCTGAAGCAATCACTGAAGTTAATAAATGCCAGGATTGCTGAAGCAATCACTGAAGCTAACAAATGCCAGGATTGCTGAAGCTAACAAATGCCAGGATTGCTGAAGCAATCACTGAAGTTAATAAATGCCAGGATTGCTGAAGCAATCACTGAAGCTAACAAATGCCAGGATTGCTGAAGCTAACAAATGCCAGGATTGCTGAAGCAATCACTGAAGTTAATAAATGCCAGGAATGCTATAGACATTCTGAATATAATACACAACCCATCTGAAGCAATCTCCAAAACCAATCTCAAGTCTTATGTTGTTGTTTCTGGCATTCTTAACTATCTATGACAATGTTTTCTATATATCATTTCAGATGGGCAGAACGAACGTTAGATATGATGACACATTTCTTCAACAATTTGGTTCATTTTACAGAGCAGGCAAGAGATAGAGCAACATGGAGTTCTCAGTAAGACACTTATCACATTCACTCTAGAGTTGTCAGTGAGACACTTAACACATTCACTCTAGAGTTGTCAGTGAGACACTTACACATTCACTCTAGAGTTGTCAGTAAGACACTTACACATTTACTCTAGAGTTGTCAGTGAGACACATAACACATTCACGCTAGAGTTGTCAGTGAGACACTTAACACATTCACTCTAGCTGTCAGTAAGACACTTAATGCATTCACTCTAGAGTTGTCAGTGAGACACTTAATGCATTCACTCTAGAGTTGTCAGTGAGACACTTAACACATTCAGTCTATTTGGTTCAATCAAGTGCAATAGCAAGTAGTGTAAGGCAATCATGTATATCCACAACTCTTATTCAATCAAGTGAAATAGCAAGTAGTGTAAGGCAATCATGTTTATCCACAACACTTGTCTGTTATTTTGTTAATAAGTTTATTTGGTGACATTCTCCCATGATATGATGACACCAGCAACTTTTCTCATCTTCCTATAACTCTTCTCCACTTTTATCTTGGCTGTGTTTTCTTCTTCTTTCGTTCCCTGTAACATGTTTATATCTGTCTCTTATAGTTTTGTCTCTGCTATACACTTGACTGTGTTCTGTAACTCGTACAGAGGTCCGTAGAGTTTTTCTTTCATTGTTGTTTCTCTGGGCCAGTGTATTTGCCTCAGAATTTCATATTCTGGGTATTCCTAAAGAATTTGCTTCGCTGTCTAAGGGTGCCTGTACACATCGCCGGGTTGCCAATCTTGATTTGTGTATACAGGTGGCTGCTGTATGAGTTGTGTCCTGTTCTGAGGTGTAGAGTGACAATTAATTCTGGTTTGTTCATAATTTGGTAGTCATCTTGTGTTGGATTTGCTGTCTAATTGCTTTGATCATTTGCTTCTTTTGATGGTACACTATTGACACATCTGGTTTAGAGTTTACTAAATGTTCAAGCTTTGCTCTTTTCATCAATTATAAATCTTGACTGTCTAACTCAATTTTTTCTGAATATTTTGTCTCTGTACACTAGCATCTCTGAGTGTCTCTACATTATGATCTCCATATTTATCTCTGCCATGCCAATAGTGCTGTTTTTACTCATGGGTTTTTTGTGTGTGTGAATATAGTCTTGATAAAGGCCATTTTGGTTGAAATGTCCAATTGTGTGTGTTATTATGTGTGTTTCCAGTGATTAGCTAAACTTCATTACCCTGTTCCAAGCTTGCCTGTTGGATTTCAGTTTTGCTGTAGTGAGTGCATATTATGGAACTCTACATTAGTTTCCTTGGCTTTCCTTTGTATTTTCATCATTCATCTTAAAAACCAGATCTGATTCACTTCCACGTCACTATGAGCTTTGTTGTTTTATAAATTTGGTTAGATATTACAGATTGAAAGAAAAGGACAATTTAATAGTTAACATGAATTAGATAAATTCACTGTTCTTAACCTCTTAGCTTCGGAGGTACCCTTAAGGATACGATGAGGGGTTGCCACTATTTTGCTGAGATCTTCTTAGTTTTCCAGGGAAACAATTCATCAGGATGTTTATTATAAGCATGCAGATGGATTTTTTTCCTGGGAAGTTAAGAAGAGGATAATTTCCGCAAAATGGCAATGGTTTTTCATAATATCCTTAAGAATACCTTCGCAGCTGAGGGGTTAAACTGTGGTACACTTAACCTTTGGGTCTGCAAAAACCTTAAGAAATATTATGAACCTCTTTTTTGGTAGCATATTCTATCCAGGATGTAGCCATCAATCTAAATCCAGCATTTTTTGGCTGTAGAGATTTTATAGGCAATATGAAAACTTGCAATTGTTTGCCATTGTTTTCACCACGATCTGTATGCACAATTGCCTCCGGTGGGATTTGAACAAGGTACCTTTGCTGTCACAAACAAGTTCTGTACACTTTCGTCACAGATCCTGAGATGAGCTTCTAAATGTACAATAAAATGTTAAATGGACAGAAATTTTGGGATCTGCAGCAGAAAAAAAATATTTTAAGTTGGTTCACCACGACAGAAAAATGTTT
This sequence comes from Meghimatium bilineatum, assembly GCA_034231615.1. Taxonomy (NCBI): domain Eukaryota; kingdom Metazoa; phylum Mollusca; class Gastropoda; order Stylommatophora; family Philomycidae; genus Meghimatium; species Meghimatium bilineatum. The sequence goes on from CM067313.1 coordinate 52,109,222, forward strand.
ATGAATTGTGAATTATATCATTAAATTTTGTAACTTTAGTTTTCTAATTTGTCAATTTGTTTGTGCACAGCCATGGATTCAAGGAAGAGGTCTCAGCCAGGCTTGTGTTTTTGTCCTGTGTGTTTTCATGCCAGTATTCACCAGAAACTTTTAGTAAGTTATATATATATATCTATGTATGTATACTTTTCTTCCTGCTACACATTTGTAATGTATGCATGGTGTGTATTTCAATTTTTGTTTATGAGTGCATGTTAATTATGTCATATCTTTTTCCTGATTATTTTATGGCCTTATTTATCTTAACAGTTGGTCTGAAGTAAGCTTGCTTCAGACTTGAGAGTTGAGGTGGTAGGAACAGGGCAGGACTTCTCATTCCTAAATCTATCCATGAGTGATTTGCTCTGCCACAGAAGACGCTGGGTTGTTGTTTCTTATGCCTCCGTCTTTATTCTTCCATTCTGCTCATTGTTGAATTCTCAAATGTCCTAGCACCATTATGCAGGCTAGTTCTCCATGTCTGGCGGTCAGCTATTAGGTTTTCCAAGTTTTTGAGCATGTGATGTATGCTTGCTTGCCTGGCTGATGTGTATGGAGAAAGTGCCTGTCCCATTTTGCACTAACCCCTCTCAGTTCTGGCGGTGAACTCCAAGAAAAAGGCAAAGCCAGTACATTTGGAGTAGGTCACAGCTGCAGGAGATGCCAGAGGATGGTTCAATTTAGCCAGATTTTCTGTAGGGGTTTACTCCCTTAGCCCTATGCACTCATGTGCTGACCTACTTAGCAGATGGGTACAGATGAACATTGCAGTTCACAGTTACCAGAAATATAGGGTCACAGAACACACAAACCAGATTATTTGAACCTTACAGTTGGTCGACTTTTGATTGATTTGCACTTTTCACACAAAATGCAGAGAAGGTAAATTGTGTGGGTTTTATGTCTTTTCTACCTAAATACACAAAAGTGACTCATGGAAAAATTGGATCAGCGTGACATAGGGCAGATTTTGCTGTCTTATCGTACATATACTGAAATCATGTTTATGTGTACATGTGATGTTTGTGAATATGTAGGTCTGTTGTTATTTGTATGTTAATTGTTTGTATGTCAATTGCCAGGACATGCAGGAGTCCGGGTGGTGGGAGAGCAGAAGGGTTGGCTGCACACTCTGCTACTATGGCTGTTGGTTGAACGATGTATCGGGCAGACATTTTAAACACTCTGCGGGAGGGCGTAAGAACGGATGACTGGGTGACGATGGTTCTTGTTCCATGGCTGGAGTGGGGGAATTGTGGTTTGAGATGTGATGTCGCTGGAAAGTAGCGGTTTTGTGGGCAAGAGGGGTGATGGTTGGTTGGCGACGTACTGGAACCGTCTGTCAACATGTAATGGCGGCTACACTTAAGGAGAGATCTGAGCACCTTTGGACTTGTCTGGAGTGAAGTGACGATGATCCAACGACTAACCAATGTGAATTGTTTGTTTGATACAAACACGAATTTTGTACGTGACGGCTAGAACTAAAAATCTTAAATAAATTATATGATTAATTTTTGTGAATGATTATTTTGTTTTTATTAAAGTTTCTCTGTGAAAATACAGACATTTGCTTTTTAGCTCCCCTTGTCTGCAGTAATGTTGTAATTTCTGCAATATTTCTCTCTCTCTTAAGGATTAAGTCAGGAGCAGACAGACAAGTTGTGGGAATGTCTGGCTACTAACACTGAGAGCTGCGAGGACTGTCTGAGTTGGTTTTATGATCAGGCCAGGGGGAAAGAAAACCATGCGCTAGATCTGGACACAATGAAGCACATTTTTATCAATAAGGTAAACAAATGATGGTTGTGATTGTCTATATGCAGTCCATGTGTTGATTTCCTATGTGGCTTTACAGCTGTGATTCTTAAACATATATTTATATGTCTTTTCTGACTAACTTTTGTGTCTATCATTCATTATTTGTGTAATGAAAACGTGCAATGAAGCGCTATCAGAGGTAATGCATTTCAATGACGATGATCATTGTCGTGTGCCCATGACATTAAGTTCACAGCAATAAGATCTTGCACCACATATGATAGAGCTAATTGCATCTATGAAAATTGCTATATATTGCAGTTTGGTACCCTTAAGCCATCTGGTCTCACTACAGATCATTCATTTATTTAGAATTTGGCGAGGTAGGAGGGGTGGTGTTGTTGTAGTATTACTGTTCCTGTTGTTTTCAGGCATTGTCTCATTTCGTTCTCATTCCCCATATTTAGAAATGCACATAATATGTAACACCCACTTGTGTAATATGTAATACCCACTTATGTAATATGTAATACTCTCTTGTGTAATATGTAAAATAATTGTAGAATTTGACAATCGCTAAGCATGTTTTTAATTGTGATACAAATGTCATAATTTGTCACATCTTGTACAGATGCCCAGACTGGAAGCAGAAACAATGCCTATGATTGGACTCAACTTGTTTCAACAGCTCTCTAACATCACCTGTATGTCTATCCATGGGAAACCTGCCCTCACTAAGGAACAGGTAACTGTTTAGATCATGTATAATATCCCTGATACTTGTCACTACCTTAACTCTAATCACTGAGTTCATTCTCTTGGAAATGTGGCAAGGTAGATTTCACAGGAACAAAGCAATCATTATCAAGTGTTGTCTTCAAGTGTTGTATTGAATGTTGGCTGCAATATCCACATCTCTAAGACATCAATTCTGTCTAGTTGTTTGTTCATTCCATATTTTTGATCCATACGTTAATGTCAAATTTTATAATTCTCATTTTTAGATTTATGATTTGTTTAGATGTTAATATTTACCTCATGTCACGTAAAGCTAAATACCTTTAGTCAGTCTTATTCTTATTTTAACTTCTGTTTGATATCTACCATCATTTGTGTGGTTATGTGTCCAAGATATGTTCTATAAATAATCTACTATCATTTGTGTGGTTATGTGTCCAAGATATGTTCTATAAATAATCTACCATCATTTGTGTGGTTATGTGTCCAAGATATGTTCTATAAATAATCTACCATCATTTGTGTGGTTATGTGTCCAAGATATGTTCTATAAATAATTTACCATCATTTGTGTGGTTATGTGTCCAATATATGATCTATAAATATTCTACTTGTTCAAAGCACAATAATTACTAATTCTTGGTGGATGTTTGTGGCCAGGTTGATAACAACCCAGTCAGCAGCAAACGTCGAGCAACTTCAGTGCATGTTACTACCAGACAGCAGCAAACGTCGAGCAACTTCCGTGCACGTCACTCAGATTGGTGACCAGTGTGCAGGGTGAGCATACTTATAAATAGGATGAGACAAATGGCTTGCCTTCTAGTGATATGCTACGGACGTCAATTACTCTGTGTAATTGGTAAAACACTGAATGCATTAGTTGCTACCACCGAAGTCGGATGTGTTCGAACCTACTGTGAATAAAATGAAGCTGGGAGAAAACCTCCCTATTGTACTAAAGGTTACAGAAAGTCTTATTGCTTGTAATTTCTGGGAGGTAGCAACAATTTTAGCATGTCACATTATTGAATTTCAATGTTATGTTTCATATACAGGCAAGTGGTATGGATCAACTCTGGGAAATAGCCCTGAAGGCGAACAACAAGGCAGTCTCAACGGAAGCTATTCACATCCTGAACAACTACTACATAAATTATGGTGGTGGATGTTTGGATAAAGAGGAGGAGTTTGTGCAGCGATGCATGAACAGGCTCATGAAGACTATGCACACGTTAACAGAGGTAAATTTATGTGTTTGAAAAGTTTTAAATATGTTTGCTAGATTAATTGTGTTTGAAAATTGTATAAGAAAGACAAATGTGTTTGGTAGGTAAACTCCTGTGTGAAAAGTTAAAATATAGACAAATGTGTTTGCTAGGTAAATTTCTGTGTGAAAAGTTAAAATAGATTCAAATGTGTTTGGTAGGTAAACTCCTGTGTGAAAAGTTAAAATAGAGACAAATGTGTTTGGTAGGTAAATTTCTGTGTGAAAAGTTAAAATATAGACAAATGTGTTTGGTAGGTAAACTCCTGCATTGTAAAAGTTTTAAATTGAGACAAATTTGTTGGCTAGGTAAACTTCTGTGTAAAAAGTTTTAAATTCGGACAAATTTGATTGCTAGGTAAATTCCTGTGTTTGAAAAGTTTTAATTTAGGACAAATTTGCTTCTAGGTAAACGTTTTTGAAAAGGTTTAAATTAGGACAAATTTGTTTGCTTGACATATTATGTTTGAAAAGTGTTTTTGAATTTGATGGTTAATCTTTATTTTATTGATGCCAGGACCCAGCTGGTAAGCTTCCCATCATCCAACGTGGATTGTTCCTGTGCAAACACCACCTGGATGCCTTTCGCCAGCGCTATGCATACCATCTGCACATGTGGCAGTTGGAGAACTATGGCATCTCTAGTCACTTGCCTGCCAGCAGACCTCAGATGATCAACATCTATTTACAGAACACTGATATGTCAGATAAGGTTAGATATGTCAGATAAGGTTAGATATGTCAGATATGGTTAGATGTCAGATAAGGTTAGATATGTCAGATAAGGTTAGATATGGATTTAAAACATATCTTTTTTTGTTCTCAAACTCCCCTCGGATCTCTTTTGTTGCGGGATGAACCTACTAGATTTCCAGCATTACTTAGAGAACTGAGATGTATTGTCTTATCATTTTAATTGTGCCAGTGGCCTAACACATCTAACTTCGGCGTTGGTAACTAATGTGTTCAGTGTTTTTACCACTTTCACTGAACGGTGGACATCTTTAATCATATCGCTTGAAGTAGGTCAGCCGTACGAGAGAACTAGTTCTCATACTTACATGCTGGTCACCATTTTCAAAGCTAACCACGGTCAAGCATGATTGATATTTTTGCTGCTGTCTGTTTCGCTATTGACTAGGCCATAGGCGCCAACAGACATTGGTAATATAAAGCTAATTGTAGATAATATAACTATTGATAGTTAAGAGAATTTCTACTGGAAGAATATTGATAGTTTGTGAAAATTTTAGGAGAAAGAATATTGATAGTTAAAGAAAGTTTTGCAAAGAAAGAATGTTGACAGTTATAAGAAAACCCACAGATATTATTGACATACACACAGACAGAATATTGAATGTCATAAAAATTCTATGAACTTTTAGCAAACTGCATTAAAATTGAGTAATTGCTGTCTTCCACTGTCTTCTTTTTTTGCCCTTGGGGGGTATTTGGAAAATGTAATAGCTTATTTGTTTGTAAAGATGTGTAAAGAATAAAGGAATAGTTACTGAATGTAATGATGTAAGTTTTGTTGGTGTATGTGTGTCTGAGAAAATTGTGAAGATAAAAAAATTGAAAATTAATAAAAACCCTGGTAAAAATGTGTGACTCACTTGTTCGTGTCCGATATATTCAAGCAAGGATAAAATGCCTAGGCCTATAATATATCTGATGTTATTTCATAACCACACTAAAGTAGTATAATTATAATATTGTCTGTGAAAACACACAAAACATGTCGATTGAACTAACATTATCATCTGGGTCTAGAATTCAGGTGGAAACTTTGTTACATTCAATCCGGGATGAAATGCCTCTAACTAGGCCTAGATTACTCCGACGTTATTTTATAACCAAACTAACCTGTTCATATAATATCGTCTTTGAAAACAAACAAATCAAGTCAATCGAACTAGCATTATTGGCTACACAATAGAAATCAAAATTTATTTAAAAAAATGGTTGTTAGTGGAAATGAAAGCTAATTATGCCTACTTTCATTTTCTCTGTTAACCGGATGAATAACATTTTGTTTACAGTCACGATATGTAGTCCCATTGTGTAGCAACGGGCGGTTGTAGGAGCGGATAGCTATGGAAAGTGTGTTTTCTCTTTCGACTATAGTCGCTCACAGCATGGTGAAGATTAAAAAAATAAGTTTAGAAAATTATTAAATTTCTAACAAGAGTAAATGTTTTGAATACAAGTTTTTATTTTAAGGAGCAGTATTTCACTGTGTTTGTTTCATTTGATGGAAAATGTAACGAGTTTTGTAGGCATAACATTTATTCATACATATTTTAGGCCCAGATTGAAATGCATCCAACAAACCTTGTTTCTGAGCTTCGTGCTGAAGTCACTCATTGGTGGGAAGACCTTCAGAAGCAACAACCTAAACAGTCAACCTCATCTTCTAGTCCAGGAATAATGTCTCCACTACTAGGGCAAATTTTAGGAGAATGTCCACTCCGAATGATAAGTTCTGGCCAGGAACTCTTTGTAGATATGGATGAAAGAACCTTAGGGGATCTTCATATGAGTGATGGACAGGTATGTATATTGTCTGCTGGTTCACAATTCAGGTCATTAGTCATTGCAGTTTATGAAGCTTTCATTGTCTCTATTCCCATTTATGTTAGGATGTTGCTTGTAAGTGCAACACAATCCATCTTCACTTTTCATTGTCTCTATTCCCATTTATGTTATGATGTTGCGTGTGCATGCAGCACTATCTCACTTTCATTCTCCAATCCTCATTCATATTTGTTGTTTGGTTGTCTTTCCATAATAATGCTTCTTTTTAAAAATTGTTCTGAAAGAGCGTTTGTTACGTTGTGTAACAGTTCTTAGTGAGGCTGTTTCTTAGTGAGGCTGTTACCAGAAATGTTGTTGATCATCACAAGTAATGATGACCATTTGTTACATCCACTTAATGAAATTCAGTTCGAGTTATGTCCTTGACTATGAGTTCATATATGGCTAATCAGATGAACACAGGAGAAAAGCTTCACTATAGAAATATGACATATGCTAGGGTTTTGATGTTGTATGGTGGTTAGTTTAGTGGGCTAGTCTAGAGACCTTCAGATCACATATGACCACTTGGGGATAGATAATAAATAACAAAGTTGTCTGTGGTCATATGATAGGTCAGTTCAAATATTTGTGCAATTATATACAAACTTTTTCTTTTCTTTGTGTAGCATGTGTTTGTCTCAATTGGAGCAAATCGACAACAAAGGAAAAGTGATGGCTCAATCCCATCCTCTGGCTTGCCTAGCCCTGAAAGAAGGAAGCTGCCAATGAATCTTCTGATTGCAGAGCCTCACTTTGACAACTTATTCAAACTTCTAGAGCAGCTGAGTGATCTTAGCTTACAGTTAGATAATGTGGTAAGTGTTATTAGCTGGGAAACAGATAGATAATGTGGTAAGTGTTATTAGCTGGGAAACAGTTAGATAATGTGGTAAGTGTTATTAGCTGGGAAACAGATAGATAATGTGGTAAGTGTTATTAGCTGGGAAACAGTTAGAATATGTGGTGTTATTAGCTGGGAAACAGTTAGATAATGGGGTAAGTGTTATTAGCTGGGAAACAGATAATGTGGTAAGTGTTATTAGCTGGGAAACAGTTAGATAATGTGGTAAGTGTTATTATAGTCCGTTCAGAATCGTTTGCCGAGATGTTATGATTTATAATTCAAAAAGTTCTTGATGATTTCACATGAATTTTGGCATACGTTGTTAAAATGTCCATGTCGCGAAAACATATGTGTTACTTGATGTCTAGCTGTAACGGTTATTTGAAAGCGGCGAATTCTTTTGATGTTTGCCCATGTAAATATTATTTCGACCATAAACAAAATATTTTACAGTAATCTAGTGCAATGATGACCCATAGGCGTGTCCACAAAATTTTGTCTGTAATAGTTGATCCAAGATATCTGAACTTCTGTATTGAATCAAGCGGGCTAATTTTTATAAGTAATGGTTGATGGTTTGCTTATAACATTTTTTTGAATTGCTTGGGTGGTATTGAGCAATGAAATGTTTTACAAATCAACTTGTAAATTTTGCAAATCAAACTTTTTTTAGTGTAGACTTAATCAGAGTAATGATCATTCATAATCAGACGAGTCAAATAGGTCGATTACTGTTTTCGGCTGAACAAACAACAAACCTTCCTTTTTCCAATATTCCTCTTCTTGGCGTAACACATGATCCTCACATTTCACCCAGTAGTCTTTATGTATATTTGATAGAGCCTGATTTGTAAGTGTCTCAATATCACATAATTTGAAAGTTGTATTTGTAGATGCTACGTGTCCTTTAACTTTTGCCCAAATTAGCTCTATAGGATTTAAGTGTGCATGATATGGAGGTAGTCTCAAACATCTATGACCATGTTCTTCAATTAACTTGTCTATTTTAAATATCTTTGTTCGTTGTGTCTGTTTTACAAGGTTAAACAATTCGGGTTTCAAGTACCTGTCGGTAACTGGTATGTGTTCTTTTATGAGCCACGTTTTGATTGCATCTTTTGTACTTGATGATGTTGGGATTCTATCTTCTACGTTATGGTATGAAGCATTGTCCATTATCAGACAAGAAGGTCTATCTAATATTGGAAGAATACTTTTTTCGATCCAGTCTTCGAATATGTGCCCATTCATTTCGGAGTGGTAGTCTCTATTGTCAATGGATTTTGAAATGAAAATTAGATGAGCATTCTGCAACAACCCATTATGTCTGCAACCTGCATGTGCAACTATCAAACGTTGCCCTTTACTACTTGGTACTGATCTTTTAATACTTCCATCTGCTAACTGCCATTCCTTTTCATTTGTATGATGAGCGTTGATCCAAGTTTCATCTAAATACACAATATCATAACAATTCTCGCGCATTCCCTTCACTTCACGTAAATACTTGCTTCTAAGAGCTACCAGATGTGGCTTTTCACAAATAATGTTTTTTCCACCAGCATACTTTCTAAAGGTGAAGCCTGCATTTCTTACAGTTTTCCATAATAAAGTTTTTGATATTTCAATGTCGTTATTAGTTTTCAGCCAAATCTTCAACTTTCTAAGTGTCACTTCTTCGTTTTTATCAAACATTCTACATATTTCTCTTTTTACTAGGTCCTTATCGAAACTGTCTATCTTTTCTTTCCTTCCTTGCTTTCGTGAATTTGTTGGCAATAAATATCCGCTTGCTTCCACTATTCGATCAAATGAACGTTTACACAAACCTAAAATATGCATTGTTCTCTTCTCAGGATTTGATAAAGAACAATAAAGATGTCCCTTTTTACGCTCTCTGCAGAAGTATTGATAAATCTTTATAGCAATGTTATGCTCAGTAAAATATTTTGCTTTCAGATTCATTCTCACATAGACTTGCAGAAGGTAATATGCTTAGTGCCGCCTACTTTCTGTAAATATTGAGACGTGCCTCTGACTTGTGACTTGAAATCGAGTCAATAGCCGTTTTTGATTTCACATAATTCTAAGTTCAGGAAAAATAATATTTGGTGCTAAACGGGAATTTCCATATGTAACATTGCTTTATACAAATGTACAGTGGAAACAACTACTTTTAGAACGGTGCACATTCTACCGTGAGGGTCATGCCTTTATATTTAATAATCAGCTGTGAGATGTAAGCATCTACATAATCCAGCGGTTGTTTATAATTTAGATTAACTTTTTTTTAATATAGGTTAAATAAGGTATCTTTGATACTGGATCACATTTCTTTGATAAAAAAATATTTCTATAGCGACATTATTATTCTAAACCTAACTTCAAATGATCAATCCAAAAGAACAATACGTTTTTGATAAAAATAATTTAACATCTCGGCAAACGAATCTGAACGGACTATAGTTGGGAAACAGATAATGTGGTAAGTGTTATTAGCTGGGAAACAGATAATGTGGTAAGTGTTATTAGCTGGGAAACAGATAATGTGGTAAGTGTTATTAGCTGGGAAACAGTTAGATAATGTGGTAAGTGTTATTAGCTGGGAAACAGATAATGTGGTAAGTGTTATTAGAAAAATCTATGTTGAAATACAGTCATGAGACAGGGAGGTGTGAACATAATAACAACAGGCAAGATTGAAGGCATCAGAGACAGAGGGAGACAGCGTGAGAAAATATTAGTTTGACAACTTGGCACAGCTGGGAAACAACAATGATCTTGATACATACTGCTAGAGATAGAAAGCTGTGGAGAGCCATGATTTCCTATGCCAGCTGGCATAGCACCTGATGATGATGTTACAATAGTTAACAGCTTTGTTTGTGTGAAATGTATTTTTCTATCTAAAATCTTTTTGTTCAAATAGTTCTTTTTTTTAGTGATGTGTATTTTGCAATTCTGAGAATAATTGATACATTTGGTATGTATTGTGCTATTAACATATTAAAATATAAAATAATATGACAGTGTGGCATTTTTGTGTCTGATTGTTTGTAATTTTCTCTGGTCACTGTTTAGTTGACTGGTTTGTCTGTATTGTTGTTTTCTCTGTCCCGTTGTTTGATTCTGCCTGTGATTGTTTCTCAATCTCATTTTGTTTGACTGGTCTCTTACAGTTTTCAGTTCTTCTTGATTTATATCACTATTTTCTTTCTGTTGCTTTGTATTTTTATGTTTTCTGTTTCCACTGTTCACTGATCTGTCTGTGATAATAAGTGTCTTGATTATGGTAGACACAGACTGAAAATATGATATTTAATTGTCAATGACAATACTTTCAAATGTACAGAAAATTGTGTCATGGGTACGGGAAATTGCACACTTGCGATGAAGAGACAAATATTAAACCTGGAACCCGTCAGGATCGTAGGGATTTCACAATGAGACATTTGGTGCAGAAAGATCTCTATGAATCTCTATCCTTTACCATCCTGATGAGTTTGAAAATGTTACACCCTGTCCAGTCCTCGTTATTATCTAGTCATGTCTTCTTCTGCCACCTTGTTTTCTTCCACCCTCCACTATAACTTGTAGAACATATTTTGTCATTGAGTAATGTCTCATCATGTGCCCATATCACCAGGGAACTCTTGAGTTTAAGAGACAAATACAATGTCTTGGAATACAAATGTTATAGACAAATTAAATCTTCTATAGAGAACATAGAAGTTTTGAAGCCAAATGTGCACGTAAGAAATAAAATAGATATGTATACAGGTCTACAAGAGCCATTACTTTCAATAATGTTTGTTTTTCGTTCGCTCCATTGTAACCATCACGGATATCCATGCGATTTCCGCCAGGAGCGTGATAACGTTTTGCCACCGTTATGCACCTTGTAGGCCTAGCACAACCAATTTCGGCATGCCTTGACAATTCGGGTGGGCTACCCTTAGCCTGTGACAGCCTCTATATCTGTCTCCAGGCACGCGTAGTGGAGACTCTTTGCCCAGATGTATTTTTGCTCTCGTCTGACTCGAACGAGGTGTTCCACTGTCTATGAACTTGCCTCGTGTAATTGGACGTCCTGTGCCCATTGGGTACTGAACCGTTTCTCATCCGTGAGCCTGGTTCCTTAAGGGGAAGAACTCAACAGAGGAGTTAAAACCCTGGCTCTTTCGCCCTCTTAGCCGAGGTGTCATTCACCGACATCGTGTACCCCTTGTCCAAGTTCGGGTCTCACACCACACGTTTGAGAGCAAGGCGTTCTCGAGCTGAACGTCCTTGTCCCAATAGCACCTGAGACCATCAGGTACTGAACCCTTTCTCTCTTCAAGTGTATTTCCGGTATAGGAAAACCTGACAGTAGAGTTGGGCCAGGGCTAAATCGTTGTCCCTTTTGTGCCTGAGCGCATCGAGTACGGAACCCTTTCTCTTCGCGAGCATATTTCCGGTTTAGGAAGGCTCGACATTAGAGTTGGATTAGGTCTTCTTGCTTTACCAAACGCCAATGAATGGGTCTGGGTCTCTGCCTGTAAGGAACACAGGTAACTAGAAGCTCGACTCGAGCTGGCGGAGCTTGTAGTTCCCCTTTTTAATGGACTTTTCACTTTCTATTTGCAGTTCGAGCTGCCCTCTAGCTCTGTTCTGCCCTTTCATTGTTTCATTGTACTCGGTATGAAATCTATTTGTCTCTCGCCATGCATCTACCTTTACGTGCATTTTACATTGGCCGCCCCTCCAATGTTCGAACTGGACTGACTAGCCTCACTGTATGTCGACAGTGTCGCTATATGTGGTGCTGCTGGTGGTGTCGGAGATATTGTCTGTCTCTTGTGCAGTCAAATCTCTTTCCATCTGCTACCTCCACATTCTCGGACACGATCCCCAAATGATTTGGCCAGAATCAGCACGAGCTGCTGTATTTCTGTTTCCAGGGTGCACATCGTGGAGGTACATTTGGGATCTTGGTTATCTGCTAACCCTGGGTCCGCCTAGAGCAATGCGTTCCCTTTGCACCCCACTTTCAATAATTATAATGAAATGATTGTGCATGGTTTGGACATGTATGCAGACATGACTCCTTATAAAAAATGATACTTCAGGGAACAGTTGAAAATTGGAAGAAGTAGAGGACAAAGAAAATCATGACAACATCAAAACACTGAACAAGTCAAGAATTTTTTCTCACTCAATTGCATTGCTGAAGATAAGAAATCGTTGTGACTCTGTGTGTTGATGCATCAAATATGGTATCCCTATTATCCTGACAGGTTATGAGTTTATGGATATGGATGTATTTGTCAATGTTTGGTAGCAGTTAATCTTGTTTGTGGTTTTCATTCAGACCTCATGCTTCACGTTCCGCTTCTGTAGTGTTACAGTTATAGATCTAAATCAAATTTAATTGGTTTCTGAATTCAGGAAAAAGAAAGAAAGGCTAGTTTCCAGACTGAGGCTCGAAGATTGTCTCGGGATGTGTGGGAACTACTGATGATGCTACCCACCAATGAAAGTCTGCTCAATGGATTCATGAAAATCTCCACTGATCAGGTAATTTGATCCCTACATTGTCGTATTTTCTCAAATTTCTCTGTATATACAATTGGAATCTAGAACAATCTCAATTCATGTTGGATTCAGTAGTAGAATGGGCCAGTTTATTATTTATCCATCAGATGATGATGATGACCATTTTGTTACATCCACTTTATGAAATTCAGTTAGAGTTATGTCCTTGACTAGATCGTAGATTGCTAACAAACCCTATTCTAGCCTCAAATGTCCTTGGATATTTCAGACATGGAATGACTACTACTAGTTTAAAAAAAAAATTTACCTATGACTTTCTAGATACTCTTCGCTATTGAGTGGCTGTATTTCTCTTTTCACAAGATACTGCATCTTATTTGACTGTAGAGTACCATATATGAAACAGCGACACAACATATTTGATGTTATTTGGAATATTGATAATATGTACTCATTGTACAAAACTGAAATCCAATAGGTCAAGCTTGAAACAGGATTATTAAGTTTTACTAATAACCAGAAACACGTATAATCCCACACAAATTGATTTATGTGTGTGATTTGTGTGTTTCTATTTATTAGCAAAACTTCAGTATGTTGCTTCAAGCTTGACTTATTTGGAATACCATATTGCTGGAAATCTAGCTCATTGTCCTATTTCAAGAGAGATCTAATGGGAGTTTGAGAACAAGTGCTAAACAGAAATCATAGCTGTGGTGTAGAAACAAATCAGACAGTTTCGATGGGAGTGAAATTAATGTCAGTGGCAAAGGATGGAGCAACACAGGAACAAAAAGACCAAGAAATCACCTACCAAGAAAAGAAGACTCTCATCAAAGCCATCAGGAAAGTCGACCACCAAAAAGACAATTACCACTATCTCGAGAGAGAGAAGAGCAGGTTATTATCTTCCGCCTCAGGACAGGACACAACAGATTAAACAGCCACTTAAATAGGCTAAGATTGGTTCCATCACAACTGTGCCCTTATGGGCAGGCAGAACAGACCACTGAACATATCCTGCAAGACTGCAATACACTAAACCAGTTAAGGGAAGAACACTGGCCCACAGAGATGGATATCCACAGAAAGATGTATGGGAGCACTGAGGATCTTTCAAATACAGCAGCATTTATTACGAAAACAGGATTTGCTGTGTAGACATGTCAAACTGCGAACGAGAAGAAGAAGAAGAATGTCAGTGAACTTGATGAGAACGAACTTGAGTTAACTGTATGAGAGCGAGCTTGACGGGAGTGAACCTGATGAGAGAGAATCCAATATGAGTGCTCACAGATGAATGAGCTTGGTGAGAGGGAACTTGGCGAGAATGAACTTGATTGGGGTTGTGAAACAGCAGCATTGATTGAGCAGTTCACTTAACTCTGACATTACCAATGAAGTGTATAAATAGAAATTAATTGTGTGCTATGTCTGATATGGTTTTACTGAAGATAGTTGAAGTAGATTGTTATTGGTGGCTTCAGATTTCACCAGATTATTTTTTGTGTATGTGCAGGAAGTAACACAGGATGAATGGAACCAGCTGCTGCCTCCTAATAGTCCTCATAGGCTATATTACTCCCTTCAGACTGTAGAGTTTCTAGCACATGGGACAAAATTTGGACAGAAATACATGGTATGGTGATTCATCAAGAATTTATGGTAGCTTCATCTTTATAGTAGATTCATCAAAAATGTATGGTAGCTTCATCAAGAATTTATAGTAGATTCATCAAAAATGTATGGTCCTGCACACATGCAATTTAGTTGGTCAGGTCTACATTTTTCTTTTTCAGATAGAAAATCCTTCTTGTACAAAGCAGTCTTTATTTAGAAAACCTTCAAAATCCTCCCTTCACTTCTATCGTTCTGTCACACCACCCATGTGGCAACTGAGGCCTGAACTTCTAGTTCACGGTGCAAAGAATAGGACCACTGTCTTTCCTGGAATGTCGTAAGATGCGGCCTTAGAAAATTGGGGGATGAGCTGACAACCTGTGAAAAAGTAATTGTCACTGTATGTCTTACCTGGATTTCTGACATTTGTTTTCTGTCAAATAGTCCCCATGGATGACAGAGATGCAGACCAGGGAATATTGCATCTTTGTTCTTTTGTAGCAGACTCTCGGGTGGCAAGGAATGCTAGGTGTGCCATCGCTATAAATGGGTCAACAGATCTGATGGAAGAATGATGAACTTATTGGCCCAGATGTATATGCCATACTCCTAGCAGGATGAGGATATTGAAACACTGGAATTCAGGTTCTAAACATGCATCCATGAACTGCCCATCTCCCCAACACAACCATGCCTTTGAGACAGCAAACCTTGTGTGTTTTAGTGTCATCTCAGTTACTCACCTGAGCAAGATCTATACTTCTGTCAGAAAGGCTGTGAGCTAAGAGCTACCTGCTCACAGCTAAAGGGATTATTTCATCATCATCATTCTCTGTACATATACATTATCACCCCCAGCTTTGCCCGTTTGTTGCTGGGACCCAAGAGCCGAGAGGGGAACAAAGAATAGCAACACTGTTTGCCTTCCGTGCATGTTGTAAGAGGTGACTAATGAGGTTGTGGGGTGGAGTTGGTTGTCTCATTCCATATAGGGTCAAAGTGACCCAAAGCTGTGCAGATGTCGGATGTGTCAGGTATAAAGGCGCAGATATCGCAGAAGTGCTGTAAACCATGATACATCACATTCTGTTCTCTGGACTACATCCTGCTAATCTGCAGGAGTTTGAGAACGAACGCAGAATACTCCTAGCCTCATCAGTGTATCTTGTCAATGTTTTAAATTGTGTTTCAACAATGTGTTAGCTCAGTGAGTGAAATCATAATCGCAGCACATAAAAGTATGACTGATCAGGAATAATCTCTAAATGAATAAATAAACAGCCATGTTATTGAAGTCTCTGTTTTTCTTGTAGATGCGTTCTGGGAGTGGAGATGCTTCTGATGATAAGAAGTCGACAGCTGTTAGCAAGACCCCATGGTGTGCCAAGGTATGTAACTAGGTAACCATATACACTCTCAGAGTGTTTGGTGTTATCTTGTATTTAAATCATGAAATAGGTAAAAACTATAATCTAACAGGTGAAACTTAATTCAACAGGTGAAATTTAATCCAGCAGGTGAAACTTAATCCAAATTTCATTACCCTGTGTTTTAATTTCTGCTAAACAAAATGGAACTAATTTTCTTGAACCAAATCAATTATGACTGCAGCTATTTATAGATCTTTTTATCATCTGTCCTGTTTTGCTCCAATAGGAGAGTTGGTTCATCAGTGCAATTGACCGTCTTTCAGTGCCTTCACCAAAACAATTCATGATTTATTACATTACTAATATCTTAAATAACTTGTTTCTACATGATATGATTGCCTGCCTCATTTCTCATGTCATTCAAATGTCATTGGCTGGCAGAATCAAATACCAGACACGGTAATCCTTCAAAAAGTCTCATATGCAAAGTGTCCATGCCCTGTTGATTAGGTCCCTCTGCTGGACCGGCCATGTCGTCCATATGCCAGACAAGCGCCTTCCAAAAAGTTTGTTCTATGGGGAACTGTGTGATGTTAAACGTTCAAGCGGAGGGAAGAAAAAGCGCTTCATTGGTTACTTAAAGAACTCCCTCAAAAAACACTGTAGCATTAATCCCAGCCTCTGGGAGACTGAAAGGAACTTGTGTTCACTCAACCTTCAGATCACATTCAGATCACCGCTGGCATCAGAAAATTTGAAGAAAAAAGAACACTATATTCAATCTGCCAGAGATACTAACGGAAGGAGAGATTTGAAAATGTTCTTACTCAAGAACCTCCACACACATGAACTTAACTGAGAGCATGAACTTTCCTGGCACGAATCAGACTCTTCGGACATCTGCAAACTCACAAATCCTAAACCAAAATAGACAAACATTAATTTTTTTTTTGTTTCAGGATTTTTCATCACGTTTATTTTTTTTCATACCATGCTCGTCTTCGCTTGTGAAAAAGGAATATCATCATCATCATGTGATTTAACTTACCCAATGCATTTCTCGTCATTTAGCTCATTCAATTCATTTCTTATGTCATTTAGCTCATTCAATTCATTTCTCATCTCATTCAGCTCATTCAATTCATTTCTTATGTCATTTAGCTCATTCAATTCATTTCTTATGTCATTTAGCTCATTCAATTCATTTCTCATCTCATTCAGCTCATTAATTCAGTTCTCATTTTTTGTACATGATTAATTATATCATTTAGCTTATCCAATTTATTTTTACATTACTGCTCATTGAAGCCATTCTTGATATCTTGTTGCCTCTTTAATTTATTTCTTATATATTGCTGCTTATTCAATTCATTTCTCATGTCTTTCTGTCTATTCAATTTATCCCTTATATCTTGTTGTCTATTCAATTGATTTCTCGTATCTTACTGCCTATTTAATTCAACCCTTATGTCTTATTTAATTAATTTATCATAATCTTGCATCCTATTTAGTTAATTTCTCATATTTTGCTTTCTCCAGTTAATTTCTCATATTTTGATATTTATCCAGTTCATTTCTCATGTTTTGATATTTCTCCAGTTCATTTCTCATGTTTTGATATTTCTCCAGTTCATTTCTCATATTTTGATATTTCTCCAGTTCATTTCTCATATTTTGATATTTCTCCAGTTCATTTCCAAAGGAGGACTAAGTCACATGATGGAAATATTCATGAATGGTTCTTTACAATGCAAGGAAGGAAACATTTGGAGTCAGGTAAGAGATGTTTTACTTCTCAGACAAGCAACAGGCTCAAATAAGTTTAAAACAACCATTATGGGAAGAAAGAAAACACCTAGTATTACTAATAGGCGCACAATGCTACGGGATAATGCTTCATTCCACATCATCACAATTCCACTACTGATGGGTGCCTTGTCCTCAACAAACACAACAGCTGGTAAGCAATAGCACTGACTGGGACATTTGATCTTGCTATCTATATGTGAATACCTGCTAGGGAAACAAATTGTGCTAACATTGTTACATGACATAGGAGGTATCTAAGGAGGTAAGCTTCCTGTTCCACAATGTTATGATCCAAAAAGGCCATACTGGAGGTGAATGTAAATCTGAAAGGTGCAGATATCATTTCCAATGTTTAAACAGCTACAGGGGAGTGCAGTCCAATCTTTGGACTAAGTCCTGCTAGAAGGTAGAAGTTTGAAAACAAAAGAAAAACTCAAAGCTAATGACCAAAAGTAGAATAATAATGGTCTTCCAACTCATGGCTATTGACTAAATGTAGACTAATAATGGTCTTCTAACTCATGGCTATTGACTAAATGTAGACTAATAATGGTCTTCTAACTCCTGGCTATTGACTAAATGTAGACTAATAATGGTCTTCTAACAGAAAATATACATGTATGTATAATTGACCAAATATTCTATTTTCTCCCCAGTGGAACCAAGAGTGTTTAGGATACATGCTGCGTTTAATTTCTCAGTTCTCAGTCGATGATCCAGGGCATGGTGAGGCTGAAGGCTGCAGTCCTCGGAACAGGAGGGCTGTTAACAAGAAGAACAGTGCTTTTGTGATCTCCACTATATCCCAGGTAATCATTGGTATTAAGAATTCACAAGTGAGATGCATAATGGACAGAAAACTAAAATTAAAAAAAAATTATTCTATACAAGATGTAGTCATCAACACAACATTTTTTGGCTGTAGTGATTTTTATTGGCAGTATTTAAGTACTGTAGGTTCTTATTTACTGAGAAATGTAAAAGTCAGCATGACATTTGTTTACTTCCAATCTCTTACCATTGTTGTTAACAGATCCCAGAAATCAGATATGCTGATGACAGATCCCAGAAATCAGATATGCTGATGACAGATCCCAGAAATCAGATATGCTGATGACAGATCCCAGAAATCAGATATGCTGACGACAGATCCCAGAAATCAGATATGCTGATGACACAGTTCTCTTAACAACAAACGATGATATATAGCAAATAATACTATCAACAAAAGCACACAGTGAAGTCTAAAAACTGTTCTTATATATGAAGAAAGTAAAAATTACGACAACGGATAAAGTGAAAGTGCAACCAAAGATAATATTGGACAATTTCGAAC
The DNA here is from genome assembly GCA_034231615.1 of Meghimatium bilineatum. Classification (NCBI taxonomy): domain Eukaryota; kingdom Metazoa; phylum Mollusca; class Gastropoda; order Stylommatophora; family Philomycidae; genus Meghimatium; species Meghimatium bilineatum. The sequence continues at coordinate 52,128,121 of CM067313.1, forward strand.
TAGAGGACATAACAAATTTTCAGAATTTGGGCACAAACATATTTAGCTCAGGAGACTGCTCTGTAGAATTCAAGAGAAGAATTTCAATGGCGACATTGAAACTTGCCCGTATGAAAAATATTTGGTAAGGTGCCAGCAGCATAGCCATACTATGTATGATCAGAACATGCGTATTTCCTGTGGCAATATACGGTTGTGAGGCATGGACATTAAATAAAACAGCAGCAAAGAGAATCTCTGCTTTCAAAATGAGATGCTGCTACAGAAGAATTCTACATATACAATGGACAGTTAAAAAAAATCAAGAAGTGTTCAGATCAATAAACGTCGAAGAGGGCTGGCTCCTTAACATCATAGCAAGAAGCTGTTTTATTGGTCCTAAAGAGACATAGCAGCATGGAAAGATAGTTGAAGGCAGAGTTAACGGCAACAGGGGAAGAGGGTGCTCAAGATGACGATGGTGTAGTGATATATCAGATTATTTAAACATGCCTCTAGCTATAGCAGGTCAACTCGCCGAGAATTGCGGAGTCTTCAGAGAATCCATAAGGAAGACCACATATGTCACATGATGATGATGAGTTTGTCATTGCTTGCTGAATAGTATGAATGCATAATTGCCTGTGGCGGGATTCAAACCCTGTACCATCTGGTATCGCAGCCAGTTGAGAACTACAGTTTCATATAATTTTTGTTTTCCTTTTAGGGCATACATTTATATTTACTGTCTACACTCCAGCGTGTTGTTACGGTAACACTGATGAATAATTGATAATAATAGCTGTCCATCAAAGGCGATGATAACAGTATCAGACTTGTTGTTACATCTCTCTGTGTGCGGAGATGACTGAAAAGCCCAATCCTGGCATAGATTCCCCAACCACATTTAAGACATGTGTGATCAGAATTGGCTACATGTGTGATCAGAATTGGCTGCATGTGTGATCAGAATTGGCTGCATGTGTGATCAGAATTGGCTGCATGTGTGATCAGAATTGGCTGCATGTGTGATCAGAATTGGCTGCCTGTGTGATCAGAATTGGCTGCATGTGTGATCAGAATTGGCTGCATGTGTGATCAGAATTGGCTGCATGTGTGATCAGAATTGGCTGCATGTGTGATCAGAATTGGCTGCATGTGTGATCAGAATTGGCTGCATGTGTGATCAGAATTGGCTGCATGTGTGATCAGAATTGGCTGCCTGTGTGATCAGAATTGGCTGCATGTGTGATCAGAATTGGCTGCATGTGTGATCAGAATTGGCTGCATGTGTGATCAGAATTGGCTGCATGTGTGATCAGAATTGGCTGCATGTGTGATCAGAATTGGCTGCATGTGTGATTAGTTGTTCTGGTTTTTTTTTTCGAGCAGCACGTTTTCTCAGAGATTTGATGATTCTCTATGTTGCAAGTATCTTTGCTGGGGTTGTTGAATTGCACCGGGCGATTCTGTGTGAGACTCCCAGAATGTGACTTTAAAGAAGTTGAAGCTCTTTAGCACTTTGAGAGAGTGTTCTTGAAGCGTTTCTTGTTTTCACCAGCCAGTTATGTTTTTCCTGAAGGAGTGTCACCATATATCATCTGCTTTGTGATGCACTTGTCAGGCATTTGCACATGTCCAGTACATCTCAGTTTGGCCTTCATCTGCATTGTATGCATGCTTAGAATGTTGACTCCAGTGAGGACTTCAGTATCAGGTACTTCATCCTGAGATGTTTGCTGATACAGCATGTGTGAAAGTGATTTATCACTCTGGCATGTCTCTGTTGTCCAGATCTCAGAAATGTATAGCAAGGTAGTGAGCACATGCTGCGATAGACTTTTAATTTTATTGCGAGACTAATGTTTTTCTGTTCCCACACATTGTTGTGCAGTCTCTCAAATGCAACAGTCGCCTTAGAGATTCCGTGGAGGTGTCTGAACTGTAGAGTGTATTGTATTTGGTTTAAAGTGAGGAAAAGTTGCGCTATTTATTATCTTCACTTTTTCATCCAAGTCTATTTGAAACTAGTGGAAAAACAAAGTTTGAAATGACTGGACAATTGAATATCAATACTGTGGCCTACCATACATGTCATAAGAGATGACTAAAGAATTTTGGGGATGGGGCTGGCTGTCCTATCCCATGAAAGTTCACTGACAAAAGCTATTCTTAATTTGAATGTGTCAGATCGAAAGGTGTAGATATTACGGCCAAGCTATAAACTATGACTAAATCATATTCTGTTCTATGGTCCATATCCTGCTAACCAGCAGGAGTTTGAGAATAAATACAGAAGAAAAGAACTATCTACTAGTCTGTCATTTTTTAGACTTTGTTTTATGTCTGCTTTTTAAAAGTAACTGTATACGTCCAGTCTGTATATCTTTGGTGTTGTTTTTTTACTTGCTACCCCCAGCCAGTATATGTCTGATATTAAGTTTTACCACCAAAGTTAGATGTTCTCTGGACATTTGGGAGGTCATCCGAAGTATAGTGGGTAAGCTTTTCACCTTGTGCTCAAGAGGTCACGTGTCTGAATTCGACTAGTGTCGTCTTGTTTAACGTGCTATGAGTGGTACTCTCGATGGACGGTGTGTATCTTCATAGAAAGGGACAGAGGAGATTTGTGAAAATCTGAGTACAATTAAGTCAATCCTTTGCACCCTATGAGTTCTTTTTCTTTATAAAATTGTGATACACGGAATCTCTGTTTTCTGGACTGCATCCTGCTGGAAATCTACTAGGACCACTTTCGTGCTAAAATAGAGATTTAGTGAGTTTGGGGACTAATGCTAAAAAAATTTTCATACTTCTCTTTTCAGTCTCTAGTCCCATGTTATTATTATGTTTACTTTTTCCTTACAATCTGCTTTATTATGCCTCATGTTGTTATTAAGATTAATTCTACTTTCTCCTTACAGTCTGTTTGATAAAGCATCATGTTATTATTATGACTACTTTCTCCTTACAGTCAATACTTGAAAAATTGGATGTACAAATTGTTGTCAAAATTCTTATGCAAATCCTGTATGATGCTGCCATGCCAATGTAAGTATTAACAATTTAATAACATTAATTATTAACAAATTTTCTACTCACTGTAATTTAATAATTTACTACAGCTGTATTAGTTTAGTATGAGTAAGTATTAACTTACTGCTGACCACATCAGAAGGAAAATTATGTCCACCGGAAACAGCTGATGGACAAGCTCCATGGCTTTGTCTTGGATCTGGTGACTAAAGTATAGTTCGTTGATGAAATCCATATCAGTGTGTGACTTCGGCTGGAGATCGAGGAAGAAAAAGTACAGCTGAAGTCAGATGTGCTGGGCTATTAAATAAAACGGCAGTGTAACAAGTCAGCTCGTGGGCTACATCATGCTGAAAGTCTAGTAAAGGTACTTGTCACTAAATGTCCTGCTCTAGAATGGGTCTGATCCGCTGGGGGAGGAGATCAGGTAGAAACATGTTCAATAAAAACAAGGTCAATTGACAAATATTATTGCAATCAGAGAAAGAATTTGTCAGGAACATATAGGGACACATTTTTTTTTTCATTATTGATATAAAGCAAATGATTAATTGGGAACAGTATGTATGGTTAGAATCGAATCAGTTTAAGGAGAAAATATATGAAAGTATGTGAAATATTTCCTCTTTAGAAATAGATGGTGATAGAGTGTAGATTATACTCTCAGTTTACTAGCACTTGCACATTGGTGTAATTGTTTCTATTTTATTTTTTCTCTAGGGATTCGAACCAACTCTACTGTGGAACATGGGGACGAAGGGAAGGTAAGTGTTATATTTTATTAACTGTAGTTCCTTCATGTGTGTCTCTCATGTTTGTTATTTCTCCATGTTTTTTGTGTGTGCATGTGTGCCGCAGCAATTATATCATGAATAGAGCAATTAAAAAAATTGTTTGTTTCTTAATGAGTGTTGACATTCTCCCTCCTGTATGTTTGTTTCTTAATGAGGGTTGGCATCCCCTCCTGTATGTGTATTTTAATCAAGTGCCACATGGCATTTTAAATGCATAATTAGTACATACCAGTAGCATTGGCAAGCAACCTATTGTCCTGATAAATTGTTCCAGCAAATCTCTAAAATTATGCTTAGAAAAAGTTTCATGTTTAGCTAGTGAAATGATCTTAACAAAAATTAGTTCCCTAACCTTGAAATGATTTTTCTCCTCAGTTGTGCAGTATGCCATGTCTTTCTTGGTGTCGCTTGCGTTCTCGTGCGATCAAGTTTTAGAATTCCTCTGTAACGCTGACAACTTTCACCTGTGGTTGAAGAGACTTACCTTGGAGGCTCCAGAGGTAAGATACATTAATGGCTGTGTTGTTAGTCCGCCAGGGTCGACAGTGATCAGTTGAGCTAACTCCACTTTGATGATGACAGCAAGTTTATATGAATACTACAGATGAGTCTTGTACTGGTCAAAAATTAAGCGGATACCGTAAGTTGTTCCAGTTACTAAAATCTGGCTGAACTATATCTCTTCTTTATTCCTTTTAGTCCCCTTGTGGAACATATGTAAAACACTGGTTTATATAATCGCTTCACTCAGACACGACGGGCTTTAACTAAAACTAGTGGGTAATGATGTGCACACAAGAAAACATACAAATTACAATACACAAATCATATTCAACATTTCAACCAAAAGGTCTTTATCAAGGTACACACACAACATCAAAAGATGATGAATTGAAAAATTATCACTACAAACAAACATATCCAACGGAAATATGGAAATGAGATGCTGGAAGGTCAGGATGTACATAAAAAATGTAAATATATGTGGAAATGAAACGAATAAAAAGATGAGTAAATGACGGAATAAAAAGAATAAAGACAAAGACCACACCAACCAGTTATGTTGTCTAAAATCTCCAATTGTATTTGTTATATTCCACAGATTGAAGGAACTGTAGCAAATCTCTGATTGTGTATGCCTGGACATTTATGTTTTGCAGACGGTCATTAAGCAAAAAAGAAGAAGCAATCTTTTAGATTTTCGCAGGAATAAGAACTTTTCATGTGATCATGTCACAGCAACAGAAGAATTTTGTTTGCATCTTTCTCTGTCTTCTTCCATATTTTAAACATATTGTTTCTGAACAATGTTGCTCCCTCATGCAGGTTATGCTTCCAGACATCCCAAGTAGCTGCTGTGTTTTCCCAGATTTTGAGGTCTATGAAGAAATCTTTCATTGAAGATTTACACTGCAGGCTTGCTAGCCCTCAGTCAGTTCTACGAGTAGTACTTGTTTTTGGATACAGCAGTTTTGCATTCTGAGGATGTGACCCAGCTATTCTTCTTCATCGTTCTTCAGTCAGATATCAGGTTATAGCACCCAGCTATTTATATTAAGTGTTTTTTGGCAGATGGTAGCTGAGTGTGGCACATCACTTCCATGTTGGTAATTTTGTCCTGCCATTTAACCTTTAGGACCCCAGATGAAAATGAATATGCAATGGGCCCGGATTCTTTTTTGGCAATGTGCATTATTTTTGGTGAGTGTTTGATGAGATAACTTTTGTTCGTAAAGATATCAAAATAAATTTTGCACATGTAAATAAAAAAGTGAATAATGCATATAATCATGTTTTGTTCTTGTATGTGTCATATGTCAGTTGTGAGCAAGTTGTGAAGTTGAAAATTTGGGGGAAAACTCAAAACTGCAATTTAAAATATCACAAAAATTATTTCTTGATGCACATAATACTTGAAAAATGTGTGGCAACACTGATAAAATCCTCCTAAATACCTATTTCTGTTGTATATATGTTTAATATCCAAACTAATATAATATTGACTGAGCAAACTTATAAAACATGAAAAAATCACATACAATGACCATCTATTCAACACTAGACCTATGCCGACATACAACGTAATTATTTTCCATGCCGACACGTGGCACCCCTGATAAATATTGTTTTTTGTGTTATTCAATGAACAAATGAAAATTCTTATAATATAACAACACACAAAACAACAACTAAAACATGTAGATATTATTTTCCATGACGATCACTTACCATGTCACGCAGTACTACATTTGATAATAAAATATGGCATAAAAAATCAACATAATTTGTTCTAGACTTTCAGTGAATAAATCAGCTGACATTCTTCTTCTTACAATTGTAGTGTGTAAAGGAGTTTGACCTTCAGAATGTGACGTATTCCTAGCATCATGTGAGCTTAACTTCGTGTGATATTGCATACTGAGAAATTGGGGTATATCAACAGAGGTAACTGGAGACACCGATGGAACACTGGTAACGTAATGTCATCGGTGTTTTCAGATGCCTATGGAGTCTGTAAGGTTAATGTTTAAGGTTTTGTGGAGATATCCTGAGTGAAAGGTGTTTAGTCTTCTCTTGTGTTTTGTGTAGATAGTCCATGTTTCACATCCATACTACAGCGTGCTCAACACGCATGCTTGGTAAATCTGTATCTTTGTTTTTCAGTTTTAACTTTCAGTTTTTCCAACCTCGTTGTGATAGTCCGCCAAAAATGGCAGCCGCTTTCCCTATGTGTTCATTTATTTCATTGTTTAGGGAAAGGGTGGATGTAATTGTTGATCCGAAGTAACAAACATTTTCAACTTGCTTTATATGAGTATTGTTTAAGGTGATGTGTTTTTATGTTATATACCAGAGATGGTAGCTAATGTAACAAATCTCTGTATTTATGGTATGCTAGAAGCAATGCAAAGCATTTCCCGAGTGATAATAAATAAAAAGAGAAAAAAATATAGATGAAAATAGTTTTCTTATAATGTAGCAATAACTTGTTTCAGTTTCTGAATATTAACCTTTACGACTCTGCGGTCGCAATATTGCGCCTATGAGCACAGGGCACATTGTGCCTGCGGGCGCAATCCCGCTACATACAACATCGCCCGATTCCAGAGTACGGAACTTCACGAAGTAATGATCCCGTGACGTATAAAACCTGCCAAACGAAGCTAGGAATACGTCACAGTTTAAAGGTCAAATTCCTTTACTTATTACAATTGCAAGAACGGAGAAAGCCGGCTGGTTTTGTCAACGAATTTCTAGAGCGACGTTGGCCATTTTGTAACCATATTTTACTTTCAAATTGAGTACCGCATGGCATGGCTAAGTGATCTTGACTACATGTTTTAATTGTTGTTTTTTGTGTTTAATATGTTGTTATTTGATAAGAATGTTTGTGTAGTCGTTCAAAAACACAAAAATAATATGTATCATGGGTGCCACGTGTGTGCATAGACAATAATTACGCTGCATATCTGGCTAGACCTAGTGTTGACCTGACGGACGTTATATGTGATTTCTTCACGTTTTATTAGTTTTTTTAGTTCATATTATATTAGTTTTGATATAAAACAATATATATATATATATATATATATATATATATACAATAAGTATAGGTATTTATGAGGATTTTATCAATGTTTTCACACATTGCTCAAGTATTAGGGTCATCAAGAAGTTATATGTGCAATTTGAAAATGGCATTTTGTGATTTTATCCCCCGAATTTTCAACTTCACAACTTGCTCACAACTGTCATATCATACATACAACAACAACAAAAAAACATGACTATATTCACTATTCACTCCTTTATTTAGATATGCAAAAATTATTTTGATATCTTTTAAAACAAAAAAGTTATCACGTTTTCAAAATACCCACCATCAATAATGCAAATTTTCAAAAAAATAATTCAGGCCCAAGGGGATGTTTCTTAATTTTTAATTCAAAGCTCTAGAGGTTAAACCCAAAATTAAAAAAAAAATCTCTTTGATTGAACACGCATGGCTACATTCCCTCCCATAACATACGTCACGATCGTACAAACTATTTCCTACACACGATAGGTTCACTTACAGAAATATACAGTTCATCAACAAAAGGGAATGAGAAGGAATATTTAGTTTGTTCAAATACAGTAAACTTCAATCGAAATGCAAAAAAAATAATTTTCTAGGCTAATGGATTAGGTTATAGTTGTTTGACCTTTGTACACCGGGCAGAGGTAAAAGGTTAACCAATCATATTATTCGCCAGCTTTGCTGGAGTACAGGAGAAATTTTAGGTGTATATATATATATATATATATATATATATAAAACGACGAAAACTAGCATGGTTCGGACATGTATGCAGGTACGATTCCTTGTCAAAAACAATGCTGCAGGGAACTATCGAGGATGGAAGAAGCAGAGGAGAACAAATAAAGACATGGACAGACAACATCAAGGAATGGACAGGGCAAGATATTTCCACACTCATCCGCATTGCTGAGGATAGAATTCGATGGAAGACTCTGTGTGCTAGGCATCCAATGTGGTACCACTATGACCCTGAAGGGTTATGGGTTTATTGATTAATTGATATATATATCAGAGATTAGAGTAACTGTAACAAATTTATGATTTTATTTATTTTGTTATCATTAATTAGTTGAAAGGATTATTATGATCTGTTTCTGTACATATATAGGCCCATGTTCGCAAGCAAGCCTGCCTTGGTCTACATCGACTTTGCCTTGGCAAGACTAAACAGGAGAAGAAAGGGACACCATTCTTAGCTCCAGTTTTAGAGCAGCTCCTGACATTTCTGTCTGATTCAGAATTATTTAAGCCAAAGAAACATGAGGTACATTTTACGTTTTCTTATCTGTTCACATTTGAAAAAGTTGTCTTTTACATCTACTGAGAGCATTTGTGGTTTAGTGGCTGATAAACTAGCTTCTTAGCTGGATGGTTGGTTGCTGATCCATCAGTCCATAGGCTCTTGCCATTGGACCCATTGCGACTGTGTGATATGTGCATGTGTTTGTGAGCTGTTGTTTTATTCCCTATAACCTGTTTTCTTCAGCCGTTGACGGTTGTGTCTGGCCATTGGCATGAATAAAATGGCAAAACAATGCATTTCCATTCTGTGGACTACATTCTGCTGGAAATCTAGTAGGACCATTGTCCTGCTACAAGAGAGATCCAGTGGGTGTTTGAGAATGAATGCTGACGAAGAAGAAGAGAACCTGTTCTCAGCAGCTTCATTTAGCTTATGTCATGCTTCATTTAGCATATGTCATTAGAGTATATGACATATGTTCTCAGAAGCCTCATTTAGCTTGTCATTAGAGTATATGACATATGTTCTCAGCAGCCTCATTTAGCTTGTCATTAGAGTATATGACATATGTTCTCAGAAGCCTCATTTAACTTGTCATTAGAGTATATGACATATGTTCTCAGCAGCCTCATTTAGCTTGTCATTAGAGTATATGACATATGTTCTCAGAAGCTTCTTTCAGCTTGTCATAAAACTATGTTCCTGCATGCTTGTGCATTGTTGCAATTTCTTGTATCTTTGCGTTTCTCCTGAATGTTCCCTTCCTAGATAATTGAGAAGTCTCATATTGCGACCAAACCATATGTCCAGCTCATGGTAGACCTCCAAGTCTCATATTGCGACCAAACCATATGTCCGGCTTATGGGAGACCTCCAAGTCTCATATTGTGACCAAGCCATATGTCCAGCTCATGGTAGACCTCCAAGTCTCATATTGTGACCAAGCCATATGTCCAGCTCATGGTAGACCTCCAAGTCTCATATTGTGACCAAACCATATGTCCGGCTCATGGTAGACCTCCAAGTCTCATATTGTGACCAAGCCATATGTCCAGCTTATGGTAGACCTCCAAGTCTCATTGTGACCAAGCCATATGTCCAGCTCATGGTAGACCTCCAAGTCTCATATTGTGACCAAACCATATGTCGGCTCATGGTAGACCTCCAAGTCTCATATTGTGACCAAGCCATATGTCCAGCTTATGGTAGACCTCCAAGCCATATGTCCAGCTAAATCTTTGAACTTTAAAAGTCTCCCAATTTTTTCAAACCCCCCACCCCCATCCCCTTTTTTCTCCTCTGCCCCTCTCTGTTAATAATTAATGTGTGTGACATGAGATGTTAGAGGAAAGCTATAAATGTCACCAGAAGAGACTGATGGAGAAATGAAGATATCAGGAAAGAAATAGACCACCTCAGGTCAAGACAACATCAACAGACAGCAAACTAGGTGGTTTGGTGGCCACATCATGAGAATGGAACCGACTCACTAGCCCTCTGTGCATACAACAGCAGAAGTCGGGTTAAAATACATGTGAAGACTTAAAACTAGATGGGTGATAAAAACAATAAAAGAAGACGTAAAGAGATGCGGACTGACCATGGCCAATGTGACCCAAATGGCAAATGACAGACATCTCCAACTTTCCCGCCACGGTACAAGTGGGAATGACAATAGATAGATTGAATAATTAATAAATATACAGACATAATAGAATAAAAACACAATGTTTCACAGATGGATTTTACAAGAGAAGAGAAAGAGATCTATGGTGCTGGTTGCCATGACTACTTCATCTTCCTGCCCATGTGCCTGGATGAGTTGGACCATCAGCAGGTAAGCAGATTTCTTTCTACTTGCTTATTAGTTTTTAACATGTTTTTAAAAGTATGCAATTTCTTCCCTGCCACTGCATTTATTTTGACAATTTGCGTTATTTTTTGTGGATATTTGGAAAACGCAAATATTCTAAAATAATTTTTACATATAAAGAATTGAATACTATATATATCGGTGTAAGTTTTAATTGTGTGAGAACGTGGTGACGGTCATAAAACGTGGCGGAGTCTTCGGCGGAGTTTCATCTCAGTATATTCAATGTGTGATGTTGCACCTACTCGGATTCTAATGTTATTTTCTAACCGCAGTTATCCATGTCTTTGAGTGTTCTCTTCAGTTTCATAAAATCATGTTATATCCTTACATCACAGACCAACATCAACATGGATGCCCTACTGAAACAGGTTACAGATGACATATTGAACCGTCCCTATTACGAGACATACAAGGGTTATGAAGAAGACGAAGGGCTGATTGGTTTGTTAAACGTTGCAGCATCTTTATACAGACACAGTCCACCATTTGTTCAGTCAGAGGAAAATGCTGTAAGTACGTTAAATATGACAACACAAAATATGGTCATTTGACTATTTTTCCTGCATTTGTCTGAAGTAAAATAATCATGTAAGCAAGATTCTAAGAATAACTTAGATTCCATCCTATAAATTATTTTCTTATGGCTTGCAATTATATTTTTTGCCCAGTTTTTATGTCACTTTTAGGAACATACCACTTCATACAACTGTAAGCAATATCCTCCTAAACAAAGATGGTTTCATTCAACTGTAAACAATAAAAAAAATGATCATCATACCATCACTATGCTACCAATGTCAAACGTGGACACTAACAACAGAATCCAATAGAAAACTTGTTACAATAGAAATGACTAGTCTAAGTAGAGTCCTCGGAGTAACTATAAGAGACAGAATCAGGAATGAAAACATCAGAAGACTAACAAATGCAATGCCAATACTGGATTACATCAGAAGACAACTTAAGTGGTTTTCGCATGCTTCCAGACTACCATGAGACTGCCACTAAAAAAGTATTACTATACACACACGAACCTTGGGTAGACCTTGCAAATGATGGATTACAGAAATAATAGAGTCAATGCAAACAAACATATATGAAGCACACAAAAAATAACTTCTACCCCTGAAACTGCAAGTCATAAAGGGGTTTAAAGCGAAAAGAAGAAAGTAAACAATATCCTCCCAAGTGGAGATGCATTCGTTCAACTGTAAACAATATCCTCCCAAGTGGAGATGCATTCGTTCAACTGTAAACAATATCCTCCCAAGTGGAGATGCATTCATTCAAATGTAAACAATATCCTCCCAAGTGGAGATGCATTCGTTCAACTGTAAACAATATCCTCCCAAGTGGAGATGCATTCGCTCAACTGTAAACAATATCCTCCCAAGTGGAGATGCATTCGCTCAACTGTAAACAATATCCTCCCAAGTGTGTATATTCCTTGTGCCTGTAAATCTCATTTACATATATTCTGGAGCCCTTATTCAGCATCTTGACACCTCTTCCCATCCATCAACTTCCTGTAAATGATATCTGTAAGTATGAGACCATCTTTGATTTAATAATAGGCATGGAAGTGTACGTCATTTTATTTGATCTTTTTCTAACAATTTATTTCTCATATCATTCCTTCTCAGAGATTCCTGGATGCTCTCTTTGATTTCCTGTTCCAAGTTCCGAGCCCAAGACTTCCGTATCTTCCAAAGTGCAAGAGCCAGAAAACACGACAAGCAGCATATGATCTGATTGCTGAAATGTGCAGTGGGGTCATGAGAAATTATTCTATTGCAGTGGACAAGTTCATGAGGCAGAATACTAGAGGTAAATACACAGCATAAATGTGCATATTTGTTAGTCATTAGATTTATCAACACCATTGCATGCACAACAAATTCAGGCAGGCACTTTGATTTGATCTTCAGTATATCCGTTAGCACTTGGCAGTCCCAAGTCCTGTGTTGGTTAATTACTGTCCATTTGGTACCCTTGTCCTGTCTTATCTCCTATTGGAAATCCTCTGTCTTATCTATCTCCCCATGTGAATCTTCTGTTCCGTCTTATCTCCCCATGTGAATCCTGTCCTGCCTATCTCCCCATGTGCATCCTGTCCTATCTATCTCCCCATGTGAATCCTCTTATCCTGCCACGTGAATCCCCTGTCCTATCTATCCCCCCATGTGAATCCCCTGTCCTATCTGTCCCCCCATGTGAATCCCCTGTCCTATCTATCTCCCCATGTGAATCCTCTGTCCTATCTCCCCATGCAAATCCTGTCTTTACACACCCCCCCCCCCCCATGTGAATCCTCTGTCCTGCTTTATCCCCCATGTAAATCCCCTGTCCTGTTTTATCCCTCCCTCCCCCTTTGAGAATCCTCTGTCCTATCTTCCCATGTGAATCCTGTCTTATTCCCTCCCTTTCCCCCAGGAATTCTCTGTCCTACCTATGTCCCTTAATTGTTTTTGGGATATCATCTCAATCCATTTTATCAAAACCTCTATCCACTGTTCACACACACACAAGACTAGACTTTCCTAAGAACGCAGTCACCTGGTGCTCCTAAACTTTTGTTAAGTGATAACTTCCATAGAAATTATGGTCCTAACACCAAGCAGCTATATGCCTATTCGTCTTCCACATTCATTCTCAAACTCCCTCTGGATCTCTCTTGTAGCAGGACAACGGTTCTACTAGATTTCCAGCAGGATGTGGTCCAGAATGGAAATGTGTTGTCACATTTTTATTTGTGCCAATGGCCCGGCACATTTGTTTTTGTTGAGTTTTAGTCCTTTGAAATACAAAGTATTATTTTATGAGCTCAGGGAACAGTGCATGTATTAATTTTAAATCATCTTGCTGGGGCACCAGTTTGGTACCGAGGTCCAAAAAGGGAGCGAAGAGTAATAACACTTACCTGCCATGCATGCTGTAAAAGACAGCCAAGGAGATTTTTGGGTAGAGTTGGTTGTCCCATCCCATAGTGACTCAGAAGTTGTGCCGAAGCCAGATGTGTCAGGCAGAAAGTTGCAGATATCACAGCCAAAATGTGAACCATGACACAATGTATTCCTTTTTCTGGACCACATCCTGCTAATCTGCAGGAGTTTGAGATTGAGTGCAGAAGCCCTTTGTGCTGTGTCAGTAAAAAAATATCTTGGCAAGTTGTATTTTACCCACCTCTGTCCCAAACTCTCCTGTGTGAGAACCTCTAGAATGATACATGTGGGCAAGAATCTGGAAACCACTATGGTCAGATAGTTGAAGTGGAAACTCAACTAGGAAACAGTCTACTTCTTCTGTGTTAGTTCTCAAACTCCTGCAGATTAGCAGGAAGTAGTCCACAGAACAGAATGCTTTGTGCCATGGTTTACAGCTTTTCTGCGATATATGCACCTGAAAGCTGTATGGGAGCACAGAGGAGCTCTCAAATACAGCAGCAGGCATTAAGAAAACTGGACTTGATGTATAGACATGTCAAATTGCAAACTAGAGGAAAAATCTGCACCTTTCTGCCTGACACATTTGACTTTAGCATGGCTTCTGGGTCACTTTGACCCTAGATAGATCTAGCATGGCTTCTGGGTCACTTTGACCCTAGATAGATCGAGCAGAAATATTTACCCTATAATCTCCTTAGTCGCTTGTTACAATATGCATGGAAGTTAAACAGTGTTGGACTTATTAGTTTGGACTTATATGCAAAGGTCAGTAGCAACAATTTAGCAAGAAATGCAATGACATGGAATCTACAAGAGAAACTGAAAAAAGAACTTAAAAGGAAGAGAGTTCTCATGAACAACCTAGCATAGACTGTTCTTGATTAGGAACAAATGTCACAGCATGGGGTGCTTTCCAATATATGCTCTGCTTGCTGTTCCGTCAGCCATATAAATATGTATAATCTCAGTGTCCCAGTCAGTTGCTGATTACGAGTTCTGATCTTTCCGGAGAGGGAACACTTTCTCTCATTGCCTATCACAAAGATGAAGCTCTAGATAATGAAGACTTGTCCATGACACATGCACTTAAAAAAAAAGGTGCAGACATTCAAAGACTTAATTGTTTGTAAATAAGGGTTGAGTTAATTATCTTGTTTCTTCTTTCATAGCTGCACATGTCAAGAAGTGTTTACATTTTTCTTTCTAGAAGCCCATGCTTCCTATCCATGGGATTACTGGCCACAAGAAGACGGCAGAGCCAAGTGTGGGTATGTTGGTCTGACCAATTTGGGAGCCACCTGTTACATGGCCACAGCCATCCAACAACTGTTCATGATCCCCAGACTAAGACAAGCAGTTCTGCATTTTCAGGTGGGTTCTCAAGAAACAGATGGTG